>PVKB01000651.1:160674-470684 GCA_004027205.1 Ctenodactylus gundi | reverse complement strand
GCTGTGACTACTCCTGCGCAGGCGCTCTCCCCTCACCCCGCCCCTTGCAGTCGTCTACAAGCTGATTACATCATTCGTTCGCGCGACATACCCTGTCGGTGAGCCAGCAGTCCGGGGTTTCGCCGAGTGGGGCGGGGCAAACTTTGTTCTACTACGCATGCTCGCCGGGGATGGCGACGGCGCCTCTTTCTTCGCTTCGTTCCACAACTCTCCTCCGCTGGGGGGGCTGAGTGCCCTCCCCCTTCTCTCCTCGCCCCTCCCCTTCGCCCTCCCCCTACCCAGCGGGGCTTCTAACTGACAGTTGTCGCCGGGCCCGGCCGGCGCGCGGCCTCTTCTTCACCGGGTCCCGGCAGGTAGAGAGGGGCGGGAGCGGGTGTGAGGGAGAGGAGGAGCTGCGGCCCACTCGGGCGAGGCGAGGGAACCCCCCTCCTGCTCCTCGCCTCCTCCCAGACCTCCGCCGTCCCGGGAGGGGGTGGGACGCGAGGCCGCCGCGGCCCGCCGGTGCCCAGCGGGCGGGCGGGCGGGCGGGCGGGGCGTGGAGGGTGAAGCCGCGAGGCCCGCGCGCCGCCGCCGCGGCCGCCGGGGGAGGGGGGAGGGCGCCGCGGCTCTCCTCTTCTCTCCCCCCTCCCCCGCGCCATGTAACCCCGCCCCTCGGGTGGCGAGCGCGAGACCCCCGAGCGCGCGGCGCGGAGCCGGCGGCGGCGACCCGCGGGGCCCGATGCTGCCCGGGCTGCGCGAGGCGGCCGGCCCGTGAGCGAGCGGCCGGCCCTCGCGCACCCCCGCCCTCCAGCCGCCGCGGGATGGAGCCCGCCAGGGAGGAGGAGCGGCCGCCGCCGGCCGCAGAGGCAGGGCGCGAGGAGGCGGCGGCGACGGAGGCCCCAGCCTCGGGGCCGGCGCGCGGCAGGAGCGCCGCCTCGCCCGAGGACGCGGACGACCGAGCCGAGGCGGCGGCCGCGGCGGCGATGGTGGTCGCCGGCGGTGGCCGCGCGGAGCAGGAGCGGAGCTACGAGCTGCAGCAGGGCCACCGCATCCTGGGCGAGTTCCTGCAGGAGAAGCACCGCGGCCTCGCCGCTCCCTTCCTGCAGCCCCTGGGGGGCGTCGCCGCCGGGGGGGCGGAGGCGGAGGTGGCCGGAGGGCCGCGCCCCGGGAGCCAGGGCGGCCGTGCCCTCCCGCAGTCGCCGGGGCACGGCGTGAGCCTGCTGAAGATGGAGGAGAAGTTCGCCAGCGGCCAGTACGGGGGCATTACCGAGTTCGTGGCGGATTTCAGGTTGATGCTGGAGACGTGCTACCGCCTGCACGGCGTGGACCACTGGATCTCCAAACAGGGCCAGAAGCTGGAGATGTTGCTGGAGCAGAAGCTGGCTCTCCTGTCTCGGTAAGCGAGCCCCGTCCTCAGTGGGACTGACGGGCTGACACGAACACACCCTCACACGTGTCGGAGGATGGGCTGGGCTAGGGGCCGGGGGTTGCGCTGATAGGTGCTGAGTCGGAGCTGGAGAACCCCGGGAGGAGGAGCATAGCTGGGCGGGGGCCTGTGCTGTGAGTGTGGTAGGTGTGGGCTGAACGCTTAGCGCCCTGAGAGAGGCCGCTGAGAAGGAAGCCCAGTCCACGCGCCTAAAACGTCACCAGGTACAGTTTGTGGATGGAGAGTGGAACAGATTCTGTAATGAGAATTAAATGTGTAGGACTAGGGAAAGGTTTGGGAGTGAAAGTTGAACCCGCAACTTGTAAACGGTTTTATAAGACTTTTTTAAAATTTAGGACGAAATATTTTTAGAAAAATAATTTGGACTCAAGTAAAAAGGCGGATGTGAAAAGCAGATTTAGAATGAGAGAAGAGTTGTACGAAAGTACTAACAAGTTAGCATAGTAGGTTTGACTGAACTATAGATGTTTTCAGAAGTGTCTTCTTGTGTAATTTTAGACCTATAAAGGGACCGGGGAAACTGTTTCTTTTACATAAAGATAATTTTCTAAATGTTTAGATTCATTCCCAGTGGCTAATGTTCAGAAACATATTCCTGTGTAATCTAATAGTCTTTACACTTAGAAACTAAACTTGCAGCTTTGCACATTTTTTAAATATTTAATATTTCTGATATTCTTAGGCCAAGAGAGAGAATATTCTTGAATTACAGTAGCAGAAACTTACATGATGGTTTTAAATAGTCATTCTGAGTCCCTCACTCTTTCGCACCTGTATTTGAATTATGCAAATACTTGAAACAGTTTTTGTTAAACCACACTTCTGCATATTAGGAAATCATTTCCTTTTCTATAAAATTGGCCTTAAAATCTGAGTCATAACTGAATAAGTACTTTGAGTGGGCATAGCTTTGAGAAAATCGTCAGTTACAATCTTTGGGATGCAATTAAAGTATATAGATGTTCTTAAAATAGCTTTTAGTGTGTATGGTTTTCAGTACAGACATGGCTCAGAGGCATGCCTGGTGGTTCATACCTATAAACCCACTACTCTGGGAGACTGCAGCAGGAGGATCACAAGTTTGAGCTCAGCTTTAGCGACTTAATGAGACTTTGTCTTAAAAATTAATAATAAAGGTTGGAAATATACTTAAGTACAAAGGCCCTGAGTTAATGCCCAGTTCCATAAATAAATAAGACTCAGATACCTTATTTATAAATATCTTGGAGTGATTGTTGGTATTTTAGTAATAAAATGAATGAATCTATTAGATGTTATCATCTAATGCCTTGTGTGTATTTGTAAGACATAGTTTTAACTCTTATTTTCAAATTGTAAAGATAATTTTACAGCTGCTGCATGTACTACTTGAAAGTTCTGGTGAGCAATAGATGAGCTACGTTGGGTAAAGAGGCCACATGTCTTTAGGAGCAGCCAAATAGAATTAGTACCTTGGAAAAATTGTATAACATGAGTCTCATTTTCTTTATCTGTACAGTAAGAGTGATAAGCTAGATGAGGTGATTGTACAAATATTTAAGTATCTTTTATATCTAAACATTCCTGTCTCTGAGATCAAAAGATAAGTTACCAGCCCTTAGGTTTCAGTTTAGTCTAGAAACACTTAAGAAGATAATCGTTCATTAATAGGCATATTGAGCTTCATACATGTATATGTTATGGTTTGATTATTCTGTCCTTCCCTCTGTTCTCCCCCTTCCCTTTGTCTCCTTCCTTCATATTCTCTTTTATATTGTCAGGTCTTTTTTTACCCCTCGCATATGAAAGAAAACATGTACCACTTGTCTGTGTCTGCCTTATTTCACTTAGCGTGGTGACTTCCACTTTTACTCATTTTCCTGTAAATGACATGATTTCATTACTCTACGAACAATATTGCATTGCAACTGTGTGTCTATATATATTGTGATACGAATATTGCGTATATTATATATCATTTTCTTTAACCATTCATCTGTTGACAGACACCAAGGCTAATTTTATTACTGAACTGTTATGTGCCACAATAAATGTGAGTTTGCAAGTGTATCATTTGATGCTGGCTTCATCTCCTAGTATTTGCCTGGGAGTAATATAGTTGGATCATGTGGTGATTCATTTTTTGGGTTTTTTTTTTTGAGGAACTTAATACTGTTTTCCATATTGGATGTACTAATTTACCTTCTGACCAACAGTGCATTCTAACCAACCAAGAATTCCTTCTCCCAACATCTTTGCTGACATTTCTTAGTTTGGTGATCGTAGCCATTCCAGTAGGAATGAGATGGAATCTCAGGGAAGTTTTGATTTACATTTCCCTACTGGCAAAAGTTCTTAAGCATTTGTTCATATAATTATTTATCATTTCTGCTTTTGAGAAGTGTCTGTTCAGATCATTTGCCCATTTATTCACTAGATTTATTTCTTTCACTAGAGCTGATTTTTAAAGGAGTCGAATATTGCTAATAAATTTTTTGGGGAGGGTTCAACAAGGACATTCCAGAATGCTGAACTACAATATATATAAGGCATGAAACACTATAACGTTTCTGAAAATAATCCTGTATGTTTCAGTATGTTCTCCAGAGTGATACCTATATCCCAGGAGGTATGCAGGATCCTCCATTGGGATGAGAGAAGAAAATAATAGAATTTTAGTTTGTTCTATCATTATTTTATCCTTTAAGTTTTCTGTTGAGTTTTTTTTTATGTTTATGCTAGTACTGCATGTATAATCTATAAATTCATAAACATCATATAAATGTGTAGAAATATAGATGTGTTTTTTATGTTTGTTATAGAATTAGAACTAAGACTGAAGTCTATTTTTTCAGTTTTCAAAACCTTATTAATTGCTCGAATCAATTTAATATTGAGCTACAGATATGTATGTAGTCTTTTTCTCAGCTGATCACCCATTCCTGTGTACACTGTTTTTTCTATGAAATAGCGTATCTGTTCTCTCTAAAGTTTTTTTCCTTTAAGTATAGGGTATTGAATTTAAGGCCTTCACACTGAGTTAGCTCCCCAGCCCTTTTATTTTTTATTTTGAGACAGAGTTGTGCTAAATTGATCAGGCTGGGCTCAAACTTTTAATCGTCCTGCTTTAGCCTCCCAGAGTGCTGAGATTACAAGCCTGTACTACTATGTCTAGCTAAGCATGCTGTGTTTCAGAAAGGATTTCACTCATTTGTTTGAGGTAACTGAGAAGCAGCTGTTAGTTTTAACTGTTTAATGAGCAGAAAGGAATAAAAAATAGTAAGAATTTAGTCACAGAGTTAAAATCTCATATAATAATAGAATTTTTGTGTCTTCCAAGAACAGTTTTAAAATGAAGACATTTATGATGGACCAGAAGAATGGCATGGTGGTTAAAATTCTTGCCTAGCAGGCACAAGGCCCTGAGTTCGATTCCCCAATACCATATAAAGCTCGGCATGGAGGTACATGCCTATAATCCCAGCCTTCAGGAAGCTGAGGCAGGCCATGAGTCCAAGGGTATCCTGGACTACATAGTGAGTTTAGGACCAGTCTGGGCTACAGAGCAAGGTCCTGTCTTCAAATACATAAGTGAACAAATTTTAAAAATCAGATTTTTGAAAACTTCAAGAATATTGCCATATAGTAAAAGGATGGCTTTTTCCAGTTTTCGGAGGTTGTTGTAAGGATGGGTAATCAGCGATTCTGATAGAGTTGAATTAAAAATATTAATTTTGGCCATTTGAGGTGATATTTTGGTGAAAATAAATCTTGAATATCCTTATAAAAATTATTCTTGATTTCTTAATTAAGTTTGTTAAAATGTTATATATGTGGGCTATATAGCTGAAAGTTAGTCTTTTAATTCCTTTTTAGTTTGCAGAATATTTTTCTTGGAGTTGAGAGCACAAAACCATCTTTGTGAAGCTCTTAAGAATTTTAAAAATAGAGGTGTACAAATATTGAATCAAAAATGAATTCTATAGACTGATTTTAATCCTCTCCTAAGTTGAATCTGAATTTCTGTTAGTTCACCGATCCTCAGTTCAGATCAAAATCTAGAAATTAATTGGAAATTTAAATGAGATGTATTTCTCACAAGCGGTTTAACTCCTACCTACTTTCAACTAGGTTCTGTATTTCTCTCTTATATAAATCTTTAAAACTTGGGGACCTTTGGTAATAGAATCTGGATTTGTCTCTTGTTTCAGACTGTAGAACATGAGAGCTTGATATTTTATATAGTTCTAGTTGTAATAACTATTCTTTTTTAAAAATTCTATTTAGAGAATATTCAAGGAATATTTACGTGCAATGATGAAGGTAGAAAAGTTCCATTAATAAGACATTTATTGAGCAATTGGTTTGTTTTAGTCCATTTCTCCAAAGGAATTAGGATTGGTGGGAAAAAAAAACATACATTGGTGTAAGTGTAAAGGTAAATACATTAAAGCTGTGGTTCTCAAACTTCCATTGTCAAAATACTTAGATGTTGTGGTACTATTACACAACACCATGAAAAATTAATATATTTAGTTATATTAGAGAATTTGCAAAAGAGTTCAAAGGTTTTTTTTTTTTTTTTAAATGGGAGGAAGCCCTTAGTTGAGGACATTTCTATCTTGTACCTTGGGGTTTTCCCCGCACTTTAAATTGGGAAAACATAATTGGAAAAAATAAGAGTGCACAAGAGTGCCCAGGACAGACTCTAGAAAAAATAATAAGGAAACGAAAGCAGAACTTTATATATGAATCAATTGTCTTCAAACTGAAAAGAAAAAATATTAGAAAGATTAAAAAAGTGTATAATGTATATTAACACCATACAGCTTCTTTGAGAAAAGGTAATTAATGAAGCTGAAAAGAATTTATTCTGGCATAAGTGAAAAGTATTTGAAAGCTGTTATCTTACAGATTTTATTATTTAAAGGTTTTGTTCCACTTGAAAATGGTAATTCAAGAACGGCCTAGATTTCATATAATAAAAATAATCTAATAGAATCTAATGTGTTATACCTTATATATAGTCTTTTTCTCATTACCTTAGTGCCCTTGTATTTATTTTTATTTCCCAGAAGAAAACTGGAATAGAGGGAAAGAAGATTTTAGCTCTTTTCATAGTTATATTTTAGCTTTTAAATCATCTTTAGCCTATCATCATAAAATTAGATTTATGTAGCAAAAATACTACCCATTTTCATTACTTGTGTAAATTTGTGAATCTCTAAAATTAGTATTAGTCAGGCCTGGTGGTACAGAGGCACAATCGCAGCATTCTGTGAAGCTGAGGTTAAGAAAATCTCAAATTCAAGCCTAGCCTAAACAACTTAGTGACTTAGCAAGACCTTGTCTCAGGAAAAAAAATTTAAAAATTAAAAAAAAACAGGGAATATAGCTCAGTGTAAAAGCCCTGGTTTTCCTAGTACCACTAAAACAAAACTAAAACTAAAATTAATATTAAATTGCATTAGTGTTATGGTTGGGACCTACAGTGTCCCCAAAAGCCTTATGAATGGTGATTGGATCATAGGTGTTAATTGTATCAGTGAATTAATCCTTTGATGATTTCATGTGCTATAAAGAGGTGGGACTTGATTTGAAGGGTTTACCTCCCTTGCTAGTTCTGTACTTCTCCCACTCTGTCTCCTGACTGCCATGGTGTGAACAGCCTTTCTCCTGCTAGGCCCTCAGTCATGCCCTTCTGCCGTTGCTTGCGACCCATGAAATGAGACCTTCTGAACTGTGAGTTCAAAAACCTTTCTTGCCTTAATTTAATGGATGTTGGGTATTGTGTCCTAGCAACAAGAAAGTGACTAAGACACTTAGTTTTTTTTTTTTTTTTTTTCAATTGGGAAAGAGTGATAAAACCCAGTGGTAATATTAGCCATCACCAAATCTTTTGTTACATAATCTTTTCACCTGGGACCTGTGAATGTTCCATAATTAATCATAATTAAAAGGTAGCATATTAAGTGTATGTATTTTGAAAAGAGACTAAAGAAAACTAACATTAAGATATACAGAGTGGTTATTGCTAATCTGAGGTACTCAGGAGGCTGACACAGGATAATTGCAAGTTAAAGGCCACTTTGTCTCAAAATAAAAAAATGAAGGGCTAAGTATGTTGCTTAGTGGTAGAATATTTGCCTGGCATGCTTGAGGCCCTGGGTTCAATCCACAGTACAGAAATAAACAAATAAATAAAAATAAAGGGCTGAGAATGTAGCTCCCTGCTCCTTGGTTTAATTCTCTAGTACCATGGGGACAAAATAAAAAGGGCTGGAATTATAGCTCTGTACTACCTGGTTTAAATCCCTAGTACCATTGAAACAAACGAACAGTCAGAGTCATATTGCTTGATCCCAGAATAGCATATTTTGACTTAGTAATTCAGAATCTTGACAGGAAATAGGAATCTTCATTTTTAACAATCTCCCTAAATTATTTTTACGTATAATAAAGTTTGAGGACTAACGGTTCAGGTTGTAATACTTCTTTTTCACATTTGATTTCTCCTCAGATGTTAGTTTTCTTTTCACTGAGATTTATTTTTAGCACTCTTTTTATCCTTTATGTTCTTATTAGCATTATATTTTGAATTACTGCTGGAATGGAGGGAAGGTAGGAGAGAAGTGAGAAGCAGGTTCATATATTCATGTGGAACACAGCTTGAAGTAACTGATAAAGAGTGAGAGATACTGTTTTGAGAGCTGGAAGTGGAGAGATGTGATACAAGGTATATATTATGATCCTGAAAAATATAGAGTCCTTGGAAATCTTGAGTTTGGCATAGACTATTTGATAAAGCATCTTCTATTTTTAGAGTTTTATTTTTCAGAAATATTTTAGTAAGAGAATTTTGAACATAGGAAAAAGTAAAATAATATTTGAATCGTCATCTCCTTATACACAGACACCACCAATATTTATTTATGGACAGGTCTTCCCCATCCACACCTTCTATACATTTCCCTCTTATATACTATTTTAAAGCAAATCACTGGTAGGAGATGATTGTGTAAAACCTTGGTTTATAACTCAGAAATGATAATTTTTTATTGTCAGTAAAACTGCTATGCCATATTACACTAAAATTATTTTCCTTAATGTATCATCATTTTTCACATTTTTTATTGTTTTAAAAATTTTACTTATTAAATATATTAATTGAATCACAATGCAAAACTGTATTTGTGTGTATGTACTCACATACAGGCACATTTTTGTTTTTCTAGGGAAGGGGTGAAAAACTTTATTACATTGTTAGAAAGCCAGACTCAGGAAAGGATAAGAACCAGAGGTTTATACCATAGAATTAACAAGTGTCTGATAAGTTATGGTGACATTCGTTATAATTGGAGAAAGTTCCATTAAATGAAGATAAAACTAGATCTTTAACAGAAATAACAAGAGATAATCTGAGTAGTAACCGAAAATAGTCTTACCTGTTTTATAATATTGAGTGTTCAGAAAGACTTAGTTTAATTTGAACCTTCAAATAATAATTTTGTTCACATAAAATAGGGGGAAAATTCTCAGAAATAGCCCTCTGGGTATTTTAAAACTTTGAAAAATTAAATACGTGACTTACTTACTGGACTGGAATCTTTATGGATGTATGAGGAAAATGAGTTTAATTCTTGTTTTACCAGTGACACATTGAATAAATTACTGGCTTTTTCTAGAATTCTGTCCATTGGCTATTAATTCTGTCAGCTACAGGATAGTTTGAGATTTGCAGTTTCTTCATATGTGCTTAAAAGGCTCTTTACTTTTTCTAGGTCTAGGTAAACTCTGATCATTTGAGACCCACCTCAAGATATCACCTGTCAATGAAACCTGATATAAATAATTGCCTTTTATCTCCTAATTCCATGATTCTTGTCTTGTATTTCCTTATAGATATTAACAAAACAAAACTTTGTTAGGATGAGTCTCTCTATCCAGATTATGATCTCCATGATGGCAGAGGTTATGTCTTATGTACCATTGCATCTTTAGAAATTCTGGTGAACATAACGGTTGTAAATCTTGAGTTAAAGAAATAAAGACTTATAGTACCGATCATACGGAGTAGCATTGCCATATAATCCAGATTCCTCTTTGTTCTTTATGTAAGCAGAGCTGTTATCTCTTCAGGAAAATTTCTTGGTGCACCTGTGCTTTTCAGCAGAGGTTAGATATTTCTCAACTTTTATAGTATATACTGTTTAGGCTTGTGTTTATTTTCAAGTTTTTAAATATGATGTTGAAGTTGTCTGTTCACATTTCTATTTGCTTCACTAAATTTTAAGATTTTATTGTACATTTTTGTACCTTTGGAAACTGGCTCATTAAGTGCAGACGAGCCCAGGAGATACTTGTTGAGCTGAATAGAGACATATATACCCTTCATTAAAGGAAGTATTCAAAAGCGTAACAGAATAGGTAGCTAATGTGATAAGACAGAGTTTATTATTTTAAGTTTACTTACAACACTGTTTGATAGACGCTATTGAGGAATTCAAAGGTGACTACTTGCTGGAAATGTAGGTACATAACTATAATCCCAGAACTGTAGGAGGCTGAGGCAGGATGATGACAAGCTTGAGCCAGCCCAGACAATTTAGAAAGACTCTTTCTTAAAATATTTTTTTTAAAAAAAGAGAGCTGGGATGTACAAAGGCTGTGAATTTCATCCACAGTACCAGCACCAGCACCAGCACCCATAAAGTTGAATACAAAGACAGAAGTAGATAAATTAAGTTGGTGTAAAGGTATTCTAGTCAGCAACAATATCATTGAAAAGTGCAAAGGAGGAAAAGCCACTATACATGTATGTAGAAAATAGCTAGTAGTTTAGTTTGGCTAAAGTATAATGTATACAGTAATAGTGACAGGTATAACTGGGAGTACCTTGAGAGGGCCACATTATATAGCTAGACCATAGAGAGACTACCATATTCTGGTAATAGTTTGATATTCCATACGAGGAAGTTATCACATTAAAGCCTTTTAATCTAAAAGATTATAAGAGACACATACATTAAATGAAAGAAAACAGCTAATGTCAATTTGACATCTGTAATTTTCGGCATCTCGTGCTTTTGACTTCCATCTTAAAGAACTTCATTTGATTTCATTCTTGTAGGTTTGGTAAAGGATTATATATAGACATATGTCTGGATAACTTGTTTTATTGTTGCAGAAATTCTAGAATATGTTAGAAAAATGAGAAAGGCTACTTTCTTTTGACAGGCTAGATTTACATTGCTAAGTAATTTGGGTTGGACTTATTTGTTTTGTTTATTTAATTGAGTTAATTGATCTTCTTCCAGCTTAAAGCTAAATGTTTCACTGGCACTTAGATTATAGTAAGGACTTTAATGTTCTGCTCTGCCTATACTCCAGTCAATCATTTCTCACCTCTGGGCCTTTGTACTTGCTCACTCATTTATATAGAATAGTCTCTTTCCCAGGTTTTGTGTTTGTTTTGCATGACAGGTTCCTCTTTCTTGTCACTTCCTTAGAGAAATTATTCTTGCCTTCACAGAATTTATGGTATATAACTTAGAACTTATGTATATATTTATTTACCTGCATGCTATCCTGGCGCTCATATAAGCTCCATGAGAACAAGAATTTTTTCTGTAAGTGTTGATCTGAACACTACCTGTATGCACTTAATATCGAATGAAGGAATAAAGGAAATGAAGAAATGAATGGATGTCTAGAATTTGTTTTGCTATAAAAGGAAGGTTGAATTCCAGCTTTATTGTTTTTGTTGCAACATAATTTTTCTCTCTTGTTTTGAGATACCATTTTTAGGATTCATTTGTTGTGTTTTTGGTCAATTTTTAAACTTTCTCCATTGTGTGATCTAACTATTCATGTTTTTTTCTTTACAAGATAATCATCTTTTTCCCACTATTTTTATTGATATACATATGTAATACATAGTGTTTACAATGAATTTGGGTATATTGTGCACATATGTATCATATCAAATTTATAATCCCTTGCCATCTTTGACCTGCCCACTCCCTCTCTATCCCTTCTCCCAACTCTGGCTAGCACTTCAAGTGGTTCTAGAGAATGTCTGTGTTCTGGGTTTTCCAAGTCACCACTAACTCAGCTTCCTATTCCTCAAATGGGTCACAGTAGTCAAATCTTGATGCCTCTTTTCTGAGTTCAACCAATCCCTTTATTGGGATATTTACCAAAAGTTTTTTTTTCTATATTTGCTATATCTTTGTTGCTATTCTTAAATCTGGCCTTACCCACCAGTTTACATTAGAAAATAACTACAAGCATGCAGTTCAAAAGACTGGTAAATTTGGGAAGACGGAAAAAAAAAGTTAAATTTCAAATGCCTTAGCCGAATACTGGAAGGTACATACTTGTACATTCACAGTGTTATCTTTACATCAATCAGTTTTCTTAGTATAAATTTTCATCAGTGACCTAATAAGTGAATTGCTACAGTAAAACAAAGTTAAAACTATATCACATTGCTACATTAAATGAAATTAAATCTATACCACATAAATATACTTAAAGTAACAGAGATGATGGCAAATTTAGTTATTTTAGTTTTTTTTAACTTTCATAACTTATTTCATTGGTGTCGCTGGCCTCCCTTTCACTCTCTAAGTTTCCTTTATTCTCTGCAATATTGGCTTAGTGGCTGCAAATTCCTTTAAGTTGTCTATATCAAGGAAAGTTTTAATTTCTCCCTTTAAATTAAAAAATAATTTTGCAGGATATAACAGTCTTGGTTGGCATTTGTGTTCTTTTAGTGCTTGGATGACATTGCTTCCATGATCTCCTGACTTTTAGAGTCTGGATTGAGAAGTCTGCAGTTACACTGATGGGCTTATCTTTGTAGGTCACCTTCTGTTTTTCTCTTACCACTTTTAGTATTTTCTCTTAGTGTTGGGTTTCTAGTAATTTGGTTATGATGTGTCATGATGAGGATCTCTTCTGGATCAAAGTTGTTTGGTGTTCTATATGCCTGCAATAGTTCCATGTTCATTTCTATTCTTAGACTTGGGAAATTTTCTTCCATAATTTCATTGAACATGTCCTTTAAGCCTTTTGTTTTATCCTCAGTCTTCTCCTGGATTCCCATAATTCTGAGGTTGTTTCTCCTTGAATCATCTATCAGCCGTTGTAATGATTTGCTTTCTTTCTTAGTTACTTTGTATTCTTCATGGCCTGTAGGTTGCAGCTCAGTCACTTTACTTTCTAGGTCTGACATTCTATTCTGAAGATGTTCAATGTGGTTGCTTATTATTTCCTGTGTGTTTTTCACTTTCTGAATATCTGCATTCAATTTTTTTGTATCACTGTTGTGTTCTTCTCTAATGTCTTGTATTGCCTTCAAAACTATTCATGTTTTGATATTATATTCTATTACTATTGTTACTTCAAAAGGTCTCTAGTATCTAGTAAATTAATCCACTGCCAAAATGATCTTTTCTTTTCTTTTCCTTTTTTTTCTCCTTTGGTCAGGGTCTCACTCTGTAGTTTAGGCTGTCCTGAGCTCACTTGTATAGCCTAGTCCGTCTTCAAACTGTCAGCAGTCCTATACCAGCCTCCCAAGTGCTGAAATAATAGGCATGTGCTGCCTCCACACCCCGTTTATGTGGTGCTGGGGAATCAAACTTGGGGCCTTGGGATTGCTAGGCAAGTACTCTAATTGCTGTGCTATTCCTCCAGCCCCCAAAACGTTTTTTGTTTTCTCAAGTTTTTCATATATTTTTATAAGGTTTGACTTTTTAAATAGTATAATAGAATCAACATTTGTATTCCCCCTATTTTAGTCACTTGGCATAAGAAATGTTTAAGAAAACACTGAAATGTACTAGTTTGGGAAATAAGAATGGTATTCTTTCCATTCACGAAATGAAAGATGAAAAGAGAAGTTCATGGCATTACTTACTTTCTATGGCTAACTTTCTATCTCCTTGCCATGTCCTTTTAGTTTTCTTTTTGTCTTTAGCTTTGCCAAGTCGACAAGACTCACCCTAGCTTAGCTGTCTTTACTCTTCATGCCATATTAGGAATCTGAAAGTCTCTTGAATTTATAGTTTGTTACTTTAAAGCTTCATCAGTGCTTCGCAAGTATATCGAGGAGTTGACCAGAAGCAGGAAGCCAAGGTATCTATCAGCTTCCTTTGCAGATTTATCACTTTAGTGTGTTGTAGGCAATATGAACATATCTAGACAGTGAGAGTTAATAACTCAGGAAGCCTGTGTTCTGCCTGCATTGAGAATTTTTGAATGGTTCTGTATGGTAAGGAATAGCTATAGTGGTAGCATTATGTTTAGAATAGCGACTCAAGCTCACTAAAATCCTTATCAAACTTGTTATGCTTAGTAAGGCATTTATCACATACCATTTCTCTCTATATATAAAACTTTACTTTTGTGCTTCCCTTAAATTCTGAAAAACAAAATCAAGAAACACATTTATTCTGAGCAAAATATTTGGGTTTTTAAAAATAGTTATGATTGTCTTCACTTAACTTGGTGCCATTTTAGAAATGAACAAAAGCTTTGAATTTTTTTTAAAAGTATACCATTTCTCTTAATTACTTTTTCTTTGCTGTGACTCAATACCTGACATCCATAAATTTAGGGGAGGATAGGTTGATTTTAGCTCCCAGTTTCAGAGGTCACAGTCCACTCAGGCATGGCTGGCAGCGATGGAAGTACCTGGCAGAGGCACAGGTGGAGGCAGCTCCTCAAGACATCACAAACGGGAAGCCAAGTCCCATCAAATTCAGTCTCTCCCCAAAGGAAAGAGCTATATAACACTCTTCCTTCTTCCTTTCTTTTATACAGTTCCCAGGTGGGCCTCCCACATCCGGGTGGGTGTTCTTCCCTCATTCACTGGCCCATAAATCACTTACACTCTAATCTATACTGCTTCCTAATTGCCTAATGTGGGCTTGGTTAATAAAACCTAAATCAGGCATGGTTCCTGATTACCTCAAATTAACATAATCTCCCCAAAGGTCACACTTTATTGAGGTTGTCTTTTTGAATTTTACCAACTAATGCTATCTTACTCATTCCTTGGCTTTTTTGATCTTTATCTGAAAAACCATTTAGATTACTTAGTACTTAAAAATTTTCTCTTCTGGTCTCAATATTGTCGTTTCTTATTCTTTAACTCATCTTTTGTTTGAGTCCTTTTTCCTGGTTTTTTTCCTTGTAACTGGATAATCTCTAAAATGACATCTCGGTGGAGATAGCATTTATTTTTGTGGCTTTCTTATCACTAAGTCTCGCCAATCAATATTGTAAGCCTTCCTATTTTAATTTTATATTTCTATTCATAGTACCTTTTTATTTGATTATGCAGATGTTATCTCAAAGCATTAAAATTTAAGTATTTCTAATCCACATTTATCTGGTTTTCTTTTTGACTTTCAGCTTTCTTTTGATGGTGTCATTATTGTTTAAATCTGCACTTACTAGTCATCTTTGATGTTTGGACTTTTCATACCATATATATAAACTGTCAGTATGTTCATTGCTGAATTTCCATTCCTCAGTAAATATTTTGAATAAATGAATTTGAATGTTATGGATGTTTTTGTTTCATTTAGTATTCTCTCTCCACATTTCCTGCATGTGCAGAACAGTTCTTTCTGCCAAGTCCAGTTAAAGTTGTTGACAAGAGAGTGTCAAACAGTATGGTAGGTTGAAGAGAGTAAGATCTGAAAAGTATCCCTTGAATTTCATAACCAATAGACCATGTAGGAAGAGTGATTTCAATAGGTTAGGTGGAGACACGTGCCATATTATAGTACATTAAGATGTGAATGAAAGGTGAAATAGACCAGCAATTTAGTTAGGCCTCTTTTCAAGGGGAACTATTTGTTTTTAATACAAATTTGGACATGCTTATCTAGTAAAGGCAACTAGCAGATAGAAAAAGAGGTTGAAGATGCAGAAGATAATGAGAAAGCAAATTTGGAAGAACTGTTAAGTGAAGAGGCTTTTTTTATATCAGAGGACTGAAAGCATGTTTTTTCACCAATGTAAAGTAAGAGTAGGTGCCTTTGGGAGTAGCTTAGCAGTTAGAGCACTTGCCTAGCAGGTAGAAGGCCCTGAGTTCAATTTCCCACATAAACAGGGCCTGGTGTTACACACCTGTAATCCCAGGACCTGGGAGGCTGAAGCAGTGTGTTGCCATGTGTTGGAGATCAGCTGAAGATACTTAGCTCAAGACCAGCTTGGACTACAAAGGGAGACCTTGTCTCAAAAGCAAAGTAAGATTACACCTAGATTAAGATAATTTTGGTTTTTGAGAAGGGGAAAGCTAATGGAGCTCCAGTTTAAGAACTGTCATTTTCTCTGTAAAATAGTGGGTAGTGCTCAATGGTGTTGGGTGATGGAGTGAGACTTCTGAGTAATGACGGTTGCTGTTACGGTGAATGAACGAAGAAGTGAACCAGTTCCAATGAAGTTATCTTGGATACCTTGAGTCTGTTTCAATTTATATGTAGCAAATGACTACGAGGTATTTTGACTACAGTGCTTTGAAGTGGAAATAAAGGAGATTATGGGACAGAGGAGCTTTTTGTGACTGAGATGTGAAAGACCACATGCATGAAGTAGATAATTGATCAAAGAAAATGAGATTAAAGTAGTGATGTATTACGAGTTCTAACTACTTATTTATGGGAATAGCTAAAAGAGGCTGAATTATGTTAAAACAAATGAAGTCAAGGAACTAGGGGTCTGGATGAGGATAAGGAAGAATTTCAAGGAGAATAAGAATAAGAACAGGAAGAATGGAAGAAGATAAAGACCAAGTAGGAAATAAGTTTAATAGTTTGTGCTAAATGCTTTTTATGGCTGTAGAGTTCTTATTTTTTTCAACAAAGCTTTTTTTTTTTTTGCTATTTTTGCTGTTTTTAAGCTATTAGGTAGCTTATGGATACAGATGATAGCATTGATCCCCAAAATTATAATGTTTACCCCTAAGGTATACCTGTATCTTAAACGTTTTGGTTTAAAACTTGGCTATAGAGATATTTGAGAAGCTTGAGCTAGGTTTGATTTATACTTGATTTTAATGATCACTGTAGCTTAGAACTTTTATTAAAGACATATAAATCTAAGTGGAATAGGGCATTGCAAGCTGAACTCTGTACATCATGATGCTTATCAATTATGCAGAAGTTTATGTTGAAATTTCTGTCTTTTCTAATTTCACTGAGTTATTTGAAACTGCTACTCAGGTTGTCTTGTGTTAATTGTTTTCCTGTGCTCCTCCAAAAGTATTTTCTACCCTGGTCTACAGTGCTGTGTCCCCCAGGAGGCTGATTACTAAAAAACACATCAACTCCTCTCCCTTGGCCTCTAGTTTCTGTTTGCATTCAGCCATTGGAAGTCACTGACAGGATGGCAGAGAGATAGGAATTTTTAACAGCTTCTTTTCTGCTGGGTTGTAGATTGTCAGTACCTATTCTCCATCATTGTGTGGCCCTCTTCTCTAGTTTTTATCTCTCTTGGTCTGTTCTCTTCTCCTCTCCTATTGGGCACTGTGACTAACTAAGGAGTACTTTACCTTCTTTACCTACTTTCTTTAAACTTTGCCTGCACATTTGTGAATAGTTCTGTTATTACACATCACTTCCTTTTGCATAGCATTTCTTTCTTCATAGGATCTTGAAAGCTATAGTTGCATTTCTAATAGTTTTAAATAAACGGATAACAAAGTGATTAAAAGTTTATTTAGTGTTTTGTTTGGTTTGTTTGGTTTTGTTTACATTTGTCTCAGAGCCTGGGATGCTCAGCCATTGAGTTATAGCCCCATCCCTTTATATTTTTTATTTTGAGGCAAATTCTTGGTAAGTTGCCCAGGCTGGCCTCAAACTTGAGGTCCTCCTGCCTCTGTTCCCAAGTACCTGGACTTAGAGGCCTGACCATGTAGGATATTTTTAAACAGATTAAATAATTCTGTTTACACGTTTTAATTATACAGATACCTTTTGCAAAACCTGTTGGAAGTTGAACTCAGAGTCTTATGAAAGCTAAGAATGTGATGTGCCACTTAGCTGTACTCCCCATTCAAGATACTATTATTTTAGATGACGTAAGAAAAATCACATAATGATATAAACTTCCCCAAGCATCTATTTTTAATAGGGAGCCAGTGTGAGTTTATAGAGTTTTTCCCTTTGGGGGGGAGGGGAATAGAGAGGGGCTTATAGAAATAGGATCTTGCTCTATAGCATATGCTGGTCCTGAGCTCATTCTAGAGCCCAGGCTATCCATGAACTCATGGCAGTCCACCTGCTAGAGCATCCCAAATGCTGGGATTACAGGTATGCACCATCACGCTCAGCTTATATGGTGCTGGGGAAATCTAATCTACAGCTGTGTGCTTGCTAGGCAGGTGCATTAGCTGCTGGATTATGCCCCCAGCCCTGAGTTTATGAATAACTATAAGTAAAGCTTAATATCCATTCACCTGATTGTTAATAATTTATTACTTTTGAGTAGAATTGAGAATTCAGAAATTCTCCATGAAACAAAACTTTCAGTATGCTTAAGAAAAGGAGGTCTTCACTTTCCTGTCACTGAGACACAATACTTGCCACCCACAACTTAAAGTAGGAGAGTTTCACTTTAGTGCATAGTTTCAGAGGTCTCAGTGCATGCATGGTTAGCGGGCTCTAAGGCACATAGAAAAGGGAATTCTGGAAGGGCCTGATGTGGAGGACAGCTTCTTATGGCATGTGCCCAGGGAACAGTGAAAAGGAAGGAGCTGGGGGCAAGCTCAAGGTCATGCACCTAGTGATCCATTCCTCTAACCACACCTCCTAAGTGCACCTGAAATCTTCAGTGAATTAATCACTGATGAGTGTAGTACTCTCATAATGTAATCAGTCACTTACAGGACATGTGACTTTTGAGGGGGACATCTTAGACATAAACCATGGCAAATGATTGTTCTAAGACTCAGTGAGTCAGCTGTGATTTTTGCTTAAGTTTGTTTGTGGTTGGTAATACATTATTTTCAAACTACCATCAGGTTGATTTTATGAAATAATTTTCATAGGCAGAAATAGGAATGAATTTTAGAGAACTATTTTTAAGTGTATTTATGTGGTCATTGATTAATTACTCAGTAGTTCATGTGGAGGTGAGGTAAGTTTATCTTTTATTGAATTCTCCGAAGTGTTTAATTAGAGTTCAACTTTATAAATGTAAATTAAAAGTGAAAATAAGCAGCTTGGTTTATATTCTTAGGAACACTTCCTTTGTGTGCACATGCATTTATGTATATCCACATATGTACTGTAGCGTAGGGATCTGATGGTAAAGTCAATTTGAACAAGAGATCCCTGTCTTCCAGGAGCTTTCATTCTGATAAGGAGATATATTATTTTTAAGCAAATAGATAATTATACAATGCAATGATGTGATAGGTAACATGGAGAAAAAGAATCCAGTATAAAGACATTGAGTGGCAGAGGATCCTTTATTAAATATTACACTCAAGAAGATCCCCTCAGATTTGATGGTATCTGAGACCTGGAAGAAGCAATAGTGCCTAGCTGTATGAAAATCTAGGAAAAGAGTATCCTAAGGGATAGAAATAAAGTGCAGAGAGGCAGAGAAACAGATTTGTTGATGTAATTGAAACTTATTTTTTTAAAGAAGACTTTTGTGGATGGAACATGAAGAGCTAAGGTCAGAATGATATACATTGAAGTATGGAAGGGTAATTAAAGGTCATATCACTCTAGGTATTAAACTTAGAAGAATATTTTAAAGTATAATTGTAAGACTTTGGAAGAGACAAAGCAGAATAAACTGTGTGGGTTTGTATATGAATAGATGTAGAAAGATGAGAATAGAAGCAAGGAGATCTGTCATGAAATGATTGCAGTAGCTTAGGCAAGGGTTCTAACTTGCATACACAGACCTACAATTTAGATGCCATATGTTTGAGTACATCTGTATTTCATTTCTTAGGATCTTTTTGAGTTAAACTATTTTTTAAAAAACTTCATGCTAGCATAGGGATATTTTTTACAGTGAGCATGTGAGTGTGTCTGTGTGTGTGTGTGTGTTTTATTTTAATGGATGGGTTATGCATTACTTTCATATAAACTGTCACATATCAGAGGACCTCTCTGGTTCCTTTTTTAAGTAACGTGATATGCTGTGTGTGTGTTTTATTGCTCACAGTTGTGGAGGTGTGTCAAGACGTGTGAGACATTGTGGGTCAAAGGCTGTGTTCAAACCTTAGTGATCATTATAATTACTACTTTTTTTTGAGACAAGGTCTTGGTCTATAGCCCCGGCTTGTCCTGAACTCATGATGTAGCCCAGGCTGGTCTCGGATTCAGGACAATCTGCCTGCCTCAGCCTCCTGGTGCTGGGATTACAGGCATGTGCCACCACGCCCAGCTTTATGTGGTGCTGAGGAATAACTTAGGTCTTTGTGTTTACAAGCAAGTACTTTAGCCACTATGCCATTCCTCCAGCCCCTTCAATGATTATTACTAAATTGACTTCCACAAAGACTACCTACCAATTTGCATGCTCTGTAATGTTGTTTGAAAATATTTCTTCCCTTGTATCTATTCCAACACTGGAGTGCATATTGACAAGAGAGAAGCAAGCATGTTACAGAGTTCATAGATTCTTATTTCTAATGAGTAACAAAGAATACTGCTTTCTTTTTGGACTTTGTTCCAAGAAAGTATTGTTTCTAATAGTAGCTTGTAACTTTATCTTGGCTAATTGTAAGACTAAAGTTAAATGGCAATTGTCACTTCTGACTTACTGTGTAACATTTTAGTCATATGAGTTGTTTCCTTAGTTCTTCTTCTTCTCAATAATTACTTGATCATTATCTCAATACTTAAGTGGTTCATTATTTAATATACTTACTGGGTTATTATTAACCCTGATGCTATACATACTCATTGTCCTCTAAAATGTCATCATTTTAAATGTAATCTTGTTCATTAATGTTCTCTTCTATTAATACAGATGAAGTAATTAAAATTACAGAGCAAATTAGATTATCTGGTAGGAACAGGATACTAAAATGAACTTTTATCCATTGAGTATCTGTAGTTGCTAGTCATCTGGTTTCCTTGGCCCTTAATTCCTTACTTCCAGCCTATTTAGCCAGCATGTAATTATATGCTTTTATGCACTAAAGGACAGAGCCTGAAATAACATGCTAGTCTAGTCTGAATTCTTCAGTATTATTAGAAAACCAATTTATAGTTCTTAAGGTGCTTAAGCCTGAATTAGTTAAATCATGTTTTTTTTTTTTATAACAGAGAAAGCATAATAGTGCTACATTTCAATAAAAATCTATCCTTGGAATCCAGAGGCGGTTGGGACAAGATTATTACATAGTTTCTTTGGCTTTATAAACTTAAAGAGAAGAGCTTTGATTGCATTTTATACTGTACCATATAAGTTTATGTTTCAGTGAACCTTTTGCCAGTGGGAAAGCAGGGAAATAGAAAGTGAACATATAATTCATATATATTCTTCCACTATATGTTAACTACTTTTTTGAGGACTTACTTTAGTTTGCCCTTGTAGAAACAACATGTATAAATCCTTCAGCAACTCTGGCATATTTTGCAAAGGTAGAACAAATTTTTCCCTGATGCTTTTTATAGTTAACACACTAGCCTTTAAAAGTGTGAAAGATTCATGTAATATTTCTTTTTCCACTGTTAGGTGGCCTTAATCACTTATTTTCAGATTTTTAAGGGGGGAGTCATAAATAATTAAACCAACTGTTACAGAGAAATTTTTTATCATTTTTAAAGAATTAGATGAGTGTCTGCATGTATTAAAGAGTAACAAGGCACTTGTGGGTGTGAGGATGGAGAGAATTTAGATTTCTAAATTCTCGTTATGCTTTAGTCCAAAGGTCTCTAAATTTCAGCCTATAACTACATATTGCAAAGTTGCTTTTATTTACAATTTCCTCAGAATGTTTATATATCATCGTAATTTTTCTGTCCCAAAATGTTTTTTGTATTATACATTTTCTTAACACCAGTAATAGGTAGTATGTAACATATCACAAATAATAACTTCTTTTCCATAAATAAATAGTGCTTTAAACTTTAATTCTACTGCTTCAGTAGTCCAGGCTGGTCCTGATCTCACTGTAGAGCAGAGGCTGGCCTTGGATTAAGGACAATCCGCCTGCCTCAGCTTCCAAGTGCTGGGAATGCAGGCACGCACCACCGCTCTCAGCTTGTGTGGTGCTGGGAACTTGAACTCAGGGGCTTGTGACTCATACTGATTTTATTAAATAAGGTTAACAATTGTGTGGGGAAGATAAAAATCTGAAGCATAACTAAGTAAAGCTTAACTATACACTTAGGTGGTTAGTGAAAGGTGTTTTTCTTAAGATGCTGGTGAGTGGAATTTATTGCTTATTTGGAAGATTTGACCTGTGAATTGACTTATTCTTCTCTAAGGCACTTGAGAGAAAAAACAACGATAGCAGCTACATCTAGAGGTCATTATGGATTGGAAGATGAAAAGGGAAATGCATGTACTTCAACAAGGCGTCGATCAACGCCTCGAAGTTTGGCAGGCTTGACAAGTGGAGTTTTTGAATCTGTTATGGTTCAAGTTTTGAGACAGGAAGAACAGCTGAAAGCAAAAGAAGAAAAAAGGTAAATGTTTAAAATATTAAACTTCCTGATATTCAGATTTCAGGAATTACTTTTCAAAGTATAGCGACATAACTTTTATTGGGCCCATACCAAGTTTCAGGGCCCATTATACTCATGTCTCAAAATGCATTACCACTTGAGTATTGAATTATAGTGAAATTTGTTTAAAAATAGTTTTAACTTTCAAATAAATCATCTTGAAGCTATACCAAAGTAATTTCTATAAAAGATGTTAATATGCTTTCTATATTTCTAAGAAATATTCTCAAGTGAGTTTTATATTAGAATTTTATATAGATGTACAGTTTTACAATAGAATCATGAGAAACTCCAATGATTATGTAGTTAAAAATGATACATAAATTCACTCCGCCAGTTCCTCTATTGGAATTAATTTTCTGGAGTAGTTTTTTGGATAACTGTAGTTTGCTTTGGACTCATCTGAAAAGCATTTTGTGTTTGATTAGTGGTACCTTCTAGGGACTGAGATCATAGAATTTTGGTACTTATATAAAATTTTATTTACAGCAAAATGAAATTAGGATCCAGAGAAATAAGTAAAAGTTGTTTTCTATCCTTGGCTGGAAGTTTTTATATCAAATCATGTCTCAAACAATGTTAGGAATGAATGCTGATATAGTGGAGGGTTGCCAGTGCTAGTCAAAAAACTTATAAATATCTTATTGGTATTATATTAATAAATATAACTTGATTTTATATTTTTAGGATTAAAACTCAGAATTGAGACTTTTGACTGTCGTATTTTTGTAGCGATGATTCATTTGGAAACCCGAAGTGAAAGTGAAATACTTCCTTTTCCTTGACAGTCCCATAGAATTTTTCTGCTAATGGAAAGGGCATTTTATGGAAAAGGATAAAAAACTAAAAGTAACATAATGTAGGTTAAATAAGGAGAATTGCAAAAAAAGGAAAGTTCGTGGGAAGAAGGCTATGTAGTAGGCTAGACCTTCAATGCTGATTACCACAAATCCAGAGCAGTCATATTCTTCTGGGAATAATTAACAATATTTGATACCTTAATGTAGGGAGAACAAGAGAAGAGACAAAAAAAAATCACTCTGAAAGTAGCAATAATAGTAATAGTAAAAACAAGGGGACTTAAGAAAAGAACGGTTAACTTTTGTTGAGCACCACTGTTTGCTGGTTTTGGCTCTGTGCACCTTACATGCATTCAGCATCTATCCTGTGGCACAGAGAGATCAAGTAGTTTACTCAGACAGGCAGTTTTTGAGTGGTGAATTTAATATTGGAATTCTGGCTCTAGAGCTTAGGCTTTTTATAAATATACCATCCATGTGATGTGTAAGACAGTGGCAACAGCGAAGAAAATAGAAAAGCTTTAAAATGTGAGTCTAGGTTGGGAAAGAGCAATTTAAATAAGTAGTTCCAAAGTAGTAATGGAAACCATTTAAGTGTCCAAATAGGAATGGCTAGTAGAAAGTTAGAAATATGGCTACATCTTCTTTATTTAGTCTTACATGTATTTCTTTTCTTTCCTGACATCAAATAAACGTAAGGGAATAAACCACATGATAAAAAATCCTCCATTAAATATATCTTAGCAACGACTGTAGTTTAATGGATTAATACTAAGCTATCTCTGGGTTAGGAACTGTTTTCTAGGTATTGGACTGAAAGCTTTTACACTGAGCTACATACCTAGCCTTTATTTTTCTTTTTTACTATAAAGTACCTTAAACATAAAGAATAAGATTATAGTAAAGCACCATGTACCCTCATCCCAAAAGTTTTTAAAGAAATTAAATATAGATATGATCAAAATTCCCTATACTTTTCTTCTATCTCAAAAGAAACTACTACCCTGATTTTTAATCATTTCTGTGCATTTTAGTATTGAGTTATAAGAATTCTTTATAAATTCAAGGTATAAATCATTTGTGCAATATTGTATATTTTCATTGCAAATAATTTAGTCTAGCCCATTGTCTGCCTTTTTATTTTCAATCAAGAACTAGAGGTCTTTTTTTTCTTCCTTCCTTCTTTCATTCCTTCCTTCCTTCAATCTTTATTTCTTTTCTTTTTTTTCCTTTGAGACTTGAAACCAGATCCTTGTGCATTTTAGGTCTACCACTGAACTATATCCCTACCAAAAGTTTTTACCTTTGAAGTTCAGTGCATCATTTTTAAAAAATATTTTACAATTTTGTAACCTATGTAAGAAACTTTAGTTCATCCAAAGTCATAAAAATCTTTTTTCCCCAAAATTTTTAATTTTTATAGTTATAACTCTCACCTGTTTGAAGTTAATTTTTGCTTGTGATATGACTAAGGATAAACTTTTTTTGTAGATAGACAGCTTCTCCAGTATCATTGTTGAAAACAACAGAAACAACTATTTTTTCACCACTGAACGTATATACATTTGTAAGTCTTTTTGGACTCTATTCCATTTTTCTCTAAGTGTATCTTTTTGCTGATACTACTATGATTTGGTTACTATAGTTTCGCAATTATCCTTGAATTATTTAAAGTCTTTCAGCTGTTTCTTTTTTTCAAATTTGTTTGACTGTAGTAGGAGCGTTACATTTCCATTTTGTCAGAGTCATATTTTAAATTTCTGCAGGAAAAAATTAACTTGAATTTTTATTAACACTGAATAAATGTTATCAGTTAATTTCTGGATAATGGTTTTTATTCAGTTTCCCCCAACAATATTTTGAGTTTTCAGTGTAAATATTTTTACATATATAGTTAGCTTTTCCCTTATACATTTCATGATTTATGTACAATTGTAAATCATTTTAAAATTTAATTTACAATTAGTTATTTCCAGTATATATAGAATTACAATTTTAGTGTAGTTACCTTTGAATCTATTTCTTCTTTGAGTGCTCTCAAATTTTGCTTCATATAATTTGAAATGCTTCTTTTAGACACAGACTTGCTTGTGATTCATATGATGTTTTTGGTAGGTTGACTTTTCTGTGATAAATATCTTTTTTAGTAATATTTTTACATTTTAAAATATTTTGCCTTATAGAGCCTATATCAGTCTTCACTTTCTTTTCTTTTCTCACACTTCTTTAGTACCCTTGGTCTGGAACTAGATTCTATCATCTTCCTGTAATAGGTACAGTTTTTGAGAAGTAGCAGTGTGAGGAGCAGCCCTTAGTAATAGTGTCAAGTAGTACACATACATGGCAGCATCATGCTTCATAGTTATGTCTTGAGCATTTCAGAGACCTAGACTAACAAGATGTATATATTATATCATTGCCTAATTATTTTCAACATCTAAGAGTAAACCAGTTGGTGCTAACTTTGGCCTACCAGAAAGTTGTGTATTTCTAGTTTTTACAGTGACATACTCAGAACACCTGAGAAAGTTATCTTTTTACCCTTTTACATATTCTTAGTTTCCCTATCAGATGAAAAAGTTATTTCTGAAATTATCATATTGTTAATATGTGATAATCAAAGGTTGCTTATCAGTGTGTTAGGCAGAAGCAATTCCATAAAAAGTTTTTTTTTTCTAATCTACTCCCTCTTTTTGTTTTTTAAGGCAGGATTTCACTCTGTAGTTCAGGCAGGTCCTGAACTTACTATGAAGCCCATGCTCACCTCAAACTCAGGCAATCCTCCTGCCTCACAGGAGGAATTACATAGGTGTACCACCCAGCTTATGTGGTGCAGAGGAATCAAATTCAGGGCCTTGTGCTAAGCACTTTAACCTGTGCTATTTCTCCAGTGCCAATCCAACTTCTTTCATTTTCTTCCCCAAGCTATGGTTGTTACTTTTTTGCCTTTGCAGAAAGGTGTAACATTTCATTGATAGTGGGTTGTATTTACCCATTGCTTTGAAAACCCTAAGATTCTTTTTTGGTATCCATTTGCCTATGTGGCAAATATCAGTTCTAGTATTTGATGTTCCCTACTGTGTATTGAATATGCCTGATTCAAAAATCCAAACTTAAAAGACTGCTATAAAATCTGATATGACACCACAAATGGAAACTTTCACACCTGATGGAGTCTGTACTCAAAGTTTACAAACCTAATGGTTTGCATTCAGAACACAGGCACGCTAGAAATATTATATGCAAATTCCTCCAGTCATTGTTTTTAAGGTGTATATAAAGTATAAATGCATTTCATGTTTGGACTTAGGTTCCATCCCCAAGATATATTCAAAATGTAAAACTACTTCTCTCAAGTATTTCAGATAAGAATATTCAACCTGTATTATAATCTCATCTCCTTTGGGAAAAGAGAGATTACATTATGATTTTAAAAATAGAAGTCTGCCATAAACACCATAACATTTTACTTGTATGTAAAACCAGCAAGAGAGAATTTCGATACTTAGCATGTAAGTTATTTTCTCACCATTAAGTTATTTTGCTGTGAGTTTATAGTCAGGATTATGACAAGTTTGGTCAAAATCATGTTTCACTCAGAATATAACTTTAGTTGTATCCCAATGCTTTTGATTACAGTGTCTTCATTATTAAAATATTTAATACTATAACTTTACTCCCATTTTTACTGTATTTTTCTTTCCTTTTCTTACTATCTTTTGTTATTTTTACCGTCCATGTTTCCATCCTTACTAATCTTGTGTTTATAGTATGTTATTTTAGTAGTTAAACTAGAAAAATTTCATATTCATTGTTAACTTATGAGTCCTAAAATGGATCAGAATTTTACCGTTTCGGATTAAGGGTCCTTGAAATACTTTTAACGGTAATCACTTCCCTCAACAATATTTTCAGTGTATTTGCTATTGTTACAATATATTTTAATTCTTTTTAAACTTTACAAAACATTTTTATCATTTTACGTCACATCTATATAGTATAACCTATATATTACCACTTATTACCACTTTTTCTTTTTTTGTGTGTTTGTGGTACTGAACCCAGGAGTAGTCTATCATTGAACTACATCCCCATCCCCTTTTTTTATTTTTTATTTTGAGACAAGGTCTTGCTAAATTGTCTCTTCATTATAGACAAGGTTGTTCTTTCTCATGAAATTTAATTCAGTGTCTGAAAGTCTATTGTAGCATACTGTAGATGTTAGAATATCAACTGTCAAAAAGATTTGTTTACCGTGCTTGTCATAGGAAATTGATTTTCATCATTAAAACTAATGCTACTGTGGACATTGATGTACAAGTTTATGTGTAGGCCAATGATTACATTTTTTCTTTTATTACTATATTCCTCTAGTTCTGTGCTGGGATTAGGCAGAGAGAGAGGACCTAACAGTCTGATGGACTCTGAGGTGTCTTGATCACACCCAGCTCCTTCAGCAAAGCTCTCTGGCTTATTCTGGCTTCCCTCCCCATAGGGCAGAACTTAGCATCCTCTGAGGTTCTTTCACTATACCTAAGCCATTCTGGGGATCGGTAGCCATTCTCTGTCCACAACTATCTCTTGTGCCAGTTTTTTCTAGGCATTGTTTAAGCATGACCCCAAAAGCCCTATGTGCTCTTCTGAGCTTTCTTTTACTCTAATCAATTCAGTCTCTGGCTGTTTTTAAAAATGGCTCCTGCTTAAGTCATTGTCTTTTATGGCTGCCAACCACTGCTTCTGATCTATAGACTCTGGGAGGCTTTTCTAGGGGAAGATCACATTGTGTTTGTAGTATGCAGTACCCACAGGCTCATTTTTTGGAGACTGGGCCCACCAGCTTGTGTCAGTTGCCACTTCTCCTTGTTCCCCGCTTACCTCCCTCTGATTTCCAGGCTCCGGTGCTGGCAGCTTAGGGCTGTAGTCAGCCGGCCTGGGTCTGCTTCCTAGGCTGCTGTTTTTTTCCACTTCCGATGTGTCTTTGGGATTTTTGAGCTTCCCATGTCCTCCTTTCATTTGGGGACACTCTTTCCTCTAGCTCTGTCAGAAGTTCTGGGCTCCCAGTGGGCTTTCCTCCATCTGTAGATGCTGGAAGCTTCCCGCTATTTGCAGTCAGCCTGGGCCTCCTTCCTAGGCTGCTGTTTGCCTCCACTTCTGATGTGTTTTGGGGTTTCTGACCTTCCCATGGCCTTCTTTCAATTATTGTGGCACTCCTCCCTGTCCTAGCTACATTTAACAGGTGGTTTTTTACTATATTGTCAACTTTTTAAGTGGATCTACGAGGAAACATTGTTCAGTTCTATTACTCGGCCACCATTTTGATTGCAAGTTTGAATTATATTCTTAGTATAACTTTCTAGGAATGGAATTAGAGGGTCAAAAGATAAGTGATATTATTTTTTAAAATTACTTTAATCAAATTCTCGTGTGATTTTATTTAGTAATAAAGTTGGTACGCATTGTATTTTTGACTGAATATAAAGCTTATGTAAAATTGAGTGTTTTATGATACTGTATACTTTAAATAATAATAATATAACTTGTTAAATTTTCTTTAGGCTCCGAGAGCAGGAAAGAAAAGAAGCAGAAGAAGCTTGCCAAAAAGAAATAGAAGAATGGGAAAGAAAACTTCTAGCTCAAGCAGCTCCAACTTATATGGAGAACATGTGGGAAATTCCAGCTATTGGACATTTTCTTTGTTTAGCCCAGCAAATTCTGAATTTGCCAGAAATAGTATTTTATGAATTGGAACGTTGTCTTCTGATGCCTCAATGTAATGCTTTTTTGTCTAAAATAATGACTTCTCTATTAAGTCCTCCCCATCGCAGACCTACCTTACATAGAAGACCTACTTTGCCTTATAGGACTTGGGAAGCTGCGTTGAGGCAGAAAGTACAGCAGTGGTACACTGCTGTAGGGCAGACTGAAAATCCCAATAACTGTGCTGAAAAACTTGGATTGTGTCCTCAATTTTTTAAAGTTCTTGGAGAAGTCAATCCATTGGAAGAAAAACCTTTTCATGAACTACCTTTCTACCAGAAAGTGTGGTTACTTAAGGGTCTTTGTGACTTCGTATATGAAACACAAAAGGAAGTTCAAGATGCTGTACTTGGGCAGCCTATTCATGAGTGCAGAGAAGTTATTCTTGGTTATGATTATTTGGAGAATGCTTATGTACATTTTCCACAATTTTGTGGTGCAGATGTACGGATTTATAAACAGAGACCCTTTCGGGCCCCAGAATTTCCTGTTCCACCTATTAGAATACAGAGAGTACCTCGGATTAAACTGGAGAAATTGAAGGGTGAGTATGTTAGTACAAGTAAAGCAGAACATAGAAGTAACAGAGAAGGTTTGCCCTCTGCCTTCAAGAAAGAGCAGGAAATTAGTTTTGATCCAGCTTGCTGCCCTGCTAACATGAACTTTGATAATCATGTCTCTGTTGAAATGGAATTAAAATCCAACTGTGAAATTAGAATTCGCAAGCCCTGTGAAGTTAAAACTGATTGTTGTAAAGAAAATTTGGAGAAACCAGGGAGTCCAGGGGAAGTTACTGGCTTTGGAGAGCCACTCAGCCCAGGTGAAATAAGGTTTATAGAAAATCAGGAAAAACATGGTGAAGCTTCCAGAATAAAGACTGAACCCAGTCCATTAAAAGAAAATGCTCTAAAATCTTGCCAAGTTCATGTAAATGGAAGTCACTTTGATCATTCAGAGATTAACTGCCACAGAGTTGTAAGGGATATTTTATTAAATGAGCAGTCACTGCAGAGTCACAAAAAACTCAAACTAACTAAACTGAGAACAAAAAAGAAGAAAAAGAAAAAAAAGAAATTGAAAGATATTTTGAATGAAAATTTACAGAGAAAGCGTGAAGGTCTTCATTCTCTTGCATTCAAGTCTTATAAACCTGAGATCCAAAATAAGTTACTGATCATCAAAAAGAAAGCAAAACACAAGAAGCACAAATCTGGTAAGCTAACACAAATGGGTAAGAATTCCATTTACGTTTAATTCATAGTGCTTTTTTATTATGTATCATGGAAGCTCTGGCTGATAGAATGAATTTGTGTGTGCTCTTACTTCCCATTATTAAAAAACCCAGACTGGAAGAGATTTTATATACTGACAACAACTAAAAAAATAGTAGTGAAAGACATTTGAATTTAACTTTCAGTTGAACATTATAGTTTTACATTTCTCTTAACCAATTTCTAAGTGGTGCTTCCCATCACTTAAAATATTAAGTATATTCCCCAGGCTATGCACAGTACAAGTGTAGTGGTGAAGCTAGCACTGATAGCAGAAGACAGTGCTCCAGGACTCAAGGTCACCACTGCTAACTCCTTAAACTAAGTAGTCAGATTATCTTTCTGGGTCTTTGGCTTTTTCCCAGCGTCATATGTTTTTCAGCACTCTATTTTCAGTACATACTTCCATGTGCAGAAAAATTGTGAAACATAAGTAAATTATATCAGCTAATGAGACATGAAGTATATTTCTATGAAAGTATTTGTAAGTTTGTCACCAAATTTAAATATTTGTCACCAGCCTATATAAGCAACAAAAATCTTATAAAATCTTCAGTGATTAGTGCTGTGATGTTTAATTAGTTTAGATCTTTTGCTTTTTCTGTTGCCCTTCTTTAGTCTCATTTATCACTAGGATAGGTGGCAGAGAAGCATGTGATCAACTTTATTAACTTGTATGAAAAGTTACTTGACTGAAGAAAAAATATGATTGTATACCAAAATGAGTTCTGGTTTATCGTCATTATTTGTGGATTTCAGATTTTTATTCCTTCCTTCTCTATTTGTAGCAAAGCTAATTAATATTAAGATTTGGCAAAAATATTGGCAAATGAGTGAGTGAGCTTTTGTTTGGCTAATATAGTTGGTGTTACAAATTTGCTATTCATATCATTAAGTAGAACTCAGTATGTCTTAAAATGTGTGTAATTGATCATTGATTTAAAAATACTATAAAATTTAATGTCAAAACAGGCTTAATTTGGTAGACTGAAAGTATCAAAGAGTTCCGTGTTGACCCAGGTTATAAAATGATAGTTTGGGGTTTTTTTAAGTCACTTTCATAACTAAGCCATTTTAATTTTATATAAGAAATCTGTTAGGTTTTCATAAATTTAGTTTGATGGATTTGACAAATTCACTTTGAAATGTTGGTCTCCAATACATTAAAAATCATTTTGTTTTGAGGCAGGATCTCTCTCATTCTCAAGTCTAGGCTGGTCTTGAAATCACTATGTAGCCCAGGCTGGCCTTGAAAAGAGCAATTCTCCAGCCACAGCCTCCCAGGTGCTGGGATTACAGATGTGCGACATTGTGCCCAGCTTATGTAGTGCTAGGGAATCAAACCCAGGGCCTTGTGCTTGTCACACAAGCACTCTTAACCACTGACCTATGCTGCCAGCCCCTAAATAACATTTTAAATTTTTAAATAATTAAAAATTCTAAAGTTTACAGTGATTGTTTGTTAATACCATTGTCTTAGAGGTTTTGATTAGGTACTTAGAATACAACTATGTATGTGTTCAAAGGCACAACTTATGATGCTTTCTTAAATATACCACCAATACAGATTGTACAAACAGTAGAATAAAAGTGATGTTGGGAAATAGATTAAAAGGAATTTATTCTGTAAGCGAGTAAGGTATTACTGCATTTTTCAGAATTAAAGTTCAGGGTATTTGGAGATCATAATGAAAATTTATAGCTGTTTCTTGCCTAGCTCTAGACAAACAAATGAAAACACTCAGCAAATTTAGCAAGCCCTTGTATAATCCCTTTAAGCTCTTTAGTTGGAGAGAAAAGACTTAGTACAGAAAATAGAAGAAAATAATGCACCTGTCTGTATCCCTTCTGATTTTGTCCTCACAGTAAGTTCTACAATGTCAAGTTTTCAGTGACTAAAAGTTTAGTCTGACAAACACAATGTCGCTCTTTCTCTCTCTTTCTCTTTCTCTCTTTGTCTCTCATTCCATCAGATGTTAAACTGCCTCACACTTCCGAGTGCTGGGATTACAGGCATGCGCCCCCAAGCCCAGTTTATGTGGTGCTGGGGAATCAAACTCAGGTAGCACTTGCTAGGCAAGCACTTTAATTGCTGAGCCATTCCGCCAGCCCCTAGATAATAGGTTTTAGAATTTTTTGGACCTTATAATTGTGGATGAATGACTTGGAGCTAATTCATTAAGGAATCTGTAATGTCTTGATGGTTAGTTTTATCTAGCTTCATTTTAACACTTTTTTCAAAGAATATTTATCAATGGCCCATGTATTTTGTAGAAAATACTTTGGCGCAAACTGTGCCATCCGTGACTGATTTATGAACTTTTGCCAGAAAAAAATCCTGAATCTTTTACCATTAAGCAGAGCAAACAAATTGGTAACATACTAGAAATAACATTTTAAGAGGAGAAACAAAATAAAAAGGTTAGATCCTTTTATTATTTTTCATATTAAAAGCAGTACTTTTTTATACACTGTAGGAAACAGGAGAAAGAGTGGCCTTTTTCTTATCACCTACTAATGCTCATTCTTTTTTCACTCTTCAAGGAAATCTCCCATTATCTTTCACATAATCTTTGTTGATCCATATTAGTTACACAGAATAATGGGTTTCATTTTGGTATATTTGTACATAAACATAATGTACTTTAATCATTCAACTCTTACTACCTCTCTTACCTTAGGCTCCATACTAGTCTTCCACATTTGGAGGCTATTCAAAGGATATAAGGTATTTTGATGATATTTATGCCACTTGTTACCTAACCTGATCTTCTGGTTCCTCCCCCATATTTTTTTCTACTTATCTAATAATAATCTTCCTTCTACTATCTTGAGATCTTTTCTAAGGGAAGAAAATAGAATTTTTAAAATTACTTCCCTTTCCTCATCCCACTCTTCCTATTCCCCAACCCTTCTCTCCTCTCCACATAATGTTTCTCCCTGTATACGCCATCAGTCTTTGATTTTTATCCTTACACATATTTATTGGCTTTGGGTTTCTCATATGACAGAAACTTTGTGATAAATAACCTATTTTTATTTATTTCACCAAGCATAATAGTCTCAAGTTGCATTCATTTTCCTGCAAATGACTCATATGTATCTTTTTCCATCATAGCTCTCCATCATGTACATAACCGCTGTTCTCCACCCATTCATATATTGATGAATGTATCAGCTGCTTTTAATATTTAGCTATTAGGAGTTGTACTGCTATAAGCAAGGCATGCAAGTATCACTACAATATTATTATCTTTAGCTCATTCTAAAACATAGAAAAGATCTAGCAGACTCAAAAAGAATTTCTATTTTTAGTTTTTTGAGAAATAATGGATTTCCATAGTGGTTTTATCAATTTACAGTCCTACCAACAATATAGAAGGGTTCATTTTTCCCTACATCCTAGCCAACATTTAGTATTTTTTGATCCCTTAATAATGGACATTCTTACTGGAATGAGATGGAACCTCTGCTGTTTTGATTTGCATTCCTCTTAGTGACTAAAGATGCTAAATATTTTTTCATGCATTTATTGATGATTTTTATTGTGCCTTCTGAGAACTGTCTATTCATTTCATTTACCTGTTTTGTAATTACGTCATTTATTTTGGGGAGTCTTTTTTCCCGTTTATGTGTATATTCTGGATATTAGCCCCTGAGGAACGGCTGGAAAAAAATTTTCCCATTCTGTAGTCTCTTCACTCTTGTTTCCTTAAGCTGTGTGCAACTATTTTTATTTTTTTCCTCAAAATTATTCTTCTAGTTATTATGTATTTGCAGCACATACAAATTACATTCAGCTTTAGGAATTGATGCATACACATACAACATTTTATCATTCTTACTTTCCTTCCCCCTTCCCACCTTCTCAGCCCTCCCTACCCCCCCTATAAAATCTGTCTTTCTCCTTTCTTCCATTGCTCTTTTACTTTTTTTGTAGTTTGGTTTTCTTAAATTAAAGAAACCATGTAATATTTTTCTGTGCCTGATTTATTTTGCCAAGCATGAGGTCTCATGGTGCATCCTTTTTCCTGCAAATGGCTCATATTTAACATTTTTATGGCACATCTTTATTCATTCATCTGTTGATGGACATATTGGCTGCTTCCAAGATTTAGCTATTAATTAAAAGTTGTGCTGCTGTAAACATGGGTATGTGTGCATCACTGTTATATGGTATTTTTAACTCTTGGGAAGATACCCAAAAGGTATATAGCTGGGTTAGATGGAATATCTATTTTCAGTCTTTTGAGGAATGGCCATATTGCTCTCCATGATGGTTGTACTAGTGTACAACCCTGCCAACAGTGTAGAAGCATTCCTATTTCTCTACAACTTCACCAGCATTTGTTGTTTTTTGAGTTCTTGATACCAGTCATTCTTACTGGAGTTAGATGGAACCTCAGTGTTGTTTTAATTTGCATTTCTCTTGACATGTGAAGACACTGAACAATTTTCCATGTGTTTACTGGCCATTCATACTTTGTTCTTCTGAGAACTGTCCATTCATTTCATTTTTTTGAGTAGTTCTTTATTTTGGAGGGGGGGGGGGCCTAATATTTTTCAGGTTTTTTATATATTCTAGATACTAGCCATCTGTCCAGTCAGTAGCTGGATGGCAAAAATTTTCTTCGCATTATGTCAGTCTTCACCCTGTTTATTGTTTCCTTTGCTATGCAGAAACTTTTTAATATGATATAATCCCATTTGTTGAGTCTTTGTGCTGCCTAATGTGCATTGGGTGTTTCGTTGAGAAAATCCTTGTCTATGCCTGTGTCTTCAAGGATTTTGCCTATTTTCAAATGCGTCTAGTGTTTCCATTTTAATATCTAGATCTTTGATCCATTTTTATTTGATTTTTTGGTACATGGGGATAGAGATGGGTCTGGTTTCATTCTTCTGCATATAGATAACCATTTTCCAACACCATTTATTAAAGAGGCTATCATTTCTCCACTGGATGTTTTTGACCTTCTGTTGAAGATAAGTTAGGTGAAGGTGCCTGGGGTTGTCTCTGCATCCTCAGTTCTGTTCCATTCTGTCAGTCTGTTTTTGTGACAATACCATGTGGCTTTATTACTTTTGCTTTATCATAAAAGTTGATGTTCCATATTGTGGTGCCTCCTACTTTTGTCATATTGTTTAGAATTGCTTTGGCTGTTCTTTGTCTCTGTTGGTTCCATATAAATTTTAGGATCATTTTTTCCCTATCTATGAAAAATATTGACACTTTGAATTACATTGAATCTGCAAATCAATTTTTGTAGTATGGTCATTTTGGCAATATTGGTTCTGCCTATCCAAGAACAGAGAATGTCTTTTCTATTTCTAATGTCCTTTTCAGTTTCTTTTTTTCAGAATACTATAGTTTTTATGTAGCATCCTCATTTCTTTGGTTAAGTTGATTCCTAAGTATTAATTTTGACTGTGGATGGGACTGTTTTTCTGATCTTTCTGTCTGCATTTTCAGTGTTACTGTATAGGAATATTATTGATTTTTGTATTATTTTTATAACCTGCAATATGGCTGGATTTATCTATTAGTTTTAAGAGTGCAGAAGTTTTTCAATTTATTAGAATCCCATGTGTTGATTCTTAGTGGTCTCTCAAGTGCCATAGGTGATCAGTGGGAAATGCTTTGCCTGTGGCCATATCTTCAAGGATTTTGCCTATCCAGAGATTCAGTCTCTGTAGAAATATGTAGGTCTTTGATACACTTTGATTTGATTTTGAGTGAAAGATGTGGGGTTAGTTTCATTCTTCTGCATGTGAATAACCAGTTTTTCCCACCATTTGATAGAGATTATCATTTCTCCAGAGTATATGCTGACCCCTTTGTTGAAGACCAGATGGCTGAAAGTGCTTTGGGTTGTCTCTACATCCTCAGTTCTATTCCGTTTATCCACCTGTCTGTTTTCTTTGTACTAATACCATGCTGCTTTTTTTAAAAATAGCTGTTGCTTTGTAATGTAACATATCTAAGTTTGTGTTACCTCCTTTTTTTGTCTTTCTGCTTAGGATTGCTTTGGGTCTTCTGGGCCTCTTGTGATTCCATATAATTTTTAAAATTGTATTTTCTAGTTCTATGAAAAATATCATTGGTATTTTGATTGGAATTGCTTTGAAATTGTGTATCACTTGTGGTGAGATAGCCATTTTGATGATACTGTTTCTGTCTACCCAGGTACGGGGATGTCTTTTTATTTCCAATTTCCTGTTCACTTTTTTCAGAGTACTGTAGTTGTCATTGTAGGAGTCTTTAGTTTGTTTTTTGTTTGTTTGTTTTCTGAGGTAGCTGTGAATGGGACTATTTTCCTGATTTTTTTTTTTCCCTCACTGGATTCAGTGTTGGTATAATGGAGCACTATTGTTTTTATATATTGATATTTTTATCCTGCCACTTTTCCTGAATTTATTGGTTCTAAGAGTTTTCCAGTGGAGTGTTTGGGGTCTTCTATATGAACATATCATCTCCAAATGAGGACACTTTGATTTCTTGCTTTCCTATATGTATCCCCTTTGTTTCTTTCTCTTTCCTGATTGCTTTCACTAAGGTTTTGAGTATGATATTGAACAGCAGTGGCAAAAATGGACACCCTTGTCATTATCCAGGCTTTGTGAGAAATGCTTTTATCCCTCCTCCCCAACTTAATATGATATTGGTAGTAGATCGATTATAAATGGCTCTTACCAGCTTGAGTGAGATGACGTCCTTCTATACCTGTTTTCATCCAAGTTTTTATCCTAAATGGATGTTAGATTTTGTTATAGGCTCTTTTTGCATCTGCATGGCCTTTGAAGTCCAGTAATTTTTGTTCTACATAATTGGGTGCTCCGAAGTTGGACATGTATATATTGATAATTGTGATTTCTTTCTGTTGAATTGTTTCCTTATCTAGTATGTAGTGTCCATCTTTGTCTGTCCTGATCTGTTTTTGTTTAAATTCTGCTGCCTCTGAGAATAGTATAGCTATTCCTGCTTGTTTCCTGGGTCTGGTTGCAGGGAGTATTGATTTCCATAATTTTATGTTCAATATATGTGTTTTCTTATTGGTAACATATCTCCTCTTGCAAGCAACAAATTGTGGGTTTGGTTTTTGATCCAGTCAGCCAGTCTGTGTCCCTTGATATGCAAGTTAAGATCATCCATTAACATTCAGCATTATTATAGCGGTTTATTTCCTGCATCCTGTCGTCATTATGATGTGTTAAAGTTTCTTTCTCATAAAAACTTTTTACTACTTCCTCTATTTTGAAAGATAATTTTGCTGGATATTGCAGTATGGCTTCACATTTATGGTCTGTTAGCACTTGGATGATGTCACTCCATGATCTCCTGGCCTTGAGCATCTGTCTGTATTGAGAAGTGTGCAGTTATCCTGATGGGTTAGTCTTTGTATGTTAGTTTGTTTTTCTCTAGCAGTTTTTAATATTCTTTCTTTGCCTGAGTTTCTAGAATTTTAAATATAGTGTGTCATGAGAAAGTTCTTTTCTGGTCAGAGTTATTTGGTGTTCTCTTTGCTTGCAGTAAGCTCAGTGTTCATTTCTTTTCTTAGATTTGGGAAATTTTATTTTATGATGCCATTGAATATATCCTTTAAGCTTTTGTTCTGTCCTCCATTTTTCTCCTGCACTCTCATAATTGTGTGGTTGCTGCTCTTTGCGTTATTCATCACCTGTTATATCAAGTCTCTTTTCTTTTTGCTTTTTTGTTTCTCAATGAACATAATGTCGCACCTTATTTTCAAGATCTGATTATATATCCTTCAACTATTCAAGCTAGCCTTCCTTTTTTTCCTTGAGTTTTTCATATCATAAAGGTCAGCTTTCATTCTTTCTATATCTCTACTGAAATGTTCCTTCATTTCTTTCATTGCCTTCTCTATCACTTTGTTTCTTCTTTATAATCCTTTAACTTATCATCTCTAAAGGCTGTTGTTTCTTTAATTATATCCACTTTGGTTTCCTGTATGTCTGTTGTATGTCTTGCTTGAGCTTTTTGGCCATTTGGGTCTACTTATTTATCTGTAGGTTCTGCTGCTTCGGGACCCATGGTATTAGTATCTGGTGTGTCAGGCCACTTAGCAGGTGATTTACTGTCTTGTTTCCATATGGTTTTATTACATTGAGTTATAGCTCAGGTAATGTTGATTAACTTTGTCTCTACTATGTAGATTCTTTTGGTTCTTTTGTTAGACTATTTTTGCCCTTGGAGTTTCCTTGAATTTGTTCAGGTTTTAGAATTTATGTCTGTTTTTATCTTCTTCAGCTATTAATTTTGAAGGTCTTCTCAAAGACCATCCTTCAGTTAGTATACTAATACCTTCCACTTTTCAGTGAAGGAGGAATAAATTACAGAACTAGAATTAGTCTACAGACAAAATATCTGTTGGCCTAGTTTTAATATGAAGTTTAATATCTGTGTCAACATGCACACTATCAATCAATATTACTATTTAGAATTAACCAAATATTGACAGAACCCAGTAGCTACTTTAATACTACAATGATTCTGTCCTTAACATTAATAGGTTCAGTGTACACCCTCAATACATCTGTGGAAGTCAACCTAATGTTTACTTACCAAAATGTTCTATTAATATCATTGTTATATCACAGTCATTAATATAATACAGTTCTATTTTGCTTATCTAGGCTAAACCAACCACCAGAAGTTATTCACCCTTTTTAGGCACCATTCAGTAGACCCTCTTTGACAGAATGATGCATAGTTTTAGCTGTGTTTATACTTGATACCTATTGGCTGTACATTTAACTAGATATCGATAAATACACCCAATTTCCTCTTAACATTCTAAATGTGATCTATACTACTCTTGGAATTTTCTATACAGATTGTTTCCTAGCTTATTAGAAGAGTTTGTTCATGGTGCTACTACATTATTGATGATAATGTAGAGAGAAATCTGCCTTACTGCTCTATTTCTACCCAAATGGTATACAGTAATTGCATCCCTACGGATCCGTTTATACAGCTGTATGTTATTGACACATATTGTTATACTGTTAATAGGGGGGATTAAAGTAGGAAGAAAGCAGACTAAGACTAGGGGTTCGTTTTGGATGTGTAATAAAAAATACAGAAGTATTTATATGGTAGAGAGAAGCCTGACAGAACTCTAACCCCAGTCAGAGGTTAATAGATAAATGAAAGCACTATAATAATAGTAAAATGGACTGGGAAGAGTTACGAATGAAATGGAGAGAGCATGTCCTTAGAATCTCTAGAAAGATTTTTCCAGAGGGCATAAAGAGTTTGTCAAGAGAGGAAAAAATTCAGAAATAACAGAAATAGGGAGGTGGAAGGAAAGAAAATAAGGGGGAAAACCAAATCAATTGCAGAGAAAATATGTATTCATTATGCATATAGAAAACCATTGAGCCTGAACTGCTGGCATCCACAGACCACAGACGGAAGAAAGTCTGGGGCCAGAACCTCAGCCTGAGGTAAGCAATGATCCAGAGAAGTGTGAATTGTCAGCAGCTGGCAGCCCCAGCCTCCAAAAAATGAACCAGCAGGTAGTGTATACTACAAATACAGCGTGTGGTTCCCCCTAGAAAAATCCCCTGGAAGTGCAGATCAGAAGCAGCACTCAGCAGCCATTATAGGCAATAACATCAACAGGAGCTATTTAAAAAAGAAAGAAACAAGAAAAGCCCAAGACTGAACCCTTTAGAGTGTAAAAGAAAGCTCAGAAGAGCACATCAGGGCTTTTGGGGTCACCCTTAAACTGTGCCTAGGAAGAAACTGGCACAAGAGGCAGAGAGGAGAAAAGAGACGGAAAGGCTGCTGATGCCCTGAAAGGCTAAGGGCACCTCTGCTCCAAGGGTGGAAAGCCCCACTCTGGGGGAGGGAAGCCAGGACAGACTGAGAGCTTTGCTGAGTGGACCAGGGGAAACAAGATACCTCAAAAGGGGGATCATCACCTCGTTCCTCTGGCACATGCCAGAGACTTCCGGTTCACTGCTGCTCTACATCTAGGAGCAGGAAGTCCATCGCCCGTCCATCCCATGAGCCAAAGGCTTCTAGAGGCTTCCAGGGAATTACACCACCCTGTCAGTCCTTAGCCCCAGAGGCATCTAGGACTGTGAATTCCATCGCCCTGTCTATCCCTTGGGCCAGAGGATTTCAGAGACGTCTAGGACTGGGCCTTCACCAAACCCTCTTTCCTGCACACCAGAGACAGCCAAAGATAGCAAAACCATGAGGAAACGTGGTAACAAATCTACTACAAAAAGACCTGACACCCGAGAAGATGATACCAGAGAAACTGAAATTGCAGAATCCAAAGATGAAAATGGAAAAAATGATGGTATCATCTGGGCCCAGACATCCATTGAATTAAAGCAGGAAATAAAACAGACAGCACAAGAGCTACATCAACACATAGCTAAGCTAAAAGCAAGCCTTGAAAAGCAAAAAGTGGAGACCATAGAAGAAATAAACCAGAAGATAATGAAGGCAATACAAGAAATTAGAGAACACAACAGTGATACAAAAAAATTGAATGCAGATATTCAGGAAATGAAAACACACAGGAAATAATAAGCAACCACATTGAACATCTTCAGAATAGAATGTCAGACCTAAAAAGTAAAGTGACTGAGCTGCAACACACAGGCCGTGAAGAACACAAAATAAATAAGGAAGAAAGTGAATCATTACAACAGCTGACAGATGATTCAAAGAGAAACAACTTGAGAATTATGGGAATCCAGGAGAAGACTGAGGACAAAACAAAAGGCTTAAAGGACATGTTCAATGAAATTATGGAAGAAAATTTCCCAAGTCTAAGAATAGAAATGAACATGGAGCTACTTCAGGTATATAGAACACCAAACAACTTCGATCAGAAGAGATCATCATCATGACACATCATAATCAAAATACTAGAAACTCAACACAAAGAGAAAATAATAAAAGCCGTAAGAGAAAAATAGAAGGTGACCTACAAAGATAAGCCCATCAGTGTAACTGCACACTTCTCAGTCCAGACTCTAAAAGCCAGGAGATCATAGAGCAATATCACCCAAGCACTAAAAGTACATAAATGCCAACCAGCAAAATTATCTTTTAATTTAAAGGGAGAACTTAAAACTTTCCATAATATAGAAAGCTTAAAGGAATTTGCAGCCACTGAACCAGTATTGCAGAGAATACTTAAAGGAAACTTAGAAAGTGAAAGGGAGGCCAGCGACACCAATGACCCCAGAGAAAAAGTGACAACAGCTAGAGGAGAATGAGCTGAGAAAAAAGTAAGTCTATGCAAGAAATTAGGGATGAATTGATAGGTAAAAGCAAAAGCCAGATATGGCAAAATGTTAATTATTAGTGAAATATGAGTAATCAATGTATGAAGTCAAAACAGTCTGAAATAACTGAGCATAGAGGTATTTATCTGTTGCTTTAACTGTAGCATCCTTTTGTGATACAGACATAAGTCCATTTAATGTAACAGATTGATAAAGTCTTAAGCTTGTTGAATGCAGCAATTCAGTTTTTTGATGTTGATTGTGAGTTTATCCTCTTTGAGAGGCAGAAACAAGCAGCACCAAAACAGCTTGGAGGAAAGGTAACATCTAAAGAGAAAGTGTAATAGAAATAAATAGATTGGTAATTAAATCATCTGATTGATATACTTTTAAAATAGTACTAGTTCTTCTATAAAATCTGTGAAATCTCCCCACAACATTATTAATAGTAATAGTATAGTAGTGTGCGAAATAGAATAATTGCTAATTAATAATGCCATGTGGGGAATTGACATAAACTCTTAAGAATATAAATGCACGAATATATGGATGGATAGACAGATAAAAATTATAAACCAAATTCAGCAGAATGTTAGTAATCAGTGAAATGTGAGTAAATAAGTTATGAAAGTTTAAAAATTCTGAAATAACTAATTTTGCCTTCATATCTATTACTTTTAAGTATATTTATGTGGTATAGATATAAGTTCATTTAATGTAGCAATGTAATATAGTTTTAACTTTGTTTTATTGTAGTGATTCACTTATTAGGTCACTGATGAAAATTTATCCTAAGAAAACTGATTGATGTAAAGATAACTCTGTGAATGTACAAACATGTACCTTCCAATACTTAGCTAAGGCCTTTGAAATTAACATTTTTTTCTTCTTTCCCAAATTTACTAGTCTTTTGAGCTACATGCTTATAGTTATTCTTTAATGTGAACTGGTAGGTAAGGCCAGGATGTTTAAGAATAGCAACAAAGATATAGCAAAATGTAGAAAAAAAAAACTTTTGGTAAATATCCCAATAAAGGGATTGGTTGGATTCAGAGAAGAGGCATCAAGATTTGACTACTGCAACCCATTTGAGGAGTGGAAACCTGAGTTACAGTGGCAACTTAAGTGAAATGATTTAGATGCGGAAGATTAATAAGTACTGTATAGTCTCTCTGACTTGGAAAACCCAGAACACAGACATTCTCTAGAACCACATGAAGTGATAGCCAGAGTTGGGGGAAGGGGTAAGGAGAGGGTGGGAGGGCCAAAACTGGGAAGGGATTGTAAAGTTGATATGATACACTTCTGCACAAAATACCCAAATTCATTGTAAACACTATTTATTACATATGTATGTTCATAAAAACAGTGGGGGAAAAACAAAAACCATTGATGTAAGACCAAAATCCTAAAAAAAAAATAAAAGAGTAACTAAAAATGAAGGAAAGGGAAAAAAGAAAAATCACAACAACTACCTCCCTGTGTTATTTGCATGGTTTAGACCTCCACTTCCAAAGCTCTGGAATCGCTGTTTCTGTAGCAAATGGGCACCTTCTCATCTTTATACAGCTGCTGGGATGACCCAGAATTCAGACAAGCTAGAGATGCAGTGTTACTTCCAGTTGTTCATGTAGGTGCACTACTCTCAGTAGGTCCTGGTGGCACCTAGAGAGCACAGGCAATCCAGTTCTCCTCTTTGGACTTGCCAGCAAACACTGGCTGTGATTCCTGCCCCATGACTCCAGCACTTCAGCTCCCTAGGGTGGTTCTCAGTCTGCACACTGCAAGCTTGAAGGCCCTACAGATGGGTCCTCTCCCTACATCCACATCACAGTCAGGACGATTCAGCATTTCAGCCTGCCTTGGCCAAGTAATGCTCCTGGAGCACAGAGTCCTTAAAGTTCACTGCCACCCACCCTTTCAGCCCCTGACCATGCTGCAGTCATCCCAGGTGCTCTCTTATCTTTGCAGTCTACTGGCAGGCTCAGCACTCTTGTATTCCAAGTCTCCAGGCTTGTTTGCTGGCTCCCAGTCTCTCTGTCTTTATCTGGGAGCCAACATTCATGTACTGGCGATCCTCACAGCTTTACCTGTGGTCTTTCATCACTGAGGACTGACAGATTCTCTGCCTTTCCACCAAGTTATTGCAAAAAGGACCAACTAAATATATAAATTTAGTTCATTACTTTCAGCCTGATCAGGTAGAGCCACTGTTGACTTTTCACCATCACTGTGTTGTCTGCCTTGTCTCAGAGCTCTTGAGTGTTTTATTCATAACTCCTGTTTTTTGTCTGCATGGTTTGGCTTGGTTTACTTTTTCTCTCTCTCTTTTCTTAGTAGCTATATGTAATAGTTTCTCAACTTTAACTTCAGAATCTGAAATCTTGTCTTCAGCTTGAGACTTTACATTGAGTTCTTAATTTTACTTAACTACAGCTTTCATTTCATTTACTTCTTTTTGGTTCTTTTTCAGAATCTCTCTGTTGAGTTACTCCTTTATATTCTGCATTGTCTTCCTTAATTCATTCAGTTGTTTATTTGTGTTTTTGAAGTCATTAATCATCTTATATAAAATAGACTGAGTTCTTTGTCATTCCATCCACTTTATATTTTTACATTTGGTTATTGAATAATTATATAAATTTGGAGTTATGTTCCCTTAATATTTCATACTTCCTGTGTTACTGTATTGAAATCTGTCCTCCTTTGTGACTGCTATCTGTTTCACTTTTAATTGAGCCTTCTTTTGAGGGGGGATTTATCTCTAGCACCATTCAGAGAGGAGAGAACCAAACTGCAGTAAAATTGGCAATTCAAAGGCAAGGGAGATACTGACATTCAGTAAAAACCAAGGGAAAGCAATAATGATACCACCATTAACAACAGAACTCAGTAATATTAAGAGTTAAAAACAAATGGATGTTGATATGTCATACAGAACAATTAAAACCTGCAAGTATACTACCCTAACAATAGGAAGAACTGCAATAATAGTATAGACACAAAGCCAAATATTTGCTTATGGTAAAGATCTACTGAAAGCAAGAGCTCTATCTCCACTGACTACAGAAATGAGCAATAATAGAATAAAGTAAATACTAAAAATAATAAATCTTAGTAATACTAATAATAGAGAGGGTGGGAAAGGAGAAAAATAGTAAAATTTTAAAAAGAATGATAAGAAAAAAGTGAGATAAATATCATTATAGACTGAAAGAAAACAGATTAGGTAAAAATAACCAAGAAAAAGAAGGGAAGAAAAGAATAAAACAGAAAAAAAACACAAAAGTTGAAAGGACAATTATAGTTTATTAGTTATTAAGATTTTCTTACTCATTTTCCAAGCACAGGTTGATGAATTTTTATTATTATTTTTAAAATAATAATAAAAAAATCCTTTGCATTAAATGTTTAGGTGAATAATTTCTTTATGGGTTCTGGAGTACTAGAATCAACTAGTTACAGAGAAGAGATAGTGAGTCACGAGTGGGGCCTATTGAGTTTCCATGTTCACTTTTTGCTGTGTGAATTCTGAGTCCTGCTCCACCTTTACCATTACATAGGGTCATTCAATACTGTGTTGTCTGCCTCAGGACAATATTCATTTCAGTATTTTTTTAAATGTTTGCCTTTCTGTATACCTGAAGCCATTGCTATTCCCAACTAGCCTTGAGGCCTTTGGTCTCACAAGATAGACCACTGGTTCTAGAGGCTCCTTTATTCATACATCTTTGGGTAAAGTAAACATCTAAAAGTAATATATGTTAAGGTAGGTAGAAACAATACAATTAGATGTCAAGCACAGGAAAGATCTATGTTCTGTAGTAGCTTAGGAAGTTTTCAGAGAATGAAGAACTAATTAAGCAGTATGCAGGCTTGGTGATACACACCTGTAAATAACAGATATGATGAGTGGAAGGATGCAAGGCAAAAGGATCCCAAGTTCAAGGCCAGCCTGGAAAACTTAGCAAGAATCTGTCTCCAAAACTGAAAAGAACTGGGAAAATAGCTCAGTGGTAGTGCACCCCTGGTTTCAATCCTTAGTACATCCAAAAAGAAAGAAAACTCTGAAAAGAAACCAGCAGGATTTAACATAAATGAGAAATAGAAGATAACTAGGATGAAGTTTAAATCCAGATGAGGAATGTGCATTAGTTACAATAACATTGCATTTTAAGAGAGATATTGCCATAAATATCAGAATTTGCCATGTGGCTTAATGTAGTAAGTTAAAAAAAATAGTGTTTTAGGACACCCAAAACTAATCTACAGAATTGATGGTATGATGAGAAATTTGCTCAGAGGCAAGAAAAATGAAGCTGTATTATGAAGATCCCAGTTGTTCAGTCATAGAGTACTCCAGAAACTTCTATAGACTGTCAGTGTTAGGTCAAGATATGTGTATTTAATAAACAAGTCAAATTTAGGTTCCATTTCTGTGACTGCACATCTGAGGTACTTTCAGATTCACTGCTTAATAATTTAAATGCCCTTGAATATTTGCTTTTAACAGTAACTAATGTCTGTTTTATCCATTCAATTGTTAATATTCCTAAAATGAATACATTGCAGGAGCAATGGCTATCTTAGGGTAATTTTAGGACATGGAAAGGCTAAATCTTAACTATCAAGGCACTGAAGTAGAGAATGAAGACGTGCAGAGGAAACGAGCTATTTTCAGGGATAGACATGAATACGAACCTGTGAAAAGAAGAGTTGAAATGGAAATGTCAATCTAATTTCTCTAGTAGAAGATGTATGTTCATATTCTAGCAGATTAGGGCTTTGTATGTCAGTTGTAATATAAACATTTAGTTGGGCATGATTTTCTAAGGAGTTTTAAGCATAGTAACCTAGAAAACTTCATTACTTCTCTAACATTACTTTTATTATAGTTTATTAGCTATTAAGATTTTCTTAATTCATTTTCCAAGCACAGCTTGACAGTTTTTACAGGTCTGTTTTGAACTCAAGAGAATGAGACTTCATGGAACTCAAAATGAAAAACAAAGTGAACCAGGGCGGGTATGGTGAGGAGGAAGGGAGGGGTGGGTCGGGGAAGGGGCAAAGGGAGAGTAGGAAAGTCCTTGTCACCTTGACAAGATACATATGTGCACAAAATGCTTAACTTCATTGTAAACCTTAAATTTTGCACTTATACATATCAATAAAATTGGGGGGGGAGAGAAAATGAGGCGAAAACACTGTTCTTGAAGTTGTGGGTATATTTTAAACTGAATTGTGATAGCTGTGTAGCCTAGGCTGTTAAGCATTAATAACATTTTGATACTGATTTCAGAACAGTCCTAGATCTGAGAATTATATTGTATAAGGACCAGGCAACAGAGGGCAGTAGTTATAAAGGGCCCCAGGTATAATCAAGGAGAAATGGATGCCCACTGTGGATGAAGGGCAATGAGTAACTTATCTAGTGTACCTGTCCTGTTGTAAAAACGAATCACCAAGTAAAAAGTTGTGTGGGGTTTTTTTAGTATCCCATGCTCCATTTTTTGCCAAAATTATTCTTTTGATTAGTATGTATGATATGTAACAGTAACATTCAGCTTGAGGAACTGGTGGCAACATAATTGTATCTTGATCTTTTTACTTCCTACACTGCAGTCACTCCCTCGTCCCTCCTTACATCCCTATTCCTTTCCATAAAGTCTCTCTATTTTCTTCCATGTTTCTTTTACTTTTTATGGTTTAGTTTTTCTCATATTAGAAAAATCATGTGATACTTAACCTTCTGTGTCTGATTCATTTCTCTAAGCATGATGGTCTTGAGGTGCATCCTTTTTCCTACAAATGACTCACATTTAACTTTCTTTATGTCAGAGTACTACTCCATTGTGTAAATATGCCACATCTTTATCCATTCATCTGTTGGTAAATATATTGGCTGCTTCCAAGATTTAGCTGTTAAAAGTTAGGATGCTGTAAACATGGGTATGCAAGCATCACTATTGCATTTTTTTTTTCCCCCTGAGGCAGGGTATCACTCTGTAGCCCAGACTGGTCCCGAATTCACTGTTTAGCCCAATCTGGCCTTGGACTCAGGACAATCCACCTGCCTCAGCCTTCCAAGTGCTGGGATTAAAGTCGTGTACCACCATGCCCAGCTTTATGTGATGCTGGGAAATCAAACTCAGGGCCTTGCACTTGCAAGGCAAGTACTTTAACCACTATTCCATTCCTCCAGTCTGGTATGATGTTTTTAATTCTTTTGGGAAGATACCAAAAGGGATATAATTTTCATCAAATGTTATATCTCTTTTCAGTTTTTTGAAGAATGCCTATATGGCTCTCCATTATGATTTTATCAGTTTACTGTCCCATCAATAATGTAGAAGTATTATTATTCCTCCACAGCCTCACCAGCATTTGTCGTTTTTTGAGTTCTTGATACCAGATTTTCTTTACTGGAGTTAGATGGAACCTCAGTGTTATTTTAGTTTGCATTTCTCTGATACATGAAGATGCTAAACATTTTTTATGTGTTTACTGGCCATTCATACTTTGTTCCTCTGAGAACTGTTCATTCATTTCAATTGACCTTTTTTATGATTGGATCTTTTATTATTTTGTGGAAATCTTATTTTTTTCTTTTTTGTATATTTTAGAAAATAGCCATCTGTCCAGGAAATCGCTAGCAAAAAATGCCTTCTCATTCTGTCATTTCTCTTTTCACTCTGTTGCTTGTTTCCTTTGCTGTGCAGCTTTTTAATTTTATGTAATCCTAAACGTCAATTCTTGGTGTTATCTCCTGTGCTTTAGGTATTTAATTGAGAAAGTCCTTCCTGTGTCTTCTGGGGTTTATCTTCTAGCAGGTTCAGTGTTTCCACATTAATATTTAGGTCTTTGGTCTGTTTTGTTTTGAGTTTGTAAGATGTGGGTCTAGTTTCATTCTTCTGCATGTGGATAACTGGTGTTCCCAGAATCATTTGCTAGAGTGGCTCTTTTTTGGCCCATTTGTTGAAGCTCAAGCAGCTGAGGGTGCTAAGGTTGTCTCGTCTGCATCTTCAGTTCTGTTCCATTGGTCTTCCATTGTTCCATCCAGTCTCTTTTTGTGTCAGTACAATGTGCTTTTAATCCCTATTAATTCATAATATAATTTGATGTCTGGTATTGTGTATTGCTTCCTGCGTTTGTGTTGTTGCTTTGTATTGTTTTGACTATTTACTGTCTCATATGGTCCATATAAATTGTAGAATTATGTTTTCTAGATATGTGAAAAATGCTCTTGCTATATTGATTGAAATTACATTGAATCTGTATATCATTTTGGTAATACAGACATTATGACAATATTGATTCTGTCTATTCAGGGACAGGCAATGTCTTTCCATTTTCCAAGGACATCTGCAATTTCTTTTTTTAGAGTACTACAGTTTCATTGTAAAGGTTGTGTCAGTTACTTTTTCATCACTGTGACTCAATATCTGACATCCAAAATTTAAGGAGGAAAGATTTCTTAAAGATTTCTTTCAGTGCAGTTTTAGAGAGTTATAGTCCATTTGTGAGCAGCTGGTGGTGGTTGGAGGCTGAGGTGGAGGCAGCTCCTTAAAGCATGGCAGGTGGAAGCCCAGTCAGAGTGGAAGGGTCAGAGCTACCCTTCCAGATACTGTTCCATTGATTCGCCCATTCTGGGCCAATTTCAGTGTGTCTCCCCTCTGACCAGGCCGCACCTCTAAATAGCACTTGGATATTTTGCAACAGCCAAATACCTGAGGCTTTTGGGGGACACCACACATTCTAATAACATTGGACCTTCATTTCCTTAGTTAGGTTGATTCCTAGGTATTTAATTTTCTTTGAGGCTATCGTGAATGGAATTTTTTTCTGATCTCTTTCCCTATGTTTTCATTGTTGCTTTATAAAAATACAGTTGATTTTGTGCATTGATTTTATAATCTGCAACTTTGCTGAATTTATTTATTAGTTCTGAGAGCTTTCTGGTAGGATTTCTGGCTTTTATGTAAAGGATCAGTTTGACTGCTTCCTTTTTTATGCATATTGTCTTTATTTCATTCACTGGCCAGGTTGCTGTAGCTAAGTATTTGAGCAGTACATTGAGTGAAAGTGTTTATAGAGTGGATCCCCTTATCTTGTTCTTGATTTTAGGGAAAATACTTTCAGTTTCTCCCCATTTAGGATGATGTTAGCAGTAGGCATCTCATAAAAAGCTCATATCGACATAAGATAATGAATGTTGAACTTTATCAAGGCTTTTTCTGCATCTTTTGAGATGATCATGTGATTTTTGCCCTTGCTTTTATGTGTTGTTGTACATTAATTGACTTAACGTAAGTTGAACTATTCTTGTATCCTTGGGATGAGGCCAACTTAGTCATAGTGTGTGATATTTTTAGTAATTTTTTGCTGGAGATAAGGTTAGCTCAACAGTTAAAGTACTTGCCTAGCAAGGGTAGTGCCTTAGGTTCAACTCCCCAATGTTATATAAGCTTAGTGTGATGAAACACAACTGTAATCACAGCACTCAGGAGGCTGAAGCAGTAGAATTGCCATATGTTCAAGGCCAGCCTACCTAGGCCAAATAGCTCAGGCCCAGAACTATTATCATGGTAGATTACAGAGTGAGACCCTCAACAAAAATAACAATAATACTAATAATAATTTGTTGCATTTTGAATGTTAGTATCTTGTTTAGGATTTTTTGATCTATATGTATGAGGGAAATTGGGCTATATTTTCTTTCTTAGGCCTTTATCTAGTTTTGGAATCACACTGGTGTCAGTTTGGTGTTCCTTCTTTTTCAGGTTCATGGAAAGATTTTAAAAGCATTGACACTAGCTGTTCCCTAAAGTTCTAATAAAATTTTGCAATGAATTGACCAGGACTTTGGCTTTTATTCATTTACTAAGACTTTTGTTACTACCTCAGTTTCATCCTTAGATGTTGGTCTCAGGGTTTTTATAATCTTCTTGGTTCATTTTTGGTATCTCATATTTGTCTGGGAATATATTCATTTCTAGGTGCTTCAATTTATTGGAATATAAATTTTCAAAATAGTTTCTTGTAATTCCCCTGGATTTCAACAGTGTCTCTTATGATTATACCTTTGTTATTTCTGATTGTACTGATTTACATATATGTGTTTTCTTTCGTTCTTTTGGGGACTTTGGTTAGAGGTTTATCAGTCTTAGGAACAAACTATTCATCTTAACCTTTCAAAGAACCAACTCTTATCCATTGATCTTTTGTATTTTCTTAGCTTTAGTTTTCTTCATCGCTGTTCTTATCTTTATAAATTCTTTCCTTCTACTGCTTTTGGATTTTAATGATTTTTATTTCTCTAGGACTTTGAGCTATATTAGATTATTTATTTGGTATTGCTTTAGTTTTTTAATATGCGCATTCATAGCTGTAAATTTAGTACTGTTTTTATTGTGTTCCATAGATTGTGATATGATGTGCTTCCATTGCTATTTGACTCTAAGAAGTTTTTGATTTCTTTCTTGGTTCTTCTGTGATCCATTGTTTGTTCAATAATCTATTATTTAATCTCTATGTATTTGTATAGTTTCTGTAGTTCTTTTTACTGTTGATTTCTAGTTTCATTCCACTATGATATGAAAGTATGCAGGGAATTATTTGAATTTCTTTGTATTTATGTAAGCATTTTTCCAATTTTATTGATATGTATAGTGCAATACATAAAGTTTGTATTGATCTTAAGTGTTTTGTGCATATACATATCATGGCAAAATTACAGATCTTTCCCTTTTCCCTTTTAGACCCTCCTACTCCCAAAACTGATACACAGATTCAATGCAATTCCTATCAAAATACCAACATTCTTTTCACAGAACTTGAAAAAATAATCCTAAAATTCATATAGAATCAAAGGAGAACTTGAATAGCCAAAGCAATCTTGAGTAACAAGACTAAGGTAGGAGGCATTACAATACCAGACATCATGTTATACTATAAAGCAATTTTTAAAAACTGCGTGTTATTGGCACAAAAACAGACAGGTAGGTAGACCAGTGGAACAGAATTGTGAATGCAGAGACAAACTCAAACATCCTCAGCTACCTGATCTTCGATAAAGAAGCTAAAAGCATATACTGGAAAAAGGATAGCCTCTTCAACAAGTGGTGCTCAGAAAATTGGACATCCACATGCAGAAGAATGAATATAAACACCTGTCACTGTGCGCCAAAATTAACTCAAAGTGGATCAGAGACCTAGATATTAAAACTGAAACACTAAACTTGCTGATAGATAATTTAGGCAAATATCTAAAAGAAATAGGTGTAGGCAAGGACTTTCTAAATAAGACTTCGGCATGTTGATGGCCAAGGCTATATAATTTGGAAAAAGTCTAATATGCTGCTGAGAAAAAGGTGTATTCTGTTGATGTTGAATGAAACACTGTAGATACCTGTGAAGTTTATTTTTCCCATGGTGTAGTTTAGCTCTGATATTTCTCTGCTTTTTGTTTTGTTTTGCTTTTTTATTTTGTTTTGTTGTTGTATTTGTCATCATTGTTGTTGTTTTGTCTCGTTGATCTGTATATTTATGAGAGTGGGGTTTGAACTTCCCTACTATGATTGTTTTGGAGTCTGTTTGACTTTTCATGGCCAGTAGTTTCTGTTTTATAAAATTTGGTGCAGCAATATCAGGTTCTTATATGTTTAATTATGAGTTCTTAGTGTTGGGTTGTTCTTTTTACCAGGATATAGCATTCATCTATCTCTTTTGATTGAAACCTGTGGTGTCTGAGAGTAGTATAGCTACTTATGCTAGTTTTGAAGTTCTAGTAGCATGGAGTATTAATTTTTGTCCTTTTAGCTTTAGTCTGTGTGCCTTGTCTTCAGGGTCTGAAATTCTGTTCTCTCAATGTTGGAGTAAATTCTCCTGCTTTTAAATATATTTTTCACATCCTGAATTTCAGCTAGATTTCTTTTCAAAATTTCCACTTCTCTATCACAAAGCTCTGCTGTTTGTCCTGGTTTCCCTCCCCAGAGGCTTATTACCCTCTGATGTGCTCCTACTGCACCCCAACCGTTCAGGGAGTAAGCAGCATTTCTCTCCGCTCCACAACTGTCTCTGGTGCCAGTTTCTTCCTAGGCATTGTTTAAGAGTGACACCAAAATCCTGATGTGCTCTTCTGAGCTTTTTTTTACTCTAATCAATTCAGGTTTTTGTTGTTGTTGTTTTGCCTCTTTCTCATCCAGCTAGCTCAGTTGGTAGAGCATAAAACTCTTAAATGGCTTCTCCCTGAATGCCTGTTATGACTGCCAAGCACTGCTTCTGATCTAAGCTCGAGGAGGCCTTTTCTAGGGGGAGCTCTCATTGCATTCGTGGTATGCACTACCTGCAAGCTCTTTTTTTGGAGGCTGGGGCTACCAGCTGCTGTCAGTTCCCACTTTGGGATCCACACTTCCTTGGTCTGAGGTTCTGGGCTCCGGGCTTTCTTCTGTCATGGGTGCCAGCAGCTCACGGCCATATGTAGTTAGCCTGGGCCTGCTTTCTGGGCTGGTACTCTCCTCCACTTCCGATATGTCTTTTGGATTTCAGCCTCCTTTCAGATTTTGGGTGTGTTCCTTCCTTTCCTTGCTTGGTCAGAGGTTCCGGGCTTCAGTCAGGTTTTCCTCCATTTGTGAAAACAGGTGGCTCCCAGGTGTTCACAGTTGGCCTGGAACAACTTTATGGTCTGCTATTTACCTTCACTTCTGATGTGTTTTCATGGTTTCTGGCCTTCACATATTCTGCTTTCAATTGTTAGGGCACTCTTCCCTGCCCTACCTACATTGAATATATATATATTTTTTGCTATATTCTCACTTTTTAAGTAAGTCTGTGGGGAAACATTGTGTAGCTCTGTTACTTGGCCACCATCTTGACCAAAGTCCTCAGTTTTTAGTGACTTTAATAGGCTAATGATGTATTAAGAAAAAATCTTTTTCTCACATATGTTCATAAAATCTCCTAAAGCAGCAAAAGCAAAGTAGCTAAAGTTTTTCAAGGAACAAGTGAGACTGGAGCAAGAAGGAGAACTGTAGTCAAAACATTAGAATCAGAACTAGAATTAATCTAATTTTCAAATTTAAGTATTTACATGATAGCCCCATGTGCTTGTTCAAATTATATGCTCTTGGGGACTAGAGGAGCATCATAGTGGTTGGAACACTTGCCTAGCAAGCTCAAGTCTTAAGTTCAATTCCCCACTACCAGATAAACTCAGAATGGGGGCACACATCTGTAATCCCAGAACTCGGAGGCTGAGAGAAGAGGATTGCTGTGAGTTCAAGGCAAGCTTGGGTTACATCTACATAGTGAATCACGCCTAGTCTGGGCTACAGAGTGAGACACTGTCTCCCCGCCCCCCAAGAAAAAAGGTTTAAAGGAATGCAGAATACAGTATTTTACTATCAAAAAGGACAGTTTTGAGATGTGTAGATATAGTTTCAAAAAAAGTATGGAAGTTAGGCATGTGGCACAGGCAACACTGTGGGAGGCTGAGGCAGGTGAATTGCAAGTTGGAGCCCACCCTGGGCAACCTTAGTGAAGTTGTCTCGAATAAACAGTATAAGGGCTAGGAATGCAGCGCAGAGCAAACACCCTGGACTCAATCCCCAATACGAAAATAAAAGTACTCCACTGCATGCTAGCTACAAATTGTCTAATAATTTCTTTACATAAGTCTAGTTTATCAGTGAGAATGTGGTAAAACAGTAGCTAACTTTTTATATCATTGTAAAGATTAATTAGAATAGCAAATGCATAGAACCTAGGTCATGGTAGGAGCAAATCAACTAAATGGCAACTGTGATTTTTGTGAAGTAGCGTTACATAATAGAAAGTACTTGAACTTTGGAATCAGAATCACTGGCTGTGGTGCTCACTCTGTGACACTTAAGTTAATTAACCTTTTTCGTCTTTAGTTATACAACATTAAAATAGTGTATTGTTTACCTTCCGGAGTTGTTTCAAGGATTATTAAGGTAATTTATATAAATCTCTTTACTAAGTTTCTGGCACATAGCTTCTCAATGAATATTAATTTTCCTACAGCCTCCACGAGGTCATGTTATGAAACTCTTCGGTAAATAGTGTAAATTATATAAAGTCATTGTAATAGTTGTCCTCACTGTAAAATGGATTCATGTGGAGGCAAGGAATTGAATGTAATTACCTGTGTTTCATTTTTCTAGTCTCAGACAGGCAGAATTTCTGGTGAAAAGTGAGATTCTTTTATATAAAGATCATTTGTCAGAACTTAGTATGTGGCAGATACAAAATGAAATTCATAATATAGTAAAGGGTGTGATTATTTAGTTATAATAATGTGGTAAATGTTACATTCACCAATTTGTGTAGGAAATAGTAACACAGAAAATGAACAAGAAATATGATAAAAGAGTAATAAAATAAAGTTTAAAGAAGTTAAAAATAGAATTTTCTATTTAGATTTTCCACACCATAGATTATGTAAAGCAAACACATTAATTATCATTTATTGAGCACTTACCATATGCCTGACACTCTTCTAAGTTCTTTTCATTTTTAACATATTAATTTTCACAAAATAAGAAATACATCTGTTGTACAGCTGAAGATACTACCCAGAGAAATAAAACAATTTGCTCAAGGTCATGTAGCTAGTAGGTAGTTATAGCAAATATTCAACCCCTTGTAATTTAGTTTCAAAACTCAATCTTAAAGTCACTACAGAATGACATAATACTACCTCCAGTAGTAGTATGCTTAGTAGTAGCTTAATAGTGTTAAGCATTTTAATAACATGATGAACTGAAATGATCAGTAGTCCCTTGTAACTAATCCATTCAAGTAAAAGGGTTGCTATACTTAATTGAGAATTTAGTACTTGAGTTTAGTACCTAAAATACATTATGAAGTCCATGAGACTACCCGACGTAATTTGTGCTTATAAATACATACAGAACCAGGGTTTTTCTTTTTTAAAGTTAATTAAGCTGCACTAGGAGAGGGAGTTGAGGAAGTATTTTCCTTTCCTTTAAATTAGTGTTTTTATCTTTCCCAGATTTAAGTCAACAAGATCATTAAATCTTTTCCCATGAACTTTAAAAAATGATAAAAGTGGTATATAGAGAAAAGTCATCTTGGCATTCAGATTCATGAATTCCTTGAGCTAAAGGTACTGAAATTTAATCACCTATCCCAAAGTATTGCTTCTTTAAGCCCAGTTAGCTATTTTTCTAGAAATTTAGTTTTGTGATAGGTACAATATGAAGACGAGGAAAAAACAGTGATGAGAAAAGAAGCACATGTTGAGTTATTTTAATTTAAAAATGTCAAATGACAGCAAGTTGATATAGTTAAACCTTTGTGGACCTTGGCAGCTCAAAATTTACAATAGCTTAGTCAGTATAGATCTACTTTATTAAAAGTTAGAAATTTTCCAAATTGCACTCTGTCATTAGAGTGAAAATGAATATACAAAATAATTATAGACTAGAATTGTATAACTTCAGTTGAATGAAATGTTGAAATCAGTTTTTTACTCAGATCACGTTTCACTCAAAAGTATATCTATTTGGGAAAAGTTTTAAAAACATTAGAATTAAGCTCAGCAAATTTGCTGTATGTGTTTATTAATGTTTCTTTTTGAAAAATAGTTACTGTGAATCATAATATAGAAATGTTTCCTATTAAATTTTTGCCTTTACAAAGATTATAAACTCCTTGAAAATAAGATCTCCATTTTATGTCCTTGTTGTCTTTGTAAAATAGTACAGTATCCCATATGTAAAATATTTAGATAAATACCAGCAACTAATTTGTTAATTAATAGTAGGAGAAGAAATAGATTTCTTATATATTAGATTTAAGAATATGAGATTTACTTTTTTCGGTGATTTCTCATTACACAAAGGACTTAGGTACACTTTAAAGGAAGATGTTTACTTTCTTTTAAAACTTTGGATACAATACTGCCAGGGGCAGTGTGTTAGGTGAGTACTGGAACTACAGCAATAGAAAAACCTTGTTTCCTGAGCTCCTGAGGGGATTTTCACATTAAGTTGGCTAGAGACCATAATCTTCAGATATAGCTCATATGCAAGTTCCTCACTGCAGAAGTCATTTTTAAAGGTAAGGGTTTTTTTTTTCCCAATGTAGACTAATTTAAAGTTGTAAATGAAGATTTTTAACTTGAGCAATAGTAATGTGGCTTTTTGCCTAATCTTACTGTAATAAATTCTGATACTTATACAACACGAGAATTGTAATAGTTTGGTTCTTATATAAACAAGAGCATTTGTGTTAATGTGTCTCTTACAAGTAGTTACAGTTTAATGTTTGCTTTTACTGGAGCTAGTCTCGATACATCATTTTTATTTGACTCACAAGCAGCCATCTGTTAGTTATAATTTAACTTTCAAGGCTCTATGAAATTTAGTTTTTGTTAATGAAGTGCTGTAAACAGCATTATGAAGCTTTTCTCTTTTAATCTTGAAAGGAAAAAAATCCATATCTAAAAAAGCAATCACAAAGAAGAGGAAAACTGTCACAAAGTCACCCGCTATACCAGAATTTCAGGTAAATATTTCAACTTTGTCTCAAAATTTCTAGATTAACTTTTCATTTCAGTATTTATATCATTTTTTGAGAGACTGGCTGGATTTTAAGAAACTGTAATACATACACTTTTAATGGAATATTTCCAATAATGTCTTTTTCCTTGCAAATACAGATATAGCCTAGATATAATCTGATAGTATTTTGTAATATTTCACCTTTGTTTTTTTCTCTTGGGAGTCCAAAATCTGTGGGGTTTTATTTTTATGCTAATTTAAGTTTTATAGAAGTATTTTATAGAAATACACATATATACATTTATTTTATATTTGTGTGTACATATCTATATATAAGCAAATACAATTGAAAGTCTTCCAAGAGCAAATCATCATTTGTTAATTATAATATTATCCAAATAATCCATTCTCATTTATTTAGGCAATACGGTAATGGTTTATTAAGTTAAAACAAATATTTTTTACTCATTTATATATGAATATTAACTTTGGTAAGAATATTAAGTGAATCAGTCTTTAAACACTCTTGCAAGAAAAGTAATTATTTGTAGTGTCATGTGAATATGTGAAGAGTTTTTTGTTTGTTTATATTAAGAATAAACACAAAATTTCATCCTACTTTTGCTTTGTATTTATAAAAAAAGTCTGCAACAAATAAATTTTTTGTAGTAGTCTGTTGAATCATCTCCAAAAGTTTTGTGTATAAATTCATACTTAGTCACCAGAAGTTTAAAGTGAAGTTAAAATGAATTTTTGGGTCTCAAGCAGAGATGAAAATAACAGCAAAAAGCTATCAAACTATTGATAATGTGTAATGTGCTTTAATCACTTACATGTGTTTGGAAAGTGTAGAAACAACCTATTCTGTGGAAGTTACTAATTGGTAAGATTAAATATTTTCAAATAAATAAGCAATGATAGAAAATAGAAATGGCTGTATTAGTATTAGAATAGTTTAATGGCATTATTAGGATGAATTACAAACATTTTATAAAATTTTTTAATATATAACTTTGACTCTAGCATATTCAATTTTAAAAAGTGAAATTTTACTGTTTTCTTGCAGTCTTTCCCATCATTGTTTCTAACATTATTTAATACTGTAATGCTATGTTGTTAGGAATCTATTGATATTAGAAGTAGCCTTTGCTATTCCTCCTACCCATTTTTTCCCTTGGTTTTTCAAAGCAGTAGTCCTAGATCATAGGATAGATCTTAGGAATACAGATCTTAGGATAGATCTGTCTTACTTTTATCATTTTCTCCATTCATATTTTAGTGGGTGAACTTTTACATGTACTGAGTGACAGACTGCATAGAGATTTTTAAAAAATACAGTATTTGCTTGTGACTCAGGAAATTAATTCATTAGGTTGCATGGCCAACATATTTTAAGGTAACAAAATTTAAAATACAGAAGAAATTGTCTGTTATTACATACAGTGAGTTACTGATAGCAGTGTGGATATATGTGTGCGTATAAATGAGTTTTTTATTTCTTCATGTACATATGTATACACACAGACATTGTCTCATGAAATTGGTTTCAGTTGTATATGTACACAGTGACATGCATTGTAAAATACATTTTTGACTAAGGATCGTGGACAAAATGTTTGAAAAAAACACTATCAAAATATGCTTTTAGTTAGTTATTGACTATTTGCTTACTACTCTCAGAAACTTAAGGTCAAAAGTACATGTTTTGCTAGATTGAGCTATGCAAATAAATAGATAACATCCCCTTCCTGGTTCTTAAGGTGTAGGAGGGAGGGAGTATCTGTGCATGCATGTATGTGTGCAGGCGTGTGTCTGTGTATCTAAGATGGAAAATAGTCTCATAAGGATCAGTGTCCTTATGCCTCCTTTACGATATCAATGCTATGATATTACTCATAACGAAAATAACAGCCACTTTCTGAAGGAGTAGGCCTTTTTCTTCAAGTAAACACATTAATAGAATGAATGATAGTGAACTTTGCAAACTGCAAAACTTGAGTTTTGCCCACATGTATGAATACTAATTATTATCTAATGAATCAATTTATTTTCTTCTTAAAAGTCCTAAGAATATGATATTTAACAGCTAAGATTCTACAAATTACTCATTTTATCCAAATTGTTTTAAATAGCATTATTTCTAGATTGTATATAGTAGCACAAACCTATAGTCCCAGCCTGGGGGTTACTGAAGCAAAAGAATTGTAGTTTTGAGCCCAACCTGAGCAATTTAACAACTTAAGTAAGCCCTTTCTCAAAATAAAAAGTAAAAGTGGACAAAGGCTATAGCTCAGTACAGAGGTTTTATGTTCAACCCAGATCCACAAAAATAAGTGAATAAAAATGTTTATAGTATTAAATAATACTTATAGAAATATTTAAGTAGCTTTTCTTCATATTACCCACTGTAAAATATCTTACTGCTAAAAATGAAACCATTGGGAAATAAATATTCTTGCTTGTAAAATTACCTATTTGCCACAGGAGTAATCTTTGAATTGTCAGAAAATATGCTTCGAAGGAAACAAGGAATTAAATTATCAGGTTTTCTTTTAAAGTCCTATTGAATTAAAAACCTGTTTTGCCCTCAATTATTTACTATTTTGGCATGTTTTTGTTAACTTTATAATAGCTAGAAATCAAACTTGCCTGCTTGTTTTTATACACACCTTATACCTATACCTCCTTTTTAAAAGATGATCATCCCACTCCTGTTTAGAGCAATGACTCCCCAACCTTTTAGACACCCTGGACCGGTTTAATTGAAGACCATTCTTTCAAGGAGAGTGCTTGTTATGCACAACAAGTACATAGCATGTTGGAGAACAGCATTGAAACGGCAAGCGGCTGCAGGGGAGGAGTGGGAACCAATGCTCTGCCTCCTCCCAGATCAAACCTGTACCATTCTGCAGCCAAGGGACTGGTAACCCCCGACTTAAAGTACACACTTTGGCCATTCAAAAAGTGTATGTATTGCAAGGAAACTGACAGTCAATGTCTGTGCTACTTTTTCCTAAGAGATGTTTTAGAAGTTCTCAAACTGTACACAGTATAAAAACAGTCTGATCCCCTTATTAGAAATGAACATTCCTGAGTTTTCTCCTTGATTCTCTGGGTCTCAGGGGATAACAGTAATATCCGCATGGTGATTAAACATGTGATTTTAGATCTGGACTACTTGAATGCCACTTCTACTACCCTCTAACTCTAACCTTGGATAAATTACTTAACCTCTCTGTGATTCTAGTTCTGCATCTGCACAGAGAGGTAATAGTAGCACACACTTTTGTAGGGTTGTTATGAGAAATATTTTAGCTGTTTTAATCTTTTCAAGTGTACATGCAAGATGCTCCTTATGAAAAGTGCTGTAGGGAATAAGTAGGAAAAGCAATTTTAAATTGGCTTAAGAGTATCTTATTGACTCTGGCACTTTTCCTAGTTACTTAAGACGTGGTTGTAAATACTGGTTTTGGTCATGTGAAAGTAGCTCGTGGTTAAGTCTATAAGAATTTTAAAAATGAAAAACTGATTAATATGCTTCAGTATATTGAAAAGTTATGTTAGACTTAGTCTGCTGTTCTGATGGGTTGTACAGTTGCAGTTCAAAAGGAAATGATGGTGTTTTTTAATTTTGTTTGTTAGTAAGCAGTATTTGCAAAACAGAGTTAGAAAATATTTTTATTTCGAATGTTTATAATATTGGAGAGTTAAGCTTTTGTATCAGATTTAACAGTTACTTATTTTGTTAAACTGTAAAGTAATTTAACAGTTTTAGTTACTATGACTCTTCACTGATAATCAAAAATACCTTTCAGGCAATGTGTACTCATTTCTTTTCTGTATGGCTTATTTTTTTCTAAAACTAATTGGTAAAGGAACTCCAGAATCTAGCTGCTAAGACTTACACAGTATTACTGTTCTCAGACATAAACTTACAGATCTTTAACATAACCCTGAAAAAACTTGTATTTCTCTATTTAACCAGAGGAAGAATTAAGGAATAATAAGCAATTAGTGCCCTTAGTATAGCAAATTGAGATGAAGTTTGAGTTTTTCACTTCCTCACTGTCTTAAAGACTTCTAGATTTAGTTATTATTTTGAATTACTACCTCTTAAAATGAGTAAAAACCTTAGGTTTTGTTTCACTTTAAGCAGCAGGAAATTTTGCTCTCTTCTTAAAGTCTTTTCATTGTTTTAAATATGGTGCATTGAAAGAAACATCTATTTTTTTTATTATGTGGTAGTAGAAATTATTTTGTTAACTTACTTTCATATCCTTATTTACAAGTTTCACAATATTGTTATTGTTAGTATGGTGACCATAAGAAATAAGGTATTTTTCTGTCTACATAGTTTTAACAGATGTTAGTATAATTTGATTTGTATTGCATACTCTGAATTTATATCATGCACTTAGTGTTTTACTTATAATTTTATAATCATAAGATCTTTTCATTAGAATAAGAGTAAACTTGATCTGTTTTGTTTGGATCTATTCATTTTTTATTTTTCTTTTGGTTTCCTTTTAAATATAATTCGCTGTATTTGAATTTTTGCACACCATTTTATATTATTTTTTGAAACAAATATATTTCAAATCTGTTGATTTCTATCACAGTAATTTAAGCTTTACATTAAGGAATTATTATATATTTTTTGAAATTTAGTCGTGAAGTTATTTTGATCTGTACAAAGCCTCTTCTCCTCTACCACATACATGTTTGTTTCTTCAGTGAGAGGATCTTTTAATGTTACCATTTAATAAAAAATATTAGATGTAAATTATATCCCAAAACTATAGTACAAGTTCAATTGCTGTTTTTCGTTTTGTTAAGCTGTTCTTATTAATCTTTTCAAGTGTACATGCAAGATGTTTCTTATAAAAATTACTGTAGGAAATAAGTAGGCAAATCAATTTAAAATTGGCTTGAGAATTTCTCTTACTGACTCTGGCACTTTTTCCAGTTACTTAAGATTTTGTATATGTAACAAGTACAGTAGAAGGAGCTTTATGATTTTATCTACCAGTGTGTCATCTTATGTTTTATTAGCTCTGTTAATTTTAATTAGCTTATCCATGATTTAGAGATAAACATTTTGCCTAGGCTAAAGTGTGGACCAAATTACATATTTTTGCTCCTTTTCAGCTTTATGCTTTTGTTGCTCTGCCATGGATTGTGTCAAATAAAAGTTTAATTTGAGGGAAAGAGTGACAGCTTTAAAGAGATTGCTCCTGGGGAGTTTGTAAACTTTGTACAGTAGACTGGAAAAACCATCTCCCATGAGCTTTGGCAGTGTGACTAGACTGTAATTCAAGCTGCTATAGAGCCTTTCTTTTTCACCCCTGGAGACTCTGTGCATCAGATTGGTTTTTCAAATTCAAACTAATGAGAAGGAGGTTATTAAAGTGTTTGTTTTATTCCACAAATGCATCTGTTCTCCTTATTAAGGTGAACTTTACTTATTGGATTGATTCTCTTTCTAATTTAATATTTTATATTTAGAATTAGGTATATATTAAATATATAGAGAGTGAATATATTAATTATAAAGAGAATATAAATTACGTTGTAAATATTGTTATTCAATATAAATTCAAAGTAAACATTGATAAAAATGTTATGACCCTCCAAGTCAACAAATGTATATTTGAAAGTCGTGTCATTTTTAAAGGCTGCCTGGCCTATTATGTGTGCTTAATTTATTACCATCCCATATTTGGAAATTAGTCTTTTAAAATTTTTATATGTATTGGCTTTATACTACCAGAATGTTTCAGTAACCCGTGATGATTTGTAATTCATAATTATTTAGTGTCTTACTAAGAAAAATGGTCTGCAGGCTCTACCTGCATACTTACTAGAAATGCAAAATGCAAAATCTTGCTTGAAACCTACTAAACCAAGAACTGTTTTACAAGACCTCCATGAAATTCTTTCACACACTGAAGTTTGAAAAGCACTAAGTTAGTACAGTTTACTAACTAGGTAAGCCACAAGAAAGTATTATCTTATATAGCCCTTAAACTATGGAAATAACTCATACTTTGGCCCCAGAGCTATATTGTCTGTTTTTAGATGGAATGTATATATTTGCTGATTTTATGGCTAATGATAATTAAAAGAATTTAAAATTTTGAGGATGTATTTAACAAGGGTGTATGCTTTCATTATTCCTGTAAAAAAAAAAAAACTACATGTAAGAATCTACTTTGATTCTTTCTTATATAGTGAGATAGCTAAGTTAGATGTAAAATATGCCATATGTACAAATGAGAAATTTATGCTATGATATTAACTAGAATACCAAGTTGAGTGAAAGGAAAAAATAGCCATTTGTAGGTTCTGGGACAAATTTGACATAGCTATTATAATAGATTATGCTATTACAAGTTTAGTCTTCATTAAGTACTTTGTAAAAATCTGCTGTAGGATCACCATTATTCTGTGACTTTAGAGACATAATAGAAGATTGGCTGGGAGCATAGCTTAGAAGTTAAAGCACCTTCCTAACAAGTTCAAGGCTTTGGATTCATTTCCTTTGCACAACATAAACTTGCTGTGGTAATACATGCATGTAATCTTAGCACTCAGGATACTGAGGCAAAAGAATTACTGTGAATTCAAGACCAGCCTTAACTACATAGTTAGTTCAGAACCAGCCTAAATTACAGAGTGATCTGCCTCAAAAAAAAACCCAATAATAATAACTTATAGCATCTGTGACAATTTCTAATTAATCTGTTGAGTTGAACCATATTGACATTTTTGTGTAGATCAAAAGCATATCAGCAATTTTTAAATGGCTTATCCTGTATTATAAAGGAAATTTAAGGCACTCCCTACCTCCTATTTCTGTCACTCAGTGGCTAGGCATTAATCCTGTAACATTGTTGTTTTTGTTATTTTTTTTTAATGAAAGTATGTATTTTTAAAAAGCAGTGCCGCCTACATAGAAATCAATAAATATAACAAGTACAGAGCTAATAAAAATTACAGGTGATTTAAAATTTTGTAAACACAGTGTATTTTTAAATTATACAGTGTAAACATTGCAGTAAGACTTCTTAGTGTGTTTGTATTTTATTTCAGAGTGCTTCTGTCTTTTTTTTGCAGTAGCTGTTTTTAAATAGCTTAAATTTCTTTAGAAAAAAGTGTATTGAATTGGACAATGAATTGTGTAATTTTATAAAAACTAAAGTATAGTTACTATTATTTTTGTGATTGGTGTTGAAGCTTCATTGTATAAAACTTTAATAACTAAGCCAAACTAGTTCAGTTTTTACTAACCAAGAATCAGTTGTTTTGGCCATTTCCCAGTATTAGCAAGGTAAAATAAAATGTACTACACAATTATGCAAGGAAATGGATGCTATTTGTGAAAATGGTTTTATTAAGAACTATTAAGCTCAAATTTAAAAATGCAATTAATTGTGTTTATAATTCATATATTTAGTCCCAGTGTTCACTAGCACTCCCAACTACAGTAGCCAAGGTTTGTTGAACTATTTCATTAGCAACCAGAGAAACGGTATAACATTCTCCTGGGGTGTATTTGTTCACCTACTAGGAGACTGCCTGCCTGAAGAACTATTTCTTAAGATTACTTAGTAACCTGTGAAAACTAGGGTGAGTTTCCAGATCTTTGTCATTCTGTCCTGAAAGTTAATAATGTTAAGAAAGTAGCTAGACTATAAAGCAAACAGGTGGGGATGTGGGTTGAGACCACCAATGTTAAAATTTAAGCTTATTTATACAAAGCCTGAAGTTTATACATCATAACAAATAAATATCTTAAAATATATAAACTACAGAGCTTTCCTTTTACTATTGCAGAGAAAAATAATTGATTGTGAATTCAGTGTGTGTTAAAACAACTTCTGTTACCACATTTTGGGTGTTTTATATTATGTGTTATCAAGCTGTGTTTTTGTGTTTTATTTTAGCTTATTTGCACTAATCTTGATGAACTCAGGGAATTAATCACAAAAATCGAGAATGAACTCAAAGATCTGGAAAACAGTAGAAAAAAATCGGTAGGTGTTAATCCAAAAGTTCTATCTACTATTGTCAGCATTAAAATTTTTTCCTGCTTTATTTCTAAAGCCTTTTTAAAATCTTGTTCTCCTGGATTACATGGAAATAGTCAATGAAAGATAGAAACATTATTTCTTTTATTTCTCCTATGTGATCTAGTTTTCATTTTTAATAGTCAAAAATGATGCAGGGACAAGTAAATAATTTTGTTTGCCTGGTTTATATCAGGTGATGTTTTAAGATATTTCCTAGTGTACCAATTGCTTGTTTTTTTCACTGGTATTTTTTTAGATGCTGAATGTCTTACAAATAATCCTAATTAATGTTATATGCTTTAATGAAAGTTTGTTGCATAGTAACATTAAATTTTAATAAAGGTAACATAAAAACAAATGCAATACTTAACCAAGCCCTAACTACTTTTGTTTCTCACCAGTGTGACTTTTTTAAAAACTTTGTCAACTGAAAGGCTTTTTGAAGTTAACTCTCACTATATATCCTAAATTTATGATTAACCTTTAATTTTCTAATTTTTGTAATGATCTTGAGAGCCTGCAGCTTAAGGGCATGATATTCTTCAAACTTGGCAGAACACTCAGTTTTGTTATTTAAAGTGAGTAAAAGCTATTTAATTGGCATTTGTAGTTGGGTTATGACACAGATTTTAAACATAGTTACACACTAGTAAATAAATAGAGATGGCCTTAGGCATAGAAAAAAAACTAATCAGTGTTGTAAATGATTTGGCAATGTTATGAAGCCACTTCTAGATCTTTGTTCTGAACATGTTAGTGTAAATATGTATAAAAAATAGTCAGTGATTCAGCAAATTTGATACCAAAATATTTGTAGTTGCCATTTTTACATGCTGCTGAGAAAGATGTATTGATAGCATTGTGAAGGGGGGAGACTGAACTACCAAAAAATTACAACCTTCTGAGGTTATTTAATATAGGGTGTTTCAAAAGTTTCTTGTGTTAACCCAAGAATATTATTATAACCTAAGTGATAAAATACTACTCATAATTATACCTATTACTTATCAAGGAAACATTGGATTCAGTACATTTGAAAATGCAGAAACTGTAATATACATTTCAGAAATATTTTCACTGAAAATGGTTTAGAGTCTAAACCATTGTATTCTTATGTTTTCATATAAATGCTTTAGGTATCTGAGAAGTCTCTTGATGTGGAAGAATGTTTTACTAAAATTTACTGCTGTAATACATTCTTTAAAAAATTTATGTGACATTTTAAAGTTGTATTAAATTTGAATTTTAGTTTCAACAGGTAGTCTTTTTAAAAATTAAGGTATAATTTTTTACAGGAACTATTTGTTTTTAGTTAAGTGTCCATATTTTATAAATACATAGAATTGTGTTAATAATTTTTAAAAATTTGATGTTGTAATTAAACATCCTTGTTTTTCATGTTTTAAATTATAGTATTTCTACTCTATAGTTTTAAGTATAGTTGATTACATACAGCATGTATTATAGGATTAAAATAAGAAAAACTTATAAGCGTCCTATGATTTTTCCGTAAAGGCATTCATCTCATTTCTAGTCACAAAATGGAAGTGAAGTACAAGCATATTGCCTTTCTTCATATGATCAAGTAGAATAAAAGTAGCAGGAAACTACAAATACCTAACATTTTTTATTCTTGAAGTCATGCTTATCAGAAAATTTTATGTTACATAAAGGAGTCAATGATTAGATTCCAAACTTAACTTGTCTGTGGCCCTGATATTTCCATCTTGGTTTTAAAAAATGTTTTTTCCCATTTTATTTGTGTGTATATGCAATACATAATATTTACATTGATCTTGAATATTTTGTGCACAAAGATATCGCAGCAAAATTGCAGTTCCTTCCTTTCTCCCATTTTGACCCTCTCATATCCTCCTCAAGAGTTCCCATTAGTCCCTCATTTAGTTCTTTGACATAACTGTGGTCTGGCTTTCTCATATTAGAGAAACCATACGGTATTTGGCCTTGTGCATCTGACTCACTTCATTGAGCATGATGGTTGCAAGTTACATCCATTTCTCTAGAAAAGCCTCAAACCTATCAGTCTTTATAAACGAATATTAGTCCATTGTGTACAAATACCATAGTTTATGTATCCATTGGTCTGTTGATGGGTATTTTGGTGTCTTCCACATCTTAACTATGAACTTGGGTAGTGTCTTCCACATTTAGGTTTGAATTTGGGTATACATATATCACTGTTATATGATGCTTTTAACTATTTTGGAAAAACTCCCAGAAGAGTTATCACTGGATTGGAGAAGATATTTATTCCCAAACTTTTGAGGAACTTCCATACTAATTTCCATAATGGCTGTACCAGTTTACATTCCCACCAGCAGTGTATGAGGGTTACTTTTTTCCCACAACCTCTGCAGCACTGATTGCTGTTTGAGTTCTTAATATATGCTTTTCTCTCTGGGGTTAGGTGGTATCTTAGTGATGTTTTGATTTGCATTTCTCTAATGGCTGAGGATTGAACATTTTTTATGTATTTATTGGCCATTTGAACTTCTTCATTTCTGTTGCCTATTTTTCAGTTAGATCTGTGATTTTGAGGAGCTTATTTTTCTTCGGTTCCTTGTATATTCTACTTATGAGCCTCCTGTCTGAGGCATGGATGGCAAATAATATTTCCCATTTGTCAGTTTTCTCTTTATTCTGTTGATAATTTCCTTTGCTGTATGGAAGCTTTTTAATTTGAAATAATCCCCTTTGTTAATCTGGAGGCTATTTCTTTTGCTTTTGGTATCTTGTTAAGAAAGTCCTTGCTTACGCCTATATCTTTTAGATTTTTGCCTAATTTGTCTTCCAGAAGTTTCAATATTTCAGTTTTAATACCTGAGTCTTTGATGCACTTTGATTTGATTTGATTTTGGTGCACGGTGACAGGTGTGTGTCTAGATTCATTCTTCACATGTGAATGTCCAATTTTCCCAGCACCGCTTGTTGAAGAAGCTATCCTTTTTCCTAGTGTATGCTTTTGGCTCTTTTTTCAAGATCAGGTAGCTGAGGGTAGTTGAGTTTGTCTTTGCGTCCTCAGTTCTGTTCCACTAGTCAGCCTGTCTGTTTTTGTGCCAGTACCCATATGGGTTTTATAATTTTTGCTTTGTAGTATAATTTGATGTCTGGAATCGTAATGACTCCTGCCATTGTCTTGTTATTCAGGATTGCTTTGGCTGTTCTAGGTCTCCTTTGATTCTGTAAAAATTTAAGGATTGTTCTATATATGTGAAAGACTGTATTAATTCTACCTCTCCCAGAACAGCGGAATCTTTCCATTTTCTTGTGTTTTCTTCATTTCTTCACTTTCTTCAGTGTAATACAGTTTTCTTTGTATCAATCCAGAAATTCTCAGTAAGATTCTGGCAAATAGAATTCAGCAAGTAATCAGAAAAATTATACACCGTGATCAAGTGGGCTTCATTCCTGAGGTGCATGACTGGTTCAGCATGTAACTCAATCATTGTAATGCACTGCATCAACAAAAGCAAGACCAAAAAACACATGATCATCTCAATTGATACAGAAAAAGACTTGGATAAAATCCAACATCCATTCATGATAAAACTCTGAGGAAAATAGTTATAGAAGGGCCTTACCGCAAGAAACTGATAGAAGCCATATATGCCAAAGCTACTGCAAATATCATAGTAAATAGAGAGAAATGGAAAGCATTGCCCCTGAAATCAGGAATGCTGCAAGGCTTTCCACTTTCACCACTCTTATTCAGCATAGTTCTTGAAACCTTTGCCATTGCAGTCAGGCAAGAAAGTTAAATAAAAGGAATAAGCATCAGAAAGGGGAAGTCAAACTATCCTTATTTGCAGATGATGTGATTGTCTACATAGAAGACCCCCCAAAACTACACTATGAAAACCTTAGAAATAATAAAGAAATTGAGCCAAATTACAGCCTGCACAATCAATACTAAAATAGCAATAGCATTCCTCTACACTAACAATCAACTTACTGAGAAAGCACCCAGAAGAATCATTCTATTCTCAGTAGCCCATCAAAAAATTAAATACCTAGCAGTAAATCTAACCAAGGAAGAGAAGGACCTATATAAAATATGGTTTTTACTCTTGATCAAATAGAAATTCTTGAAACTATTCTTAGCAGCGGTAATCTAAGATTATCAACATATGAGCTGTTTCACTTTCATTAAACAGCCTAAAAGATTGCTTACGTAGATATTTTTCTCAACCAATGAAGTGGCCACTCAGTATAAAACAAACAGTAAAAGTTTTGATCTTGGTAATATTATAGAACTTAATATTGAGTTCTGTATATTATGCCTTAATAGTTGTTGTTTATAGGAGTTAGCATTTTTGAATGCTTATGTCAGTACTTAATACCAGTTTATTGGTTTGACACCATTTGGGAGTAAGGTGTTCTTTCTTTTTTTAACTAAATTTTTAGATAGCTGAAACTTAGTCCTTAAATATTAAACTTTTAATCTTGGTTATTTCATTGAGAACTTCCCTTGAACTATATTGAACACAATTTAACCCTTTTTGATTACTTAAGGGTCATTCATTATGAATATCAATAAATGTACTGGTATCCTAATATTACATCAGTAGTGTACATTCATTAAAAGGCTTTTATCTAATATTTTGGAAGATTTTGTTTGTAGTTTCTTTTGTTGTGTCTCTTTCTTCATGTTAGGCTATCAATCATTTGTCATCTCTTGTGTTTTCATATTTTTGCTCTGAGTGGTAGGCTTTGGATTAAGAAAGCAAATAAGCCATAGTTGGCCTACAGTGAGAATGTGAGTGACCTTATTTTATGGACTTCCTTCACAAATAGCCAAACAAATGAAATATTAGTATTGCTCTTAGAGGTTATTCTGTCAAAACTAAAATAGTATTTAATGTGAAACAATTCTATTATCAATTTTTGTATCTGTAATAATTACTCCAATAACAAAGAATATGTATCCCAGGTAAATATTTGAGTATCATAAATGTCATTACTAAAGATTAAAATTCCATGTGTTATGAAAGATATAATGTGGAGGCATATAAATCCTTAGCTGCTTCAGTGGACTTTTCAGCTAGTTTTTTCCATGAAGCAAAAACATTTGTTCCCCCAGGTTCATCATTATATTTAAAAAGTTATTTTCTTTAAGTTAACAGACTTTGTTCAGGACCAACCAGGATCCGCAAGATCCTGTCTCAAAACAATAAATAAATAAATAAATAATAAATAGAGCAGACTATACGTTAGAGCAGTTTATGTTTACATTTAAATTTCTAACCTCTGAAGGTTTTGACATTGTTATTGTAATGTCAGATATATAGTCTTTTATAATCTATATTGTTTATTCTTTGCAGACAGCTAACTCCATTTATATTTAATAATTTGAAGAAATAAAATACTTAAATTTACTCACCTTTTCTCAGTTTTGACCCATTGCTTCATTTAAGAGTAATTCAATATCTTTTGAATCCTATAGTACAATATTTAATTACCTACAATTTGTTTAAAGTGAGAATTTTGGTTGAAATAAATTTTGATTTCTTAGTTATTATGTGAGCCTACTTTTATTATAGCTTTTTAATTCATGTTTTTTATATCATAGCTTAAATTTTCAAAGAGGTTTCCATCTTCTTCAATAAGGACAAATTCATGTAAAGATTAAATATATAGAAAAGCAAAAATTGGGCAATCAGAAGTTGTTTATATGAAAATAAATTATTTCTGGATTATACAATATAGGTGAAACTCTTAATATAGATAAATAAAATTTTAAATGTTTTACTATCTTCCCTTGTATATCTTTTAATATGTAATAACTCAACATTGAGCAATATTTAAAGCAGATTTTCATTATTTCTAAATTTTATTTGCAATGTGTAAAAAAAGGCTGTTAAACTCTCATGCCTTGATGTTGTTACGCTAGCTGAGATTTTGCTTTTGTTCTCCCCAAAAGTAATATTCACAATGGTATAAATTAATAGACTGTCTCTAATAGTGGAAAATTGGAATAACCCATATGTCTGGCAATAGGAAGATGAGTAACCAAACCATGAGTACAGTGGTATGTTATATAGCTATTGAAATGAAATATTGGTGGATCATTTTTAGTATATGGTAATACTTGGGAAATACTAAATCTTAATATACAAAATGATGCATATATATTGATTATAGTATATAAAAGACATTATAAACAGCTAAAATGGAATTATGTTCTTAAAATAATTTAAATTCATAATACAATAAAAAATAAATTAGAAAGTTAGATGAGAAGTGATAGCTCCAAATTTTTCATCACAGAGTTCTGTATAAGTCAATAGTTATTAATTAGCAATGATCTTACTCTCTCCCATGAGACTTTCAGTGGTGCTGAGGAAATTTTTGGTTGTTACAATTGAAGAGACGGTACTGGAAATTAGTGGATAAAAGGAGATGATACAATTGTACATCTGGTATTATAATGATCCTGTAATAAATATGACATTCCCATAAGAGTTATCTAACCCCAAACATCACTAGTACTAAGATTGTAAAACCTAATGTAATCACATATGTGCTTTGAGCCCTATTCTTTCATTCTGTCTGCTGCTGCTAAATTATATGGGAAGGAAGTTGATAGTTGACATTTTAAAAATTAGTTTAAAATCTGTAAAATAATACCATATCCCATAATGAGAGTACTCTATTAGATCTTTACTTCCAGTTTAGACATATATTTGAAGGAATTGGGATTGTGAGGGTAAACTTTTAACCTTCATAATTTCTTTAGGTAGTTAAGATTCTTGGCCTTACCATAATCTGAGTCTTAGTTGTCTTTGATTGATTTTGATTTATGACTTCTTCCCCCATTTTTATTAGTGTATATATGTGATACACAATGATTACACTGAGCTTGAGAATCTTGTAGACATATGTATTGCATCAACTTCACATTCCCTTCTCCTCCCCCTTCCCTTTTTTCACCATCCCTGCCTCTCCTTCATCCCCTCAGATTTTCAACATCTCATCCTTTGACTTCATTGTTTATTTATACAGACTCAGATAGTTAGCATTCTGAATCTGACCCACTTTACTATGCATAATGCTCTCAGTTGTAGCCATTTACCTACAGATAAATCTGTCTTTGTGGCAGAGTAGTACTCCACTGTATACATATGATTTCTTTTAAATGCAGTATATTCATTATTTACCTTTTACTTTCCTTAGCATAGTATTTGTAGCCACAAGTAACATGATTGTATGTGATTTTCATTTAGTATTAGAAGCATGATATATGTTCTTAAAAGTTGGAATATGAGGATTGATGCACAGTAATGGAAAAATACTGTCAAACCATGTTGTGAAATTTCACTTATTATGTGAATTTATATGTATTCATAATGTAATTCCATTTAAAGAAAGCATGATAGAAGGCACAGACATTTCTATACATTGGTTTTATCTCCTAACACCTATAAAAAAGTAATTTTAATCTGTTACAATGAAGATTTGAGGAAATATTTCCTCTTCTTTACATTTTATGTCAGATTTTCTTATAGTAAGGCATTAGGTCAACATTATTTTATAGCCAGCCGTTTTTAAAATGCAAAATCTATCCTACTATGTAAAGAAATTTAAGGACAGTCAGAGTCCTAAATAAATTCAAATTAACTCTAATGTTTAATTTTGGGTCTTTCTGTTACATCAGTTAAAAGAAAAAAAGGTCAATAAAAATTCAACTGTGTGTGGGATGGTCATTGCACCACAATACACAGCTTATCTTTATTTGCTGGAAATTCAAATCCAGGGCCTTATGTATGCTAGGCTATTTTTTTAACCACTGAACTATGTCTCCAACACCCTAAATCAAAGTTGCAATCAGGGGGTCATTGCAGAAATCAGGGAGGAATATTAAAACTTCTTACAGTCAGATGAAAATGGAGAAATAGAGCATACAGGAATCTCTGGGATACAGCAAAAGCAATTCTAAAAGGAGTGTTTATGCTATGAGGTCCTAGGCCCGAAAAATAAGAGAAATACCAAATAGATAACTTCATCAAATATCCCAAGGTCTGAGAAAAACACAAACCGAAACCAACAGAAGGAAAGAAATAATAAAGGTCAGAGCTGAAATGAATGACAGAGAGACTAAAAGAACAATCTCTGTTCACTAATGAACTTACAAAACAAAGAGTTGATTTTTTTTTAAAAAAAAGGGTTGATAAGCCATTAGCCAAACTAATAAAAAAAAAGAGGCGACTCAAATCAATACAATTAGAGATTTTAAAAGGGATGTTTCAGTAGACACCACTGAACCCAGGAAATAATGAGAGAAACCCATATTTTAATAAGTTGGAGAATCTTGGAACAAGTGGATAAACTTCTAGACACAGCCTGCCAAAACTGAACCAAGATGAAATAAAAAATCTCAACAGACCAATAACAAGCAATGGAAGAGTTAATGAAATGCCTCCTGTTTTAGTTACTTTTTCATTGCTGAGATGCAGTGCCCAGTATTCACAACTTGAAGAAAGGATTTTATTAGTAGCTCACAGTTTCAGAGGTCTCAGCTCATTCTTGGGCAGCTGGCAGTGTTGAGAAAGGTCTGTTGGAGAAGAGGGGCTCATGGCATCACAAGAGGAAGGATCAAGGCTTGGGAAGAAGTTGAGGCTTGAGTATATTCTTCCAGAGCACACCCTCAGTGATCCGTCACGTGCTCAGTACTCTGCACCCAAGCCCCACGTCCCAACACTGTGAAATTCATGCATAATCCACAGAATCCATACCACAATCCAGATGCAGGAAACTTGGGAAACATTTCAGTTCCAAACAATAACAAGAGAAGCCCAGGACAAGATGGATTCTCTACTAAATTTTTACTAGACCTTTAAAAAAGAATATTGAAGCTTCTCAAAACAATTCTGTGAAATAGAAAGGGAAGGAACACTTCCAAAGTCATTCTACTAGGCCAGCACCAACCAGAAACCAAAACCAGAAAAGGATACAAAACCAAAACTATAGACCAATAATCTCTGATGAACATAGGTGCAGAAATCCTTTTAATCTGGGGAATTAACAGTGAATCCCTGGTTCAGTTCCCCAGCACCACATAAACTAGGCATGGTTGTGTGTGCCTGTAATCGTAGAACTTAGGAAGCTGAGGTAGGAGAGTTGACCATGAGTTCTAGGCCAGCCTAGTCTCCAGAGTTTACCTTGTCTTTAAAAACAACAACAAAAACTTGCAAACGAAATTCATCAACATATTAAAAGGGCATACTGAATGGTCAAGTTTGTTTCATTGCAAGAATACAAGAATGATTCAACAGATGTGACTCAATAAAAATAATATACCATTTAAATAGGTTCATCTCAGTTGATACAGAAAAAGACACCTACAAAATATCAGGGCTGAAGACAGAGCTCTTTGATTAGAGCGCTTGCTTAGGAAGTATGACGCCCTCCCTCCTTCCCTCCAGTTCAGTCCCCCAGCACCACATAATAGCTGGTCATGGTGGCACACTCCTGTAATCCAAGCACTAGGGAGGCTGAGGCAGAAGGATAGCTATGAATTCTAGGCCATCCTGGTCTACAGAGTGAGACCCTTTCTCAAAAAACTTTTTAAACATATCTTAGTGGTAAAAGACTGAAGAAATTACTTATTCATGGGTCATTTTTTAATGTAGTACAAGCCGTATATATATATATATGCGTATAGGACAAAAGATCCAAAAGAATAAGGCTTGTGTCGTCACACTTTGAAATTTAAATTATACTACAAAGCTGTTGTAATAGAACTAACATGGTACTGGTAAAAAAAAAAATAGTCATGTAGACCAATTGAACAGAATAGAAAACACAGAAACAAATCCACGCAACTACAGCCATCTGATTGTGGACTAAGGAGCCAAAAGTATACATTACAGAAAAGAAAGACTCTTTAACAAGTGGTAGTGGGAAGCTGAATAACCACTTGTAGTATCAGTGGCCTAGGTATAAGGGCTGAAACTTTGAAACCAGTGAAAGAAAATATAGGGCAAAGACTTCCTGAATAGGACCCCAGTAGCACAGGAAATAATAGCAAAACTAAGCACATAGCAGTACAACAAATTAAAAGTGTCTGCACAGCAAGGAAAACAATAGAGGGAAAAGACGGCTGATAATGAGAGAAAATCCTGCCAGCTACTGACCTGAAAGAGAATTTGTTTCTAGAATATATGAAGAACTCAAAAAAAAGCCTAACCAATAAGTTGGCAAAATAATTGAACAGTCGTTTCTCAAAAGAAAAAATATAAATGACCCATAAGTATATGAAAAAAATGTTAAACATCTTTAGCTATTCAGGAAATGCAAATCAAAACTCCATTGAGATTCCGTCTTACCCCAGTCTGAATGGCTGTCATCATCAAGACTACAAAAAACAACACTAGTGAGGATACAGAAGGAAAAAACCCTTCTAAACTGCTGGTATGAATGTAAATTAATACAAAAATTATGGAAATCAGTATAGAGGTTCCTCCAAAAAAACTAATATTTGATCCAACTATGCCAATTCTTAGTGTATATCCAAAGGAATAAGAGTCATCGTGCTATTGTGATATCTGCTTGCCCATGTTTATTGTGACATAGTCACATTAGTAAGGACAGTAGAACCAGCCTGTGTGCTCATCAAGAGATGAACAGATAAAATGAAATGATAGCTAGACAGTAGAGTACTATTCAGACATAAAGAATGAAAATTTTCCTGTTTTATTCATATGTATATATGTACTACATAATATTTACATTGAACTTGAGTATTTTGTGTACATATATATTATGTCAAAATTACAAACCCTTCATGTCTCTCTTTTGACCTTCCCACTCTCTCCTCCTCCCCACTAGTTCCCACTATCATCCCATTTAGTTCTACAAAATGACTGTATTCTGGATTTCTCATGAAGAATGAAATTTTGTCATTTGCAGGAAAATGAATGGATGTAGATATCATCATACTGAGCAAAATACAGAGTCAGACAAATGTATGTTTTCACTAATTTATGCAATCTAAAAATTATGGCAAAGTAGAAAGGAGAATATTAGACAAAAAGAATATGGAGCAAGGCAAGGTGAGTGAAATGGGAGAGTAATAGGCAGAATACATATGATTAAAATATATGCGTTGAGATCTCACCAAAAATGTGAAACAGTTGGGGAGAGGTTAGGCAAGAAGCCTATAGAGGGTAAAAACAACGTATGCTAGGTACATGTATAAATCTGCCAGAATTATACCCATTAATCTATATAACCACTACATACTAATTTTTTAAATGTCAAATTTAAAAAGCCTTAAGCACTTCAATATTTTTGAAACAACAACAAAAAGTTCCTTAAGAAATTTACTTATATAATGGAACTTTATCCTCAACCCTGGAGATAAACTTTTTAATTTTATTCAGGACTGGTTGAAGTAATCTCTGTACATACTTTTTGTTGTGATTATTTTTTAAGAGACAAACCCTGTCTCAGCCTCCTGAGTAGCTTTTAAGTGCATACTACCGCACCCAGTTTTTAAATTTTTTAAAAATAAAACATCTAGTCTTTTATTTTCAAGCTGTACTTGTTCAAAAGTTACCAAACCCCCCAGACTGTTGCTCACTTCCCTTAATTATATGTTTTTGTGTTGTTTGGGAGTATGATGGAATGGGCAGGAGCATATGGATTTTATGAACAATCAAAAGTTATTTCACATATTCAGAGCAGTAGTGAGAAAAGAGAACCAGGTGACAGGAAGTGTAAATCAAACCAGCAATATAACCAATAAGACAAATATTCAGGTAAGTATAGTTAATGAATTATTAGAGAATTTGCTGTCTTTTTCTATAGTGAGTTCTGCTTTTGTGTTTTGACGTTTTCTAACTACACTCTATTCAAATAAATACCATATTTCTTATTAGTGCCCAGTGTTTCTTCTTACTGAAGTTTGACATAGTTTAAAACCCGGCAGAGAAGTTAGGGAAAAGAGGTTATTTTTATATTCATATATATGAAGCGTGAAATGAGCTTCAAGAATTGAACAAGGTGACAGATCCTTTTGTAATCAGAGATTTAAGCTATGGCTTTTTAAATTTACCTTAAACTATTTAAAATCACTTATACACACACTTGTTCAAATATAAGCTCCCTTTTTAATTGTCAAGTTTTATTCACAGTTCCAATAAATTTGTATTTTCTTCTATTTAACAGTTTATTGCTTCATTGTTCTGAAATTTTTAATTTAAATCAGTGATATCTGAATGCCAAGAAAATGAGCTTTACATTATTCTGATTTTTTTTTTTTACAGAAGATATTGGAAATCAGGTGTGTTGGCATATGCCTGTAATCCCAGCACTCTAGGGGCTGAGGCAGGAGACTTGCCTTAAGTTCAAAGCTATTTGGGGCCAAATAGTGAGTTCAGGAGAAACCTGGACTACAGAGCAAGACTCTGTCTCATAAAAGAGAGAGAGATACCAGAAGCCTTGGAAGAAGACAGGGGAAGGGCTGTAGCTCAGTGATAGAGCTCTCACGTAGCTTGTGCAAGGTCCAGGTTTGTTCCTGTACCACACAGAAAAAATTCTGGAAAAAATTCAATTAGATGCCTTTTTGTAACTTAGAAAAGAATATTTGCCAAGATACTAAAAGAACTGAACATGTATAAAACTTTCCTACCATTTTACCAGATTCTGTATAAAAAGCAAACATTTTCTATATTAAGAGAAAATTAGACCAGAATACAGCAGAGAACAAAAGGAACCCTAAGTTGATTGTGCAGAGTACACATATGGAAACTCTTAATATATTAAAATGAGAAAGTGCCTTATGCAAAGCCATTTTCTCTTTATGTAGATAAAGTTCTAACGTGGTAGCAGCTATTTTTAATCAGGGCAGGAAGTTTAAGGCAGATATTTGGTAACATGGAACATGGATAAGTAGTTTTTTAAAAAGGTAGTTTTTGTAAACCTAAAAAACAGTTATTAGAAATCAAAAACTGTAATAACCATTTAATATGGGAATGTGTACTAAGAAACTTCAACTGGATCTCAGAATTACTGTATTAAAACATGAAGCATTAGAATGTTTATGACTCAAATCATGAAGAGTTAAATTCTATTCATTATGTTGTCAGAAAATGTAGAAGATATGTTTTAGAAACATTTCTATTCTTTAAAAAACTCTGCGCTTAAGAAGAACTCTGAGAATTTTACTTTAGTCAAATACTTATTTTGGACATGCTTTCTGTTAGTGTTGCAATAAAGTGTTAGAAAGTAAATAGTTTACTGACTGCTTTTAAGAGATTTCCAGTCCGAATTTCATTTTAAGGGAGCCATTATATGCCTTAATGATGCCAAATAAACTTAGCATTACCTAATGATTTTGAGTATGCTGTGAACTGCTTGAAAATCCTACTTTCTTTTATCATGTATAGATTTGATAAAATTCAGGAGACTTTGCACTACCATTGGTTTAATAAAAAGGATCAAATTCAGATACTCCACCAGTCATTAATTTCCAGTCTGTGCTTTTGATTCTTTGTAAATGAAAACGGTAGCATATCATCAGTTCAGTATATAGTGTAAATTTATTCACCAGCAAAGTGAATTTCTTCAACAGGAATATGATCTCTCACCCAAATTTTCCCACTGTACAGAGCCAGAAGACCCAAAAAAGCTCAGTGTTACTATAGTATCAGTTGTGTGCCTTTGTATTATTTCAATACTAATTAAAAATATAATGGAAGTATTGTATATACTATGCAGTGTATTTTATGTTTGATGTCTCTAAAATAAAAAAGAATGCAAATGCTTTTCTCTCCTTCTAAATTAGTCTTTGGTTAAGAATGTAGTAGCTCAATGTTTGAATGCTGAAATGTAGTACTGTAAGACAACTCAGAAAACTATTAAGTTAATCTTAAGCAAAAGACAATTATGAGACTGGCTGAAAATAATATCATATAGTAGCTTGCGCATGAATTTGTGGCAGTGTTAAAATACTTTTCAACTTTTTTCATATTAATATGTAAACATTTCACTCTACTATCAAAGATAGTACTTTTTTAAGGGACTGTATACCAATAAGATTAATGTTTTATCACCTAAACTGTGAATATGCATGAGTATATGAACATGATGATAGTAAGCAGTTTAGAAGGTAAATGTCAAATAATAATTTAAATTATAATTACAAATAATTAAATTATTTAAAATGGTAGTTATTAAAGGGCTTAAATTTATTTGCACAATGCCTTTGTGTATATGAGTTTAAATTGTGTGTAAGCTTCCTTTGGATATTACTAGTGATTTTAAATGAAACATTGTTATACAGGGAACCAAACACTTTCCAGAAAGTACTTGGATTTTTTGAGTAACAAAATATATGATACTTAATTCATCTTCCAGAACAGGATTTATGTCTGTAACAAGAACCAAGCCTGTACTAAATAATTTGTTTTTGTGATCCATGTTTCTGTGTTCTAATATTTATAAATAAAAGCATAGAGGAAAAATGATGTCATTTTTAATACTTGTATATTACAATATGATGATCTTTTTAATAAGGATGTATTGATAATCTTCAAAGTAATGTATCAGTTTCTAAAAGCACTTTTCATGTATTTATATATAATTTTACCTTTTTATATGTAACTGACTGCTAGTACCTGTTTTGCTTCAGTGTAACATTACAAGAAAATCTACACAAGAAATTAATTCACTTATGTAAGCAAGTGACATTCATCTAAGCTTAACATACAGACTATCTCATTTTATTAATGTTTGAATTATATCCTTGGTGATAAGAAACTTGGTAAATCTAGGATTTATTTATTTTTTCTTGTTTTTCCTTTTAGGTGTCCAATGTCCCCAGTATCAGTAGATTGCCAGCTCCCTCTCCTTGCAACACTCTAACCAGCATTATGCTGGTGCTGTCATACCCATCCCAGATTACTGCAGCAGAATGGAGTTGTTCTGTAGTTACAAGGTAAGATCCCCCTCACATTCATTTCATATTCATCAAGATATGGCATCTTATTTTACAATATTGTGTGGTTTTGTAAGTTTTTAAAATTTTTTTCTGTCCTTATGATCCCTTACTCAAATACTTTGTGTATTATACTCAAAAACTTATAAAACTGCATAATATAATAAAGGACTTACTTGTGACCATAGATCAGCTCCTTTTTATAGTAATCCCTGTGGGATTCTAAACCCTTCATTTTGGTAATTGGGGCACTAAAGGAAAGGGAACTGGCAATCTGCAGCTACTGTGGACGTTGGATGAGGAAACAATGAAAGGTAAGCTTCAAATTTAGACTACGTTGGATGTTTTGGATTCCATGGTGCATGCTTGAAGTTCATATTTTGTGTTAAAATTAATAGTAGATTGATTAAAGGAATAATTCTAAGTGACCTTTGGTAAATTTTTAACTTCGTATAATGCATTGGAACTATCTTAGAAAATGTATTTTATCCCTGAAAATAGTCACTATTCTCAGAACTCTGATACTGAAAACAATTAATTTGGCCCCATATTCATGCACTGTTTGTAAAGCCAGGACTAAAATTACATGTATAAAATGTATTAAACAGATTCTCACTAAAATTTGTTCCAAAAATAAACTTTTACTTAGCCCATCTATCTAACATTTTTTTCTCTGGTTCTGTATTAATTAATGCTGATAACGATGGAAGAGGCTTTCCAATTCTTACTACATTGGTATTCTTTAAGTTTGAAGAGAGGGGGACTTAACTATTTTTCTTCTCATTTGTGTAATTTTTAAACTTTTCCTAACTATTATTTTAATTTCTGTTACGATTTTGAGTTAACAAAATAAATTTTAGAGATCTTAAGTTTTGCAATACAAAAGATAGCTGCATGTATAGAGCTGGAGACTATCATTTAAGTGACATTAGTGTCAAAGTCAATTTGTTTATGTAAGTAAAAATGATCAGAAAAGCTATTGCTATTTGTAGTTAATGATTTGGTATAAAGTTGGATAGGAATTTACGTTGTATAAATTTTTACATTAGATCTGAGATAAAGTATATTGCTATCAACTGTAATTTCTTTTTAAAACTTGAATCTTTTATTGTCTTTACATTAGTTCCATTGTATCTGGTAAAATTTTCAGATTACCATTAAATAGAAAGATACAGGGGCTTAGTTTAGTGGCCTAGCATGGTCAGGGCCTTAGATTCAATTCCCCAGCACCACATAAAAATTAGCTGAGCATTGTGGTGCATGCCTACAATCACAGAACTCAGGAGGCTGAGACAGGAGGATTGCTGTGAGTTTGAAGCTAGCCTGGGCTGCATAGTGATCTCAGGACCAGCCTAGACTGCAGAGCAAGACCCTGTCTCAAATAAATCAGAAGGAAGGAAGAAAAGGGAAGGAAGAAAGGAAGGGAGGGAGGGAGGGAGGGAGAAAGGGAGGAAGGAAGGAAACAATACAGACACAGCAGGCAGGCAGGCACAATATCATTATTCTAATTCCTATTAGGCTGTAAGCATCATGGGTTTTTTTGTTTTTTGTTTTGTTTGTTGCAGTACTGAAGATTGAACGTAGGACCTTCCCACTGAGCGTATCCCAGGCTCTTTTTTTTTTTTTTTTTTTTTTTTTTTTTTTTTTTTTTTTTTTTTTTTTTTTTTTTTTTTTTTTTTTTTTTTTTTTTTTTTTTTTTTTTTTTTTTTTTTTTTTTTTTTTTTTTTTTTTTTTTTTTTTTTTTTTTTTTTGAGAAAGGGTCTCCTTAAGTCACTGAATTGCCGAGGTTGGGCCCAAACTTGCAGTCTTTTTGCTGCAGCTTCTAAAGTGCTGGGATTACAGATGTGTGCCACCACACCCAGTTTGTAACCATCATGTTTTGACTGAAGAAGATGATACACTAAACAAGCATTGTGAGTTTCTATTTTGCTCTTAGTGATTAAAAATACTTGTAGGAGTTTCGGACCAGTGATTTTCAGCTTTAAGAGTGTGGGCATTTTTAACCTACTTACATATGTAAAGACTCTCATACTGCATGGTATTGTATGGGAATACACATTGTTAAGGTCGCTATACTCTTTTTATGCCTCTTCTATGCAAAACACTTTATTGATCTTTACCTTCTATAGCTTATGGTTCAATAGACATTTTGATTCATTTTTCAAATACCAAATTGTTAAATGTGCTTTTTCAAATTGTAAATGAAGTACCATTACTACCTCAAATGGATAATTATATAATGTAAAGAAAAGGAAGAAACCTACAAAATGTATACAATTAAAAGGCCATAGACATTTCAGAACAGATCAGTGGGTAAGATAGAGCTTTGGTTTCTTTGTGTGGGTTTTTCTTTCTTTTCTTTTCTTTTCTTTTTTTTTTTTTTTGGTTGGATGGTTGGGTGGTTTGTTTTTTGAGACAGGGTCTTGCTTTGTAGTACAGGCTGGTGCCAAACATACTACGTAGCACAGGCTGGCCTCAGACTCACAGCAATCCTCCTGTTTTAGCCTTTCAAGTGCTGGAACTTTAGACATGCACCACCACACCCAGTTCATGTAGTGCTAGGAAATCAAACTCACGGGCTTACTAGGCAAGCATTCTAATTACTGTGCTGCCTCTTCAGCACCCAAGATAGAGTTATATAAAAATTAGAAATCTATGATAAACATTTAAGTTTGTTGTGTACATTGTGCTAATTCACTAGTATATTTTCTCATGCATTAAAATAATAAAATAAAAGGTATGAGATGCTTAATCCTTTTTAATTTTTTACAAAAATTATTTTTGGGGAATTAGATACTTTATTTTTCCCCAATATTTATTAGTATGCATTTGCAATACATTACAGTTATATCCTACTTGAGGAATTGTTGCAGATCTGCATCACATCTTGATCACTTTTTACTTCTTTTTCTCCCTTCCTAACCTCTCATTCCCCCCAGGACATCCTCCTTCACCCTCCACAAAATCTGTCTCCCTGTTTTCTATCTTCACTCCTGTTCTTTACTTTTTTTTTATACTTTGGGTTTCTCATATTAGAGGAACCATGCAATAATTAACCTGTGTGTCTGACTCATTTTGCTAAATATAATGGTCTTAAGGTGCATCCATTTTCCTACAAATAACTCAAATTTATCTTTCTTTATAGCAATGTACATTTTATTTATCCATTCATCTGTTGATGGTCATATCAGCTGCTTCTAGGATTTAGCAATTGTAAGTGTGCTGCTATATTGTATATGTGGGTGTGTTTGTATCATAGTATGCAGTGTTTTAAACTCTTTCAACATACCCAGAAAAAAAAATAGCAGGGTCAAGTGGAATATCTATTTTCAGGTTTTTTGCAGGGGGGGCAGTCGGTGTTGACCACTCAGTGGTTGTATCTATCCATCTCAGTAATGGTTGTATCAGCTTACAATCCCACCGGTAATGTAGAAGAAGGGTTCCTTTCTCACCACAGCCTTGACAGCATTTGTTGGAACCTCACTGTTGTTTTGCATTCCATTTCTTTAATAGCTAAAGATGTTTTTACATAGAACATTTTTACATATAACATTTTACATATATTTCTTTTTTGTACTTCTCTTTAGATAACTGTATTCATTTCAATTGCCGATTTTTTGATTGGATCTTAAAATTTTTTAAAGTCTAATATTTTTCAGTTCTTTGTATCTTTCTAGATATTAGCCCTCGCTCTCTGAAGAATAGCTGGCAAAAACTTTTTCTCATTCTCTCCATTCTCTCTTCACTCTGCTAATTGTTTTCTTTGCTTAAATTTTTTAACTAGCAGAGACACACTATGATTAACAAATGTCTTGAAATAAGAATAATTAGCTCTGTGAAATCTGTCCATCCTGTTCCTCATCTACCTAGACTAATTGAGATCTTCTGTCTTCTCCACCATGTCACCACCATACTGTTCCAGACAGCATCCATGTTGACTCTGCAGCTGTCATTTTTTTCCTTATAATCACCAATGAGAAATTTAGCATACCTGTTGTTCTGTGGGTTTTTAACATTTTTTCAGTTAATTCTTCCACATAAGAAGATGTTCTCCCTACCTTCAATCCTTATACCTTTTGCCATTCTTCTCACTTTAGCTTTGGAAACTTTTCCTTCCAGTCTGACCGTTTCACTATTGAGCCCCAAATATTAGTTGAAGGGTAGAAAAATAGTGTTTTTTACAAACCTTTTAATAGGAAAAAAATTGCCTAATTTAATATATATTGAATCAAAACTCTGCTTTATTCCACAAAGGGTTTAGAGTAATGTCACCTGTCTGCCCTTTTGTCTTCCTCAATTTAAGTCTGTTTTCCCTAGGTGAAAGTTATTTCTTCAGGTTTACTGTATAGTAATGATTATGTTTTCATAGACTAGAAAGAGTGTTTTATATTTTTTAATAAAATATCCTTGAAAAAACTTTTAAATTATAACTCACTTTTAACTTTAGTCTTTTGTGACTTTTAGAGCACCTTTAACATAAAAGAAGCCTGTTTTGAATAATATTTGAAATAAAAGTTACTGTTCTTGGCAGTTTTATCTTGACACTGTGACTTGTTATGCTACTAAGAAAATACAAAATAGTGAGCATAGGTTTTAGATTATGTCTGCAAATACATATGTCAAATTTTCATACTCTCCTAGTGAACAGTGTTTTCTAAGATATAAAAGCCATAAAGATACACATAGCTGTTTACTTTTTGTATATAAACAATTTCTTAGTTTATAGCACAAAATTTTTTTAAGATTATAGTACTAATCATTTAAGTTTGTATATGACTAATATTTTAATGATGAAATAGTGAAGGTTTTATATATATATATAAAATTAGAAAATGGATCCACACATTTACAAGTTTTTTTAACTCTAAATAGTGGTAATTTTTCTGTCTTTGTGTCTACTTATGTAACAGTTGCTTATAGAATGAAGTCTAATTTTATGCACGTTAAATTGATCTATAACATATATAACTGTGCTTTTCTTTTGGAAATAATATGTGACTTCAATGCCATGTGAGTTAAAGCTATTTTTAAAAAATGGCTGTTTAACAGTAGGTAATGATGATGACAACAGTGATGACATGTATGCACTACATTGAAGAGAACCAGGGGTTGCCTTAACTGCTAAGAATGTATTATTCCTGTGGTATTCTGATAATTTTATGCATACTGATGCTATGTATGTTTACTAAAAGTTTTATAACTTATGTCAAATTGAATTTATGTGATACCGTTTTTTAAGAAAGAGTAATGTAGTTCTAAGAGCGTGTAATTCAGATTCAGGAAGATGTAAGTTCACATCACATGACTATAAAGTCAGTTAACCCCATTGAGTCTTACTCTCATTTGTGAAGTGAATGGGACAGTGCAATGTACATATCTCAGAAAGCCTTTCCTAATTGCTAGAGCTCATTATATAGATCACACAACACACACACACACACACACACACACACACACACACACAGGAAAAAATGCCTAGGATAATACTTAGCAAACGGAGGGGGTGTCAGTAATTACTATTTCTTAGTATAGTATTTTGGTTACTTTTCTGTGCCGTAAACTATTAAAATAAAATAATTGCAAATTTTTCTATGGCAGTTTGTTAAAAAGACTACCTTGGGATATAATAGCAAGTCTCACCCATTCCTCCTACTATTGAGGAAATTACAAAAGCCTCACTAAATGACATATATTATGTGATAATAGATTTACATAAATATAGCATTTCTGTTTTTTTCAGCACTGGAGATCAAGCCCAGGGCTTTTTATGTGTTCTTAGTACATTATTTATTGAAGGATAAACAACTAACATAATTTTCAGTTTTTTAGATTTTGTCTTCTGATTGATGAAATGGGTTTTAGATTTCTCCAGTAGAATTGAATAATTATTGAATAAGATTTATTACAGGATATTTTTCTCCTTTTTGCTGTCTTCTCAGAAATACTTTTTGATGGGCTATCAGTATTTTATTTTTTTAACTCAGGAAATAAAGCTTGATTGACATTAATATTTAGATTAAGTCTAAGGGATTTACTTTTTTAAAATTATGTTTTTAGGGCAAGTGGTATCATCGGAGACAAGCTGTAAAAGAATTGCATAGCACATTGATACGTCTTCTAAATGAATTGCTGCCATGGGAACCAAAGTTAATGAAAGCTTTTCAAAGAAACAGGTAATCAAAGCTATATACACAATTTTACTTTAGTAGGGCTCTTGGTTTCTGATTTTGCTAAATACCTGGAATTACTTAGGAATTTTTCATTCACTTATAACTCAGCAAATAGTTTGGAATAACTGCTCTGTTTGAGGTACTTTCTAAGACCTGGAAAACAGCTACTGATTTAAAAAGGAAGAGGGAAAAAATGACTGTTTGGAACAGGATAGCAATTACTCCCAAAAGAAACAAGAAAGATAGTCATGTGGACATCCAAGAGAAAAGTGGAAAGAATATAAAATATAAAATCTCTAGGGTTAGAAGCAGGTTTGGCATTTAAAGCAAATGCAGATAGGGAAGTATAAATAGAACACAGTAAATGAGGAGCACCATAGAAAGAAATAACAGTCAAAGAGGTGAACAGAAAGGTTACTAAGTCATGTAGGGCTACAAAACTTTTTATGCTCCCAATGAAATGAGAAGCCACTAAATATTTGAGCAGAGAAAGGTTATGATTTTTTTCTTTTGAAACAGGGTGTCCGTAGTCCAAGCTAGTCCTAAACTCACTGCATAGCCAGGTTGGCATCAAACTCACAGAAATCCTGCCTGCTGCTTTAGCCTCCCCAGTGCTGGGCTTACAAGTATGTACCACTCTGCCCTGCTAATTTTTTTTTTTTAAATATGATGCTAGGGACTCAAACTTGAGGCCTTGTACATTATAGGCAAGCACTCTAAACTGTAGAGCTATACTCCCAGCCTCCGTGATCATATTTTGTTTGTGGTACTAGGAATCAATTCCAGGGCCTCACATATGATGGGCAAACACCACACTGGTAAGATACAACCTTAGCCCTTACATTCTAAAGCATTCAGTCTAGGTGCTATATTGAAATTAGTGTAAAGGTGAAAGCAGACTGAACAGTTATGCTATAGTGGTGATCCAGGGGCTAAAAATAGTAGTGGCTTGGGCAGGATGTTATCAGTGCCAAGTGTCAAGGGATAGTTGAATTCTGAGTATATCTTGAAAATAGGAATGGTAGAATTTCCTTAAAGATATGAGATACAAAAAAAATGAGAAATAAAAACAATATTTTTGGTCTGAACAACTAGCATTCTGGATTTTCATTAGGGTAGGAAAGACTAAAGGAATGGCAGATTTGGGAAATAATGAGGACCGAACAGTTTAGATTTCATCGTGTTAAGTTTGATATACTTTCTAGAATGTAGTTAGTGTTGTTGAGGAGGCAATTCAATATGAGTCTTAGTTAGGCAGATTTAGCCTGACCAAAAGGTAAAAATTTGGGAGTTGTCAACATATAGATTATATTTAAGCCTACGAGACTGGTAGAAATCACTTCAACACTGGACATTGCAACATTTCGAAGTGAGGTACAGGAGTTAGGATTCTTTCATGAGACACTTTGTAGAAGTGCTTAAGGAGATAGAAGGATAACCAAGGAAGAAAAGTGTCTTGGAAACCAGGTAAAGAAAATGTTTCAACAAAGGAAGACTGATAATGATGGATTGAGGAAGATAAAGAATAAGAATTCATTAGTAATACATGGGTAAATCTATTAGGAGTCTGCTCAAGAGAATTAGGGGAGAGAAACTGAAGAGTTCTCTTTCATAGTGTTTTTCTATAAAGCTATAAAGTATAGTAGAGAAATGTGCCAATTCCTAGAGAAGACTAAGGGGGAAAATATTAGAAATTGTCCCAAAAATAACATGATAGAAGTGATCTCAAAACAGATTCAGGTGAAGGAAAGGATATCTCGTAGATTGATAATCTTGAATGGGCAAAAGAGAACGCATATAATTGTAGGTGATGGTATATATAGAAATATGGAGAATATGAGTACAGAATAAGAGGAGTTGCAGATTTAGTATGAGCACCTGAAATTCTCTCCTGATTGCTTTTGTTTTGATGAAATAGTCATTTGATGGGTCTGAGAGTTAGAAGGGAAGAAAAACTCCATACAACCCCCATATAGCTACTTCTCTATTCTAGTCTTGCAGACTGAAAAGAGAAGTTCATTTTACAGTTATCTTTGGGTCACCTATTCTAGTGATGTGACTCACAGCCTCATAAAATCCTTAATGAATGGTTTAAAGCATAAATAAATTAAGAGTAATTGTTAATATAACTAACAATTGTTGAATAGTAATTGTTAATATAACTAACAATTGTTGAATTTAATCAATATGCCATGCATATTGTGAGGTCAGTGCTGTTATTTCTGTTGTGCAGATGAGTAAACCAATGTGCGAGAAAAATGGAGGAATTTGTTCCAAGTCTTAATATCTCATGATATGAGGTAGTAATTAAATTCCACTATGGACAAATTATGATCTTTAGCAAAAATAAATTGAAGATGTATCTTCAGATTTATTTTTAAACAAAAAAAACAACAAAGGATAAGAGTAGAATGTTAAATAGAAAATTTAGTTGAAAGGTTCAATCCCCAGTACCACACAAAAAAAGAAATAACAAAAGGTCTGCAAATACTAATTGTTTGAAAACGTTTCCGTCTCTTCATAGTATCTCAAAAACAAAGCTAGAATCTCTGCTTAAGTTAGATTACATTTCAGCTTTGCCATGCTAAGCTTTATGAAAAACAAATTCTAGTAAGACCAAAGGTTTATTATTCTCTAGATTATACAGTAGATTCGTTATAATCTGTATAATAGGATAATCAGTATTCTTTGCTTAGAATTTCTTCATTAATGTTTTAAATGATCTTTTAAGTTTTCTTAAATTACTGTAATTTGTAATTTTAAGACTATCTCAAGTTCATTTGTCAATGCAACTAGAAAAAAATTACCTTTATCTCCCTTCATAGGACTAACAGCAGTCTTTAGAAAGACAAACAAATGATATTTCCAACTTTATACAACAATTTGCAGATTCTATCTGTTTAGGTTTTTATGCCTACACCTTAGGTTTTACCAATTTGATCAGTTAATTATTGGCAAGGCTAGACTATGCATCTTAGACACATGTAAATTAAAACATAATTTCTTCCTGGCACAGTGGTGCATTGCCTGTAGTTCCAGCTGCAGTAGGGAGGCTAAGGCAGAAAGATCACAAGTTTGAGACCAGATGGGCAACTTATCTCACAATTTAAAAACAGAAAGGTCTGAGGTGTAGTTCAGCACACCTAGGTTGAATCTCCAGTATTGTGTGGGAAAAAAAAGCAAATGGAAAATCCTAATTTTAGTTACAGTTGAAAATATTTTGAATAACCAGGCCTAGTAGTACAGACCTATAATTCCAGCACTCTGGGCATCTGAGGCAAGAGTATCAAAAGCTTGAGCCTTACCTGATCACTTTAGCAACCTACTGAGACCGTCTCTGTCTCAAAATCAAAACGAAAAAGTGGGTAGGGATGTAGCTCAGTACAAAAGCCCTGGGTTAGATTCTCTACCACACACACACACACACACACACACACACCACCCCCCCCATTCCCCACCCCCATCCCCCAGCAAAAAGAAAAGTACATATTGCATCACATAGTTTAAAACGTTAAAGGTTAGTTTGGTTTAATGCAATATCTTGTTTGTTATTTTGGGTGTTTTATTTCAGGAGCCGCCTAAAGAAAGACTATGATGATTTCAGAAGACAACCTGATCATGATAAGTTTACTAGACAACTATGGACTACTGAAGAATGTGAAGGAGATCCTGGGAAAGAATCCCCTAAAGTAGAAATCACTAAGTCTATAGACCCCACAGAACCTCTAAATAGCCTGGATAAAGATCGCTTTGACTCAGGTAGATATTAAAACTGTTTTAAAAATCAGTACTAAACAGAGTTGTTTGATATGAAATCAAAAGATAATCTGGGCAGTGTTTTTGGTGATGATGGTAGTGGTGGTGGTGGTAGTTGTTCTTTTGAGTTATTTGTTGCTTTGTTTTTGTTACTGTTATTTTTATTTTGGTGTGTTTCAGGATGGAACCCAGGACCTTCATACTAAGCTACATCCTCAGATTTAAATATATTTATTTAGATACATGATTTCACTAAATTGCTAAATTGCCCAGGTGTGCTCAATCTTGTGACCATCTTACCTCAGCTTCTCAGAATTCTGAGATGATAGACATGTACCCATGCCAAACTTGGCCAGTGTATATTGGTTGGGGAAATCCGATAAGTTTTGAACAAGTACTGTTTATGTCCTTGTAAGGAGCTTCTTAGTCATTATTACATTTCTAGGAGTTTCTAGAGAAGTACTTGGCTCCAAACAGTAGACTTGTCATTGCTCATTGCAAACCCCTTATTCTTATTTAACTGTAATATCTTTGAAATTGTTTTATTCTTATTTTTATTACTTTTTGCAGCTATGTTTCTGGTTTTTTTTTAAATAAAATTTGGCAATTTGCTTGTATTATGAAGATTTTTTTTAATGAAGAATGACCAAGGTTGATGTTTTGTTTATTTTTTAGGAAAATTATTTGTTTATATTTAGATACTGTGAGTTTACCTAATTTATTTTTCCCACTTTCTTTTTTCATTGAAATTCTGCTTTATTATCTGAAAGTCATAATTTGAACAATATTGAGCATGAAGAAGGCAGCCATGACTTCAAAGCATACAAATCAAAAATTATACAATAATCAAAAAAATTCAAATGAATCTCAGACTTCAGTACATTGAGGGGAGGGTGATGGTTTAATGAGAACAAAGTGAACATATTCTAAAAGGATGAATGGCAGTGTCAAATTACATGTAATTTGTTTCAACTCATTTAATTGTGTTATTCTGTAATTCTAGCTTAGTGACTTTCTTTAGTTATATAAAAGTTAATATGAAATTTTGTGATTAGAAAGGTATTAGCCTGTTGTTTTCCGTGTCTTTGATGAGTTACAGAAGAGTAACTTATTAACCCAGTTTGACTAGATGTTATCATAAATTTTCACTGTAAAGATACACACAAGGAAAGCTAGACATTTTTATTTGTGAGAGTCTCTTAAGCCAGAATTAAAAAACAGAATATAATTTTTAAAAATCACTGTTTGGTACCAGACATTTTCTGTCTAGAGGAAGAGAGCTAGTAAACTAGATTTTCTTTCAAATTCAACTTTAAGCTCAACTTTTTGGTTTGAATGCCTCCTTTTTTTTGAGGCAGGGTCTCACTCTGTAGTCCATGCTGGTCCTGAACTCACTGTGTATCCCATGCTGGCTTGAAACTCACAACATCCTTTCTACCTCAGCCTCCCAAATGCTGGTACTACAAGTGTGTACCACCGTGTCCAGTTGATGTGGTGCTGGGAAATTGAACTGAGGGCCATTGGCTTTCTAGGCAAACACTCTAATAGCTATGCTATTCCTCCAGCCCCGTGAATGCCTCTTTAAAAGATAAAAATTTTCCTTTGTAATTGCATTGACTGCAGAATTAGAACAAAAATTATTTTCCCAGTAATACCTTATGCATGGTTATTCTATCAAGATTACTATGTCAAAGGTAACCATTTTTATCACTCCCAGTGGTATTAAAGCTATAGTAAATTTCTTAATAAATTACCAGTTCAAAGATTGACCTTCATTTTTATGCTTAGTGTTATTGCTCTTCAGTAGCTGTTTTCTATAAACAAAATTCCTCATTTTATAATTTTCAGATGATATGAAATTTTCAGAAATAGATTTTCCTATGGCCAGAAGCAAGCTTTTGAAAAAAGAATTACCTTCCAAAGATGTACTGAAGACACTGCCTAAAACACTTAAGCGACAGTCCAAACAAGCTAGTTATCTGGAAGATAGCACAAAAGAACTTTCTCCAAGGAAGAAAGCAAAGTTAAGCACAAATGAGGCAACTGAGAATTTAGAAGGTGATATGCAGATTGATTGTTTGAATGAATCAAAGCATACAGAGCTACCATCTTCAGAGTCATTTGCCTCAGTGGATTCAGTACCAGTGTCTACTCTCCAGAAAGGGACCAAACCTATTCAGGCCTTGCTTGCAAAGAATATTGGGAACAAAGTGACCTTAATAAATCAACTGCCACCTTCCACAGGTAAAAGTGCTCCTTCTGTGGAAAAGCCAGTTACATCTCCTCCAGAAGCAAGCCCCATAAAACCAGCACTAACCTGCCTCAGTAATACAAAAAGTCCTTTGCAGATGGTATACAAAATACCCTGTAGTCAGTGGTTGCCTGTAGAAATTCACAATAGCTCTGTAAAGATTCAAGTGCAGCCTGGGATAGATCCTAAAACAGGAGAAAAAATTATGCAGCAGGTCCTTATTCTGCCTAAGAATTTTGTGATTCAGCACAAGGAAGGAAAAGCAACTACAAAAGAAATACCCTCACTTCAACAAAAAGGTACAGAGCAACATTGTTCATCTTTCCCACAGACAACAAGTGTAAGCTCTTCTTCTTTAGCATCACTTTTTGTCAACTCAGCAGGCACTGTTTCTGCCCAGCTACCTAATACAGTTTTCAACAGGACTGTTATACCTTCATCAAATGTGAGTGGTGCTAGACCACAGTCTTTGTCTCCTATAACTTCTGTGAGTAATTTATTAACACCACCAGTTAAGACTAGCCAGAGTGAAGCGGGAAAAGTCAAAAATACAGTGTCAGCAGTTACATTCCCCCAGTCCACTTCTTCACCCACCATTTCCTCAACATTTCAGCCTCTATTATCAGCAACAACACTAAGTGGATCTACAAATAATAGTAATTCTCCTAACTGTTTTGCACAGCAAACTTCTGATTCTTCTGAAGCAAAGCAAGAACTGAAAACTGTGTGTATAAGAGATTCACAGTCAATTCTTGTTAGGACACGAGGTGGGAACACTGGAGTTGTGAAAGTGCAAACTAACTCAGATCAGAATTCACCTGGCAGTTTGCCTTCAAGTTCAGTTTTCACTTTTGCTCCTCAACTTCAGGCCTTTTTGGTGCCAAAATCAACAACTTCATTATCCTCTGCTTTTTCACAAGTAGCTGGCATGACTACTACATCTAGTCCCCCACCTTTTGGCCAAACTCCGACTTCTGTTTCTATTCCCTGTAGCTTTAATTCCTCTTTGGGAAAAAATATCAAACTTACATTAGACCAGTCCTCCACTAGTGCTAATTCAGGCCACATGATAAATAAAACTTCACACGTCTCCTCTTCTCTTCAGAAATCCTCTATCTGTTACAGCACTCTGCAACCATCAACAACAAATAGTTCAGTAAGTGTAATTAGCGTATCAAGAAATTTTGGACAAACCAGTGCAAATGTTATTCGTACTCCAACTAAACATCAGCAAGTAGATTATGTTACAAAAAGTTACCCTAATGTTGCAAGATCAGAAGCAACAAATGGAGATGTGATTAGTGGGACTCCCATTCAGAAACTTATGCTAGTATCAGCCCCATCTGTTCTCCCCTCTAGCTGTGCAACTGCAATTAATGGGACACCAACACTGACATCCTCAAGTGTGTCTACGCAAAAAGTAGTTTTTATTAATGCTTCACTTCCTACTGTCACTTCAACTTCAGCTATTCTGGCAGAATCATTAAAACAAACTCTTCCTTCTCCCTTGAATAAAACATACATTAAGACTCCAGAGCAACCCCAAATAGTGCTAATTCCATCTACAGTGGGAGCACCAATAAAAATAAATTCCTCAACAACTGTGTCTCAGATAAAAGATATAAAAATTGGATTGAACATAGGTCAAGCAATTGTAAATCCTTCAGGTAGTGTGCCAGCTATACCGTCAATTAATATATTGCAAAATGTAACCCCAAAAGGAGAAGACAAAAGTAGCAAGGCCTATATGTTGCCCTTGTCAACAAGTAGTAATTCAATTCCAGTAAGTTCAAATTTTGTGAGTCAAAATATTACTCCTACTAATGAATCTGTGGTTTCCAAAGTAAGAACAGCAAATATGTTTTCAGTAACAGGAGCAAATGTATCTTTGAGTTCTCTTTCAGTAAGCTCATCCTCTGTTTCAGTTGTGACACAACCCCCTGTTTCAGTCAGTGTAAATAATACCTCTTCAAGAATCTTGCCTATTTTGTCAAATAGACTCTGCACCTCAAGTCTCGGAAACACTGTGGCTATATCAACTGTGAAAACAGGACATCTTTCATCATCTGTTCTGATTTCAACTGCACAACCAGCAGTGTCTCCTACATGTTTGACATCAGCTTTACAAATTCCTATTACTGTGGCTGTGCCTACACCTGTGCCAGCTTCATCCAAAATCAACACAGTTTCACATTCAGCATCAATCCCAGGATCTACACATTCTGTATCTCTTTCTAAAAGACAATCTCAGACTTCTCTCCAGTTTCAGTCACCAGTAATCTCAACTACAGTGCCAATGAATATAAATACAAATAAACCTCCAGCTGAAATCTCATCCCTTTCACCAAGTCCAGGCAAAATAATTAGTATTTCCAGTTTTACTTCTCTAGAAAAACAGCAAGTGTCCCCTGCTTTAGGACAATCGACCTCCAATTACAGTTCTGTTCCAGTTGGCTCTGCCATTCACACTGCCTCAGCACCACTAAGTGAAACTAGTATGGTAGGGAGTCCATTCAGTGAATCTTGTGTTCAGCAAAAAATAGTCATCAATAGCAGTACACCTTTGGCACCTGGTACTCAGATCATGATCAATGGAGCCCGGTTTATTGTTCCACCACAGGGTCTTGGAGCTGGGAGCCATGTTCTCCTTATATCTAATCCAAAATGTGGGCCTCCCTTAGCTCTTAACAGTGGCCAAGGCATTCAGGCTGCACCAGTAGATAATCCTTCTCAGAAGATTACACTAGCATCAAATAATTCTTCGAGTGGGCAACCTGTAAAAGATTCTATAACAAGTGCTACAAAAATTGTAAACTCCCTTGGGAATACAAGTTCTCTACCTACAGTGCATACAACACCACAGATTGTGAACACAAATGCTAAAGTTTCTATTCCAACTCCTATACCAACAGTATCATTGAATTCAGTAATTAAGTCACCTCCAGCTTCTCTTTTATCCAAGACATCTTTGGTTTCCACGATTTCCTCCAGTAATCTTCCACTGCCAAGTAATACTTCAATATTTCATTTGGACACATCTGTAAAAAAATTGTTAGTTAGCCCAGAAGGAGCCATTTTGAATACCATAAATACTCCAGCACCTAAGGTTTCATTCTCTTCACCTCTATCTCAAAGTATAGTATCTGCCAGTCAGAATCCTGCCTCTGTCTTCCCTGATTTTCAGTCATCTGGTTTAGAGAAGCCTGACACAGCTGCATCTTGACTAAACGAGCCAGTTTTTAAGTAATGGGGCATTGTTTTAACTCCCAACAGATATTTTAACTTTATTATACTGTTGAGAACATACTATGTGTGTGTGTGTGTGTGGTGTGTGAGTGTGTGTGTTTGTGTGTGTATGTGTGTTTTAATATACCTTTTCATTAGCTTATACCAAGACTTTTCTTGGGGAGGAGAAAGTGTGTCCCATTTCACTCATTGGTATGAGAATGTCTTCAAAAGTTCTTTTTTTAAAGTACATGGTCAAGATTGACCTGTCTGTACAATACAAGTTGAACAAGTCTGACTAGAGCAAGCTTTCCTTTTGCACACTTACGTTGATATGTTCTTGTGTTCTTAAATTTGGACTATTGCAGTGTATCTATGATGTAGTATTCTGTGTCCTTAGTGAAATCTTATTTTTGTTTCTGTAAAAAGAAATATATATATATATATTTATGCATTATTAAAATGCAGTCCATGGTGTAAAATTGTACATATTTCTAAATCCCTAACAATCTGTACTAAATATATGTACAAAGAACTATGATGTCTTATTTATGTTTTGTTTATATAATGTATAGTTTTTTAAGTATTTTAGTAATTTTGGACCAGTGAACTGTTAGCAACAATGCAGAAGAATCTGCATGTAATAAACCGAGTTGCTGTATTTCTTTGTTTGAATACCACCTTAAAGTGTGTTCTCATTTCATTGAAAGAATACAGGGTATAGATTGAAGGCAGTCCTTTTTAAAAAGCAATTAAAGTTGAGACATTTGTATTAACAGTGGCTAGCATTTGTATAAGGCCTTACAGTTTACAATCTACTTTCATGTTTCTCATTTTAATTTTTTTCTTTTTTTTTTTTTTGTGGTACACAGTGCCTTTGCACTAAACAGCAACCACAGCTTTTTTTTTTTTTTTTCCCCTAACCTGAGATGAAGTACAGTGTCACCAAGTTTCTAAATTACCTAGGCTGGGCTTGAACCTAATAAGCTTCTGCCTTAGCCTCTCAGATTTCTGGGATTATAGAACTGTGCTACCAAGCCTGGCTTGATTTTCACAGAACTCTTAAGGATTTAAAGGATAAATCCAAAGTTACCAAACTATGAGTGGGTGGAGCCAGGTCATGATCTTAATATTCCAGATCTTTTTTCCATTGTTCTAGATTACATTATTTTCATTAAAATGTTTCATTCTAGATTTCATGATTTTAGACTTTAAAAAAAAAATCCACCCCAAATTCTAAATTGACCAAAATTATTTTTAAGACAAATATCTTTACAAAAGTCTGTGTTCATATACCACAAATACATTAACTTTTTTTTTCAGTGTTGAAGATTATCTTGCACATTCCACGAAAGCAGTTTACCACTAAGCTATATCCACAACCCAGAACTTTAAATAAGTTTAAGATAAGTGTGGTGACACATGTCTGTAATCCCAGCACTCTGGGAGACTGAGGCAAGAAGATCACAAAAGCAAACCCAGGCTGGGCAACTTAGTAATTTAGCAAGACTGTATCTCAAAATAAAAAAGGGCTGAGGATATAGTTTAATATAAAGGCTTTGGGTTTAATCCCCTGTACCAACAAACAAAAATTAGACTCACTGGAAGTTGCAAAGAAAGCACAGTGAGGTTTTTGTTTACCTTTCACATTATTCCCCCCAGATACATTCATTTTTAAATTGAGATATTAAGGTAATTGACTTTCCAAAATGACATTTAAGGACATGATTTTTTTTTTTTAGGTTAGAAAAAGTGAATGTAGGTGCCAGTGCTCACTTGCTCTTTTTTTTTGAAATTCCAGTTACAGAGCAATTACATTGTAAAGCAAGTTTTCTGGCTCAGCTGATTCTCAGGGTTTGACTTTGTAGTATTTCAGAATATGCCTCATTTTAAATAAAAGGTAGTTTCTATATTTATTGGATGTTCATTATCTTATTTGAGATACTTTATATTATACACATTCTATTTGGGGTGACACTTTAAGCCCCCCCCCCCCCCCATGGAGCTACAGTCTAAAGCTGAAACTCTTTAGGGTGGGCCTGAAAAATCTTCTCCAACACTACATTGAAGTGATGCTACCAGAGTGCAGAGGGCAGTGAGCGTATTGTAAAGTTTCTGGAAGTTATCAAAAAACGTATATTTATGCCAGGTATGGTGGCACCAAAATGTGTTCTCAGAAGGCTGAAGTAGGAGGATTATGGGCTGAAAGCCAACCTGGGCTACATAGTGAAACTCTGTATCAAAATATATATATATATTTACATGTTCTAAGCTAGTACTTCAGTGCCTCTGATAGTAATGGCATTCTACTCATTTCCTCTTTCCCTGTCAGTGTTTTCAAAGCCTTGGCTGTCACAGAACATGGGCTGCTGTTTAAAGTGCAGGTATTGGACATAGTTGAAATAATATATGAATATAGTTACATACTCAGTTTTTAAAACAAAGTAACCTGAAATTGTTTACCTCTTGTGTCAAGAACTTTTATTTACAGTCTCCACAGATCAGAGACTAAATTGCTGGGTTTTTTACGACTCCTAATTCATGGAAGTATGTTATAAAACAAAAATATGAAGCATGTTTGTTCATAAAATTCTTGGTAAATTGTTGGAATTAGCCATAGACCAATTCTGTCCAAGGCCAAAACTAATCACATCATACATTTTTCCTTTGGATTTTTTTTTTTGGAGATCAATATTGATATGTTAAAATTTCATGTTGTAAATTTTGATTAATTGAAAATGTTAAATAAGAGACAAATTGTGGTAATAGTAGAGATAAATTGAAGCATAAAACTCGGGTTTCAAATAATAAAGAATTCTCTGAGCCACTTCCAGAAACTAATTTACTGAATTACCTGTGGCATAACTTTAATCCCAAAAAAGACCTAAACCAATTAACCACTGAATCTTTTTCAACTACTAAATCGAAAAATATAGTAAACCTTCAGATTTATCTGTGAACTAGCAAGCCTTTTTGTGTGAATCCCCCATTTAAGACTTTAAAACTTAAGTCTGTTCCTGTCTGCCTCTCCTTCATTTTAATCTCTTCCCTCCTTGTTCACAGTACTCTAGTTGTCTTTTATTTCCCAGAAGGTCTGCGTCACATCAAATTCTTACCAGATGTTCACTTTGACTTAGTGTTTCATTACAGATCCTCATTACATTGGATATAGCTTCCTTTCCTTACCATATTCCAACCAGCATCATGATATTGCAGCCTCTCATAAACAGCACTCAGTTGTAACAATTGGTTTATTTAATGCTTGTCAGTGTTTGTAAAAACAGGGTTCTTCTTAATCACTTAAGTGACACAATGTAAATATTTGTGTAGTAAGTGATTGAGAAATCTAGGAAGCTTTCTTACATTAATGTCTGGTTTATTTTATAAAACTAATACTCTGATTTTTTAAAAAGAGAGATTTGACTAAGTTAATGGATTTATACATTCAAAATCCAAATTTCTTTCCTTTGCTCTCATTTTTTATACATCATATGGATTTCTGGAATCTTGGTGAGAGTATAGTCTGATTCCTGAGTTCTTTGTGCCTGGTGCTACCATAAAATATTCTTTAAAGTCGTCTATAAATTCATACATATAAAGGAAGATATGTCACCACAGTACTACCTGAAAGGATTCACAGTACTAAAGGGATTATGTTCCTATACATGTAGAGTTAGGCCATGTAGATGTCTGTATTCAGCATCATTTGAAATATTAAGTTAAAATATGCCAGAATAGTATACCACCTTCTGATACAGTAGCTCTTCCCTTTCATTTGTTTTGTATTGTTTTTTTTTCTGCACTCACCATAGAAATTTTTGCTTTGTGATTGGCTGTGTGTTCAATAGTACCAGTTTAGATCCCATTTTAAGCCTTCAAATAATGGCAGTGGTACATTTAGTAATTGATATCAGTTGATTAAAGTAATGTGGAATCAAAAATTTCTAAATTCACTATCTCTGTTTCACATGTTCCACATTTGAAACAGAGATAGTGAATTTAAAATTTTTTTGGTATTAAAAGTTTGATAAGTTGGCATATTGTGAAAGTAACCTAAGATTTGATTGGGGATTTTAATTACCCTAAATTGTTCTATGACTTAAAGATTATAAACAATTTAAGTCCCTTTCAGAAGTTAGTTTACTGGCACCTGAGCCTGAAATCTTCTTGTGGCTATAATGTCACCTTCTGCAGTTGTTTTTACCAAATGCTTTCTGTATGAGCATTTCCTAAGCACAACATGGTGCTTTGGTGCTTAGACAGCTGAAGGCCGTGGTGTAGATTACAAGACTTCTCTTGTTTAACTCGGAGAGAGAAATGAACATGAGAAATCTGTATTATGATAAAGTAAGATATCAGGTGAGAGAGAATCAACAATGTGTTCTTTGAGGGGTTTTTTACATTTAATATATTTAATACTTTGCATCTGACTCACTTTATTACTCAGATCACCACTTTCTAGTTCAATTTCCCACCCCTAGAATGGGCTGCAGTGGCCATATCTTAACGCTTCTTCTCTGGGTCCAGCAGGGCTCTTTACTGGGGTGATTTGCCCAAACTTCTTTTTTTCTGTATCTTACTGTATCTTTATTGAGATTGTTTAACGGTGCTTCACCCACCAGTCCACATAAGAGCACTATAACAGTGAAATTTATAAGGCTAGAAAACATGAGAAAGAAAAAGAGAAGTTAAATTTCAAATTCTTTAGCTGAGTACTGAAAGGTTAATATTTGTACACTCAAAAGACATTCTGGTTGTCATTGCATCCATCGGTTTTCTTAAGATAAACTTATATCCAAGACCAAATGAGTGAATCGCTACATTAAACGAGCTTAAATCTATATCGAATTGCTACATTAAATGAACTTAAATCTATATCGACAATGTGTTCTTTGTATGTAAAACATTTTTTAAATAATTATTGGTATAAATTCAAAGCACCTTCCAAAATTGTAAGTTAATTTTACACATCTGTTGAGAACTATATAATGCAGAGATTATGTTGTTGGAACAATGTAAGATTCCATCCTTGTCCTCAGTAGGAAAATAATAAAAGAATAAATTAAATGCCAGAGAAATGAAGAACAAAGACAGGGCTGGAGGAGTAGCTCAGCAGTTAAAAGTGCTTGCCTAGGAAGTTCTAGCCGCTGAATTTGAGGCCAGCCTGGGTTCCATACTAAGTTCAGGACCAGCCTGGACTTGAGAATGAGACTCAAAAAGGAAAAAATGGAACAAGGACTTAGCAGATAGCTGCCAGAGAAAGATTGTTCATGAGGTGGCATTTGTACTGGGACTGAAAGTGTTTAGAGCCAGTTACGCAAGACTGTCCTAGGAAAGAATGGAAGCCCAGGAACCATGCTGAGTTTGAATATATCCAGGTAGGTTTAGTGAGCCAATGGAGAATGATTAGGAAAGTAAGTTGGTCTGGATGATAAAGTACTAAAAAGTTCTGAAAGTTACTTTAAACAAAGATATTCAAGATGGGAATAACCCAAGTGTGCTGTAGTATTGGCTGTGAGGAGTAGATGAAATATTTTATGTAAAATAGCTCGATACCCTCTGTCATTCACTTGACTTGAGACAAGGAGATTGATCAAGATACTAAGTGATGTAAAGAACTGATGTCTGGTAGTAACAGCAGAAGATGGAAAAAGAACTATTCAGAATGAGAAGGATTGTAACAATTAAGGAAAAGTAATTAAGCCAAAATATCTTTAAAGAGAGAAAACTTATGTTCCAATGGATATTTAGAGTTAGTTGCTATAAATCTGAATCAAACCTGCAGTAACCCAGATTCTTGGACCCTCAGAGCTTAGTCTTTCCCTTTTCTTGGGAACCCAGTGACCAGGGGATCTCTGCCCAAAGCTGCCTGGGAAAGAGCAGAGACCAATTAAGAAAACCGAAAATTTAAACTCTGCTTCTGCCAATTGTGTTTTCTTAGCTCAGTGAGCTTTCTCTAGCCAAACTATCAACCAACCTCCTTGAGCTTTTTCTTGTTGGATATGATGAAGCTCTTTTTTTTTTCACATGTGTTACTAGAGAGGCTGCAATGTTTGGAGACTTGAATATATTGAATAATGATCAACTCAAGGTTATTAGCATATCCATCACATTAGGGTTTTTTTGTTTTTATGATTACATTTAAAATCATTTCTGCTACTTTTAAAATATGTGTTGCATTATTGTTAATATACCTTGCTGTACCATAGGACACCAGAAGTAACCAGAATATATAAGCAACTCAAACAACTGAATAGCAAAATAACCCAGTTGTTTATATGAGCTAAAAGTCATGGTGGCACATGCCGGCTATCCCAGCTAGTCTGGAGGCTGAGGCAGGAGGATTGCAAATTCCAGGTCACCCTGGTCAATTTAGTCCCTGTCTCAGTGGAAAAAAAGGGTTGGGGGATGTGGTTGGATGCCACAGTACCTCTGTATTCAATCATCAGTACCACAAAAGGGGTGAAGAGGTGCATGAGATGCAAATTATCACTCCCTGGTTGATCTGAGTAGACATTTACCAAAAGACAACATACAAATGACCGTCAGTTACCTGAAAAAATACTCAATATCGTTAATCAGTAGAGAAATGTAAGTCGAAACCAACACCCTTGTTAGGATGCCTGTTTAAATGCTTGTAAAGATGTGGAAACTGTTCATAGATAAAAATGTAAGTTCAGTCACTATTGAAAACAGTTTGAAGTTCCTCAAAAACTAAAAATAGAATTACCATATGATCCAGTAGGCACACTCTGTGTATCCCCAAAGGACATAAAGTCAACATGTCAAAGACATATGCACTCCATGTTTGTTGTAGCACTATTTGCAATAGCCAGGATACAGAATCAACCTAAATGTCCCATGGGTAGGAGAATAGATAAAAAAAAGGTGAGACATACACTTTTCAGCCCTCAACTATGAAGTCCTGTCTTTTGTGATAACATAAATGGATGGAGGGAGTTGTAAATCAAGCACAGAAAGACAAACACGGGTTGATCTCATAGATGGAATTTTAAGTTGATCTGATAGAAGTTGAGAGTATTATTAATAGACTAGTGGTTCCCAGAGAAATGGGGTAAACACCATCAGAAGGAGTTAAATTCCTCTTGTAAAGTGTGCCTACTTTTTACTATAAATAGAATCATAAAGATCATATATGTTCAGATCATATAAGTTTAGAAAAGATGAATTGCCAGTGGCCACTTGAAATTAGACAAAGAGAAAAGTAAGAATTTCTAACTGCCAATCAAAAGTCAATTTGAAGAAATGCAATGATGGTATAAAAAGTTTCATTGAGAAAAAGAGGGCTACTTAAGATGGAAAATACATGCAGGCTGAGCATAGATTCATGCATGAGACTGCACATTGAGAACTGGGAGGAGGAGCAAGGAAGGCCAAGGTTGTACAGCAATGCTCTCAACTTTTCTCTGCTCACCACAAAAATAGAAAGTGATATTACTGGTACACTGCAGGTGAGCAAGTGGAAGATGCCAAATCACAAGTCTGACCACTCCAGTTCCCCTGACTGCAGAAACCCTAGGGTGTCAAATCAGTGTCATGTATTTACCTACTCTCTTCCCATGAGAAGATCAGAGCAGGATGAGGGTGAGAGAGGGCTTGCTGCAGTTGGTAACTCCTGTTCCAGTGCTAGTGGGTGAGACTCATTCTCCTGAGTTCAAAATTTTTTGACAGTCAGCATCCTGGCCCTGCCTACAAAGGTCATGGGGGGGCGGCGGGGTCTCCTCTTTGTCTGTGCTTTTTTTAGTCCAGACAACAGTGGTAGAGCACTGAAGGGCCTCAACAGATGAATTAACTGAAATAGGCCTGGATTTATTGTCAGAATAACATTGTCTTAGCATTTCACTTTTCATAGACTTTCTATGAGGTCAGTTTGTCCCTCTGTTCAACCTATACATTCTTAGATGGGGAAGACTCTTCCAGTGGGCGTTACCAAGGCTCTTTGTGTCACACAGTCCTTCAATCCTTAGCCATGGCTCTTAAGACTTGCCCTGCAATCTTTTCTCAGTCCCAGGAGTTATGCTTCAAATTGGAGCTACCTTTCCAGGGGAGAAGGTCTAGTCTGGTCTTGCCTGCTTGCCTTCTTTCTTTCCTTTTTCTGGTACCAAGGATTGAAGGAAGGGCTTTCATAGTGACTGTGTTCCCAGTCCTTTTTTTATTTTGAGATTGAAACTTGCTAAACTGATACTTCCCAGATTGGGCTCAACTTTTTGATCCTCCTACCTTGCCCTTCTATATTACTGGGATCATAGGCATGTACTAACATACCTGGTGAACCTTGTTCTTCTTTCCTTTTATTTATTTATTTACTTATTTATTTTTATTTTTATTTTTGGTGGTGCTGGTGGTGCTAGTGGTGCTGGTGGTGCTGGTGGCAGTGGTGGGGAGTGGGTGTGTAAGAAGAGAGAGACAACCTCACTGTGCAGTCGAGGATGGCCTTGAACTTGCTACATAACCAAGGCCATCTTCCTACCTCAGCCTCCCAAGTAATGGGATTGCCAGTGTGCACCACCACTCTCAACTTCTTTCTGAATCTTATTTCTATTTCTTTCAAAAAAAAAAAAAATCTACTCTTCTAGTTTCTCCCAGCAAACTCAGCCCAAGCCTCTGTGTCTGTCACTTGAACTGCTATCAAGGGAGTCTAAGGAGAACCCTTCTACTTGGAAAGGCAAGAACCCTGAGCATATGGTAGCCTGGAGTTTTGAAGAAGTCTAGGCTCTAGTCACAGGTCCCGTCATAGATGCAGAGGATTGAGGCCCAGAAGAGGTCTTGTGGTGAGGGGAAGAGAAGTCCAAATGCCGGATGAAGTTTTCTTCATTTAGAACTCAATTTTATTTTTTTGAAAAAAGATTGGGGGAGGAGAATATTTTAAGTGGTAAGAATTGACAGAATCAGGAAAGTATAGAAAGATGGTTTACTATCCTTTATTCTGTGTTCTCGCCCTTCATTCTAACTTTATCTTTTGTGAAAAAAAAAATGGTACAGTTAATATCAGGTTTTTATTTTCAGTGACACAAGATAAGTTGAGGTGGTTTAGTGACCCAGCATTCAATGACTAGGAATCGCATAGTAAGAAAGGGATTTCTTTAAAACTTGCCAACTTCCTAATTATGCCAAGGACAGGTTTTAAGTTTTCTCCCTCTTCAATAGAAAAAACAAGTCTTGGGTTCACAATGATCTACAACCATCATTATCTTCCCAGGTTTCAATAAAGACAATCTATTTTTATTATTTATATTTTTATAGTTACCCATCCTTTGGAAAGTGATAACAGTTTTTCATTCAGGGCGATAATACACATCTTGGCCAAAAATTTTTAATGAACTGATTGAAAAGTAATATATTAATAATGTAAGAGATATGGTGTATATTACAAAATAATTATGAAAATAATGGTACAACTCCAATATATCTGCTTCTTTATTGTTTCTTCTTATATTCTTACAAGAGGAACTTGGGAACCCAAAAGAGCTGAATTGCCAGTGAGATATTTACGATAAGGCACAGTTCAAGGTACAGTTTCTTTTGTTTATTGAAGCCCTACTACTTTTTATTCACAGAAAATTCTCATTATTAATTATGATCACATTGAGACTTGCAGTAAAATGTAGTTAGGACATTTTTGAATAGTTTGTAAAACAGCCAAATTTCAATTTAAAACAAATCAGGTGATCCAAGAACACCTATATAAGTGCTGTGCGTCGGAAAATAAAGTTTGGTCACATTACTTATGGTATAGCGAGTACACACCATAAGGCTTATGATGAAGATTTTCCCATTATAATATTTGTTACCATCTTCTCACTTGGTTGATACTGGTAATTGCTCTACTAAGAATTTAACACTGGTCTGTTAGCGATGTATACTGTGGTTAACAGCATTTCAAAACAAAGTAGATGACTACACTAAGTTCAAAGTGTGAGGGAAATTGTTTCAGCATTTCCCAAGTGGCTTTCTGGCTTTCAAGGTGTATAAGGTGGTGGTGACTGTTCTGCAGAGATTTTCTCATAGGCAGGTGGAGCATTAGGAACCTGTGAAAATAAGAACAGGAAAACATGGGCTTGGAAACAGTGTAAATGTTTCTAGGGAGGGATCAAGTCAAAATAGCGTCATATTTATACTTTCACTGTGGACTTAAATTTGTAAGTTTTCAAATTTAATATCTGATGCAAATGTGTGCTGAAACATTGTTGGAGGAAATAATAAGGAAAAATAAGGTTAATGGCCTTTTCAAATCCTAAAAGTATGTTCATACCTGGATTGTTCATATCTATAGGAATTCTAAGTCTTAATAAATAGTTGATGATAATACATAGTGCATTTTTACCACATAGATCCTCTAATTGTGTCTTTAGGCACATTTGTATTATCAACTCAGCACAAATGCATCATTCCTTCATTTAACGCTCATAACTATTGTAGCAGATGTTACAGACAGGAAACTGAGGCAGAGCAAAGTTAAATAACTTATCCAAGGCCACACAACTGGTAAATCATGAAGTTAAGAATTGGTGCTCTTTGCATCTCTGTCAGTGCTGTCTTATCAAAACAGTTCAAGCCACATATGTAATTTGAATTTCTAGGAGCAAATTTTTTAAAAACAGGCAAAATTAATCTTACATTTTAACCTATTTATTTAACCATTTCAACATGTAATCATTCATAATTATTTTCTTATGTATTCTGAAATATGAAATGTATTACAGTATATCTTAATTCAAACTACTATTTCAAGTGTTTGATAGCAACAGATGGCTGGTGGCCACCTCAATTAACACCAGTTACTTTTTTCTCCCCTACATATATTTACATTCATGAGGAAAGGCAAATGTAATTAAGAACATAAAATAAATGAATACTATGAATATTACATTAAAATCAAGTTCTTTCTTTCAGTCTTACTGGGTGTTCATTATTGACCCTGGAAAAATCTGAATATGAGAAAATACAATTTGATAAAATCTCTGTTTCTCTTGGATTTGTTTCTATTACTATTTTGGTAGTCAAATATAAAATATATATAACAAAATTTACCATTCTGACCATTTTAGTTGCATAATTTAGTGCCATTCACACTGTCTTTGTTTTTCAATGTAAATCATTTTATTCACATTTCAAAAATACCCACATATGCAATCTCAACCTACCAGAGGCTCACAGTGTTTCTCTTGAAAAGACAGTCTCTTGCCCTGATAATCCAGCCCTTTGTGTGGGCATCTTCCAGGTATGGTACTTTGGGTACCAGCATGAAGGTTTTTGTCCTGAAATTATAAAAGCAAATGAGTGAGAAAAATATCTGAGCCCATTAAAGAAAGGAGAAAGAGGCAAAGTTTTAAGAATAGATTTTAATCTAGATCATGCCATGTATTTGCTGTGGGTCCTCAGGCTAGTCAGTTTATCTCACTTAATTTCAATTTTTGTATCTATAATAGGAAGATAAAATCACCTACTTCTTAGTGTTATTGTGGAAATTAACTAAAGGTAGAGCATTACTATAGCGCCTGACGCCTACTTCTTAGTAAATAAATGTTTTTGAAGGGAAGGAGAAGAGTGAATCTATGAAATAAATCTTTTGTGAAGTTATTCTATAAAATGAAGGATGGCTATGGATATAGGTCAGTGGTAGAGTATTGGCCTAGCATGCATGAGACCCTTAGTTTGATCTCCAGCACAAAAAGAGGAAACAAAACAGAAATAAAGACTTTATTAGACAAGCAAAAATGAACTTGTTGACAGTAGATCCACTTCGCAAAAAAGTTGAGTTCTTTAGAGAAAAAGAAAATAATACAGATCATAAATGTAGATCCACATAAAAGACCAATGAAAAAAGTAAAATTTTTATTTTTCTCATTCTTAGTTAATTTAACATGTGTCAGTTTATTCAAAATAATAGGAGCAATGTAATTGACTATGTATGCTTTTTATGTTTATATACACTTATATACAAGTGAAACGAATGACAGCAAGAATAGAAGGGAGAAGTTAGGATTTTTTATGACAAAGTACTCTTATTATCTGTGAAATAGGATTATATTAATTGTAAAGTTATATTTAAAATTCTAGGGTAACCACTTTAAACAGTTGAAAGTAAAGAAGTATATGCTTAGGGAAGAGAGAAAATGGAAGCATTTACTGTGGATTATTAAAATCACATAGAGAGTAGTAGATGAAGACAGAAACAAAAAACAAGAGCAAAAAAGTACCGAATAGTAGCCAGTGTGGGGGATATTAATCCACCTGTATCAATAATCACTTTGAAAGCCAACAGCTTAAATGCACCAAGTAACAGAGATTATCAGACTGGGTCAAGAACAATTCCAAACTGTTACACACAAGCCCACTTTAAAAGACATATGTACAGGACCAGTAAATCGATAGAGACATATCCTGCTAACACTACCCAAAAGACAGTTTGTACGTTAACTTCAGAAACAGCAGGCAACATAATAAGTGATTAAAGAAGGACATTACATAAAGATAAGTTCATTCGCCAAGAAGACATAACAGCACTTGACATGATGGTGCCTAAAACAAAGCTTCAGACGCGTGAAACAATAACTGAGAACTTCAAGGAGATATAGTGGAGTTATACAGGGTATCCCAAATGTCACCACATACGTAGTTTTTTTTTCTTTCACTGTACACATGAAAGATATTAAAGTACCTAAGAATGTGTTCAAGGTTAATTTGTCATAATATTTGCAGTAAAATTAATGCCATGAGAAAAATCATGCAAATACTAAATTCAGTGTACCGCTTGCCCAGAAATTTACCACACACAGGAAATAATAAAAAAAACTTTTGAGACATCCTGCATACCCCTATCAGAACTGGAATAATCTAGCAGACAAAAATTCAGTAGGAACATAGATGAACTTATCAAAACCATCATTCAACCAGGTATAGTGGACATCTATATGCTACTGTCATGCCACTACAGCAGAATACATATTCTTCTTAAACTCAATGGGAAGATTCACCAAGTGTCACGATTAGATCTAAAGTGTGCTCCCAAGTCTCATATATTCAGAGGTGGGGCGTTTAGAAAGTGGTTGATCATGGGAGCACAATGATCATCAGTGGGTTAATCCATTGATGGATTTACAGCTGCATAAATTTTTAGTCGGTAGGGCCTAGATGGAAGAGATGGATCACTGAGGGCATGATCTGAAAACATGTAGTCTTTTTTTTTTTTAAACAGGATCCCACTCTGTAGTCCAGGCTGGTCCTGAACTGAATATGTAGTATGGGCTGGCTTAGAACTCAGAACAATCCTCCTGCCTCATCCTCCCAAGTGCTGGGATCATAGGCATGTGCCACCACACCCAGCTATTATGTGGTGTGAGGGAATCGAAACCCAGGGCCTTGTGCTTCCTAGACAAGTGCTCTAATCACTGAGTTGTGTATATCCCTGCCTCTGGATGGGTGTCTTCTTATCTCCAGCTCATCCCCTCTTTCCCTGCTTCCTAGCTGTCATGATTGAACAGCTTTCCTCCTCCATGCCCTTCCAACAGGCTATTTCTACCTTGAAGTCAGTCTGCTATGGACTGAACCTGAAACCATGAGCCAGAAACACCTATCCTTCTGTAAGTAATGGCATCACATAGATATTTTGTCCCAGCAATAGGAAAGTACACAAAGATCAACTACTTTCTGGGCCATAAAACACATCTTAGTAAACTTAAAAGATAGAAATCATACACTACCTACTCTCTGACATCAATGGGATTGACTTAGAAATTAATGTCAGAAAGATAATTTAAAATCACAAAATATTTAACAACTTGTTTATTTGTTTGTTTGTGTTTGAGACAGGGTCTCACTCTGTAGTCCAGGCTGATCTTGAACTAAGTATGTAGCCCTGACTGGCTTTGAACTCTCAGCAGTCTTTCTGCTTCCACTCCCAAGGGCTTGGATTACAGGCATGTACCAACATGCCTAGTTTACATGGTGCTGGGTAAGCAAACTCAGGACCTTGCACCTGCTAAGCAAACATTTTAACCATCGAGCTACATCCTTAGCCCCTAAACAACATACTTCTATGAGACACAAATCAAAAAAGAAATCTCAGAAGAAACATTAAAATATTTTTCACTAAGTGAAATTAAGACTACAACATATCAAAGCTTGTGGGATACAATGCAAATAGTGCTAAAAGAGACATTTATAAAATTGAATGCATATATTAGAAAATAAAACCTAAAATCAACCACTTAAGCTTCTACCTTGGAAAAACTTAATAAAAGAGAGTAAATTGAATTCTAAGTATGCAAAAAAGGAAGAATTATAAAAGAGACCAAAAATCAGTGAAATTGAAAATGAGAAATCAATAGGATAAAAACAGAAGAAAAGCTGGTTCTTAGAAAAGATCAATAAACTTGATAGGCCTTTAGCCAAGCTAAGGATATCAAGAGAGAATGCACATACTACTAATATCAGAAATGAAAGAACTGACATCACTATGGATCACATTGACATTAAGAAGATAATCAAAGGAGGCTATGAACAGCTCTGCGCCCACAAATTTGAATACGTAGATGAGACATATCAGTTGCTTAAAAGGCACAGTCTGTCAAATCCCACACAAGGAATAGACTGAGCCAGGCATGAGCCGTGCCTATAGTCCAGCTCTGAGAATTGAAGGCAGGACTATTCCCAGTTACAGCCAAGCCTGAGCAATTAGTGAGATCCTATCTGAAAGTTAAAAGAAAAATGGAAGCTTGGTGACAAGGCCCTGAGTTCAATCCTCTGTAAAGGAACAAAAAGGAGAAGAGGAGGAGGTCTTGTGTTGCAGGTCGATAATCCCAGCCCTCTGGGAGGCTGAGGCAGGAGAATCATGTTGGAGCCCACATGTGAGACTCTTAAAATCAAATATAAAATGTAGGCTGGGGATATAGCTCATTGTGAAGGCCCTGGGCTCAATTCCCAACATCACGGGAGGAGGAAGAGGAGGAGGAGAAGAAACTATCAGACTAGACCTATAGCTATGATAAAAATTGAAAAAAAAAAAAACACTAGCCTTTTAGAACAGAAATTGCCTGCCCCAGAGGCATTACTGGTGAGTTCCCCAAGCATGCAAGGAAGAAGTAACACCGCTTCTGTGCGGTCGCTTGCAGGTGAGAGGAGCAGAAGGGATGCAACACTACCCTAATGCCAGTCAGACATTACAAGGGAAGAACACAGATGCAGAAAAATTCCCAAGAACATGGAAAATCTAACAATGTATAAACAGAATTATACACCATGAACAAGAAAGATCTATTCCAGGCATGCAGAGCTGGTTCAACATCAAAAAGGAATAATGTAATCCATCACATCAACAAACTAAAGAGGAAGAATCACCTGATCATATCAATAAATGCAGAAAAAGCATTGAAAAAATCAAACAGCCATTCATGACTAAAAGTTCTCAGTAAAGTAGGAACAGAGGGAAATGGCATAGCTTTGCTAAAGAATATCTACAAGTCTACAGCTAATATTATACCTTAAAAAAAAAAAAACAGGGTTTCACTTTATAGTCCGGTCTGGTCCTGAACTCACTTTATAGCCCAGACTGGCCTTGAACTCATGGCAATCCTCTTGCCTCAGCCTCCCAGTGGTGGTTATGGATGTATGCCACCATGCTCAGCTTGTGTGGTTCTAGGGAATCAAACCCAGGGTCTTGTGCTTGCTAGCCAAGTATCTTAACCACTGGGATTCTCTCTCATGCCCTAACACCATACTTAATCGTGAGAAACTTGAAACTCCACCACTACTATAAAGAACTTGGAAAGGACAGCATCTATCATGACTGTTTTTCAATGCTATACTGAATTCCTATCTAATTTCATACGTAAAGAAGAAATAAAAAGCATACTCATTGGGAAGAGAGAAATAAAACTGTCCTCATCCATTACTGCTTTTTCTCACCAGCCATGGAAGCTGAGAGTGATTCCTTTTCCCAGGTCACTGCTAATTCCTAATTTGTACATTCAGGCTCAGCGTGCACGATAACACGTGGACTACTGGATTCTACCACCGGACGTGACCGTTGAGTCTGCACTTCTGTGAGACTGCCAGGTTATTCCAGGGCAGATGGTTCCTGGTCACACACTGAGAAACCTAATACTTTGGGACATAAGTATAGGTTGAGCTGTCAGCACGGGCTTTACAATTCTAATGTAAAACCCAAAAGTGTTATGTCCTAAACGTCTAGGTGAAGATATTAGACTGGTGAATATGCGAATCAGCACCGATTTGCTGACCAATCATTCCCTACTCTCGGCTGCAGAAACCTGCCACTGTCGAAAGCAGTCTTTTCTTGCAAAAGTTGTTTTTCAGGGTTCGCAAGAGTTGTTATGGGAGAAATTTTAGGCAATTAAATTTTAACCAACTTCACCATCATTCCATGGGCAAAGAAAATCGAAAAGTATGCTTCACAAAATTTAATGACGATTACAAGTTCCAGGTACCTAATACTTATATTTAATGTTATTTATGTTCTTTTGTTTAGTGGAAATAGAATCACCAAAGAGAGGAAGGGAAGTAATTGTTTAATTAAGTGCAGTACTTACTACACTATTTTACATAATGTTGCCTAAATTTCTAGGTTGGCTAATTCCCAAGTTGGCTTTTCTGGAGATAGGAAAATCTCAAAGCAAATTTTAATACAAATTTTAAAAACAAATAAGACAGAGCATTTAGACTCTGGAGGAACCTGGGAATGTAAAGACATTTCTATCTGGTAAAAATTCCAGCTACACTCTGAATCGCAGATTCAGACCTAAAGGAACAGAGGCATGGTGGATTGAACTTGAACTTTACCAACCAAACTATTCACAGTGTCTGAACAGCATTAAGACACTCTGTTACTCTTCAGAATGAATGAATTTTAAATGAGAGCAATGAAGCAGAGAGGAGAAAATAAAACAGCATCAAACTAATAATCGTGGATGGCTAAGAAGTGAGAACTAATATAGTTCTCATAGTTTAAATGATGTGTGCAAATACACAATGAAATAAAAACACTGAAGAAAATATATACTAAATGAAAACTGATAAATATTGTGTTCTATCACGTGTTTCCACCGTCTCTATATGTAGAACAGGCTAATGAGCTTTGGAGAAGCTAAAAATCTAATATCTGCCAGTAAGTCAGTGAGTAAGACCAAATCCTGATGCCATAAGGTTGACGTCACGTGCCAGCTCGGGCCGGGCGCTGGAGTTACGTGAGGAGGGAGAAGAAATGGAGACGGCAGAAGGTGAGTAACCTGCTCCGAGGTGGTGTCATCACCCCAAGCTGGAGGTACAGGCGCAGTTCTGCAGCGGGAAGCAAGGTCTTCTCCCTGTTGACGGGGGGGGGGCTGCCATGGACAGGCACCGTATGGGCTGGTGCTTTGGCCCAGACCCTCGTCAAAGGCCTTCCTCCAGGTTGGTTTGGGGTTTTCTTGTTCAGACTCAGTCCCGTTCCTCCCCCTCCTCATCGAACGCGAACATACCCAAGGGCTCTGCTGCCTTAGCGGTCAGCCCCCAAATTCATCCGGCCTTTGTGGTTTATATTTCACCCACGCTGGTAGGAAAGACGTTAGGGAAAAAGGAACACAAGAGTGCCTTGTTTTCTGGCAAAGCGGGAAGAATTGAAGGCGTATGGCTCGCGCTCCCAGCCCTTCAGCCTCCTGAGCTCCACCCGGCCGCACCGGCACCCTCTGCCGCACAGAGCTTCTCATTCCAAGCGAAGCTCCTGCGACCTGAGGTGTGGGGCATTCTGACACCTTCTCTGAAGACAGAGTTATCCCACCATGCTTCCACCTGAAAAGTTTTCAGGTCCATAATAAGAGAGGATGGCAAGTCTCCTTTAACTCCGTCCTCACTGTGGAGAATGCCTCTGGGTGCTTACATGTTACAGTGCTACCTGGCTTTGAAGTGACTTTGCTGAAACCTACAGTTTTTATAGCATATAGAGCCAAAGGATGGTTCCTGCTCAGGAAGAGCCTGGTGCCAAAGAGTGGCCTGTCACATTACGTTAGCTTCCTGCTTATTTGAGTAAAGAATTAAAAGGTACTATTAAACCACATTGGCCAAGTAAGGAAAACTGGGGCTGGTAATAATACATGCTTAAACACAACAATGATGCTTTGTGCTACTGAGGGGTAGAGTGGTTTTCCCATTGCACAGATGCCCACAGGGGTCTCAGATATTCTAGGTATTGCACAGTGTGACAGAACTGGAAGAACTCGCAAGTCCTAAGTAACCCACACTGAAAGATGTGAAGACTCATGGTAGGCGAAGCATGCTACTGGCTTCAGTGACAGAATCGATGATAATCTCCAGAAGAAATGGTAAGACACAAGGGGTCTAATCCCCACTGGGAGGGGATCACAAATGCTTTTCCCTGTGCCCCACAGCCACCCAAGCCTGGCTATAGATGGCAGTCAGGTAATCAACTTTGCTTTGAGCAGAACCAGAGAGATGAGCCAAGTCCCTCTTTGGGGCTTGGGCAGAAGCAAAGGACCATTTTCTAGAAATGCAGTGCGTGGAGAGATTCACCAGAAGCAAGAATCAGGCAAGAAGTGACCAGAGAATATTGTCCCACTAGAAATCCAGAGAAAGGAGAAAGGGGATCCCGAATCTGGAAGGGTCCCAGCAGCAGGGACTCTACCCACCATCAAGGTTCTGTATCCACTTCGTCTTCTACAATACCAGCAGCCAACGAGCAGTAAAATTCCCAGGATCACCGTCAGGATACCAATCCCTGCAGCCCTGGCGGGGATAGACAAGTCCAGAGTGTGATAAAACAGGCCAGTCTTCGCCCCTGTTCACAGGAGCTTTCATAGCCCAGTACCTCTCCAAACCCACGTGGCTTGCTAGCCCTCAAAGGGGCACCCTACCAGAGCCCCAGCTTCTGTGTCTCCGGACAGGTCCTGGCCTAGGAGCTTCTCAGGTGTGTTCCCACAGGGTCACTGCTAACAACAGCAAGGCCCACGAAGTGTGAGGAGATGTGCTAGCCACTGATCTTGATATAGAAAATATATTTATTGGGGTAGAGTTATCTTTTCTTGTCATCAGGGCTGGCTTACCGCATTTTTTCTAACTCAGTCCATAAAAAGAAAACAGAAATTAAATGCCAACTGAGCCACAAGCTGTAAGCCAGGTGCTTTGCTAAACCTTCCTCATTCATTACCTTTTTTGATCCTCACATGGCCCCGTTAGGTTGACACCGTTTGTCATCCTCATTTCAAGATGAGAAAATAGACAGAGGTGAAATGGTCATCCAGATCTGCCACAGGGCAGAGCTAGGATTTTAAAACTGAAGCCACCACTACCCAAACCTCCCCTTACTCCTGTGGCCCTGTGGAGAAAAGTCTACACTGAACTTAGAGCAAAGTTATAGCGTTGCTTAGAGAAACATCTGGCCCCAAGCAGCAGAATGGCAAGCTGGGAATCAAAACAGGTTTCTTCAGCCCTGATCCAGTGACTCAGAGAAGCATGACCATTGCCACAAATGCCTGGAAATGTCCTAGGGCTGTACAACGTATCAGGGATCTAGCATCTGCCCGACTTTCCACATCTCAGCGTGATCAACCCCGACTGTACTATCGGTTATCTGTGGCATTGCACTTGCTAAGAAAGGCCCTGCAGAGATGGAACATTTCCAAGAGAAAAGCAAGGTTGAATGGAGGCCTGGGGGTGGGGTAGGTGGATTTTGCCCAGTTCCGCTACCGTACAATTTCAAGGCTGCTAAGTCATCAAGTGTGTCCCATCCAGCCCCAACTGAGACAGAGAGAACACTGAGGTGGCACTGCTACTTGATAGCTCTGACCTGACTATGTAGAGTGGCCCATCCATTTTATAGACTGTGCAGATGAGACCCACTGGGATTTATTCATATTACCTCCTGTGATCTCCACCATTCAATTAAGCATCACATTATGCCAGGCATTGTGCTAAGCACCACAGATTTATGTCTTTACCTAACAATTCTGAGATAGGTATGATTAATTAGATTGATAAAATTTGCATAACCAGGAAGTGGCAGAAGCAGCATTGGCAATAACTGGCACTGACACTCACTGAGAGAATTTCAGAATTTGAGATAGACCCAGGTCTCCCGTCTCCTAGGCTGGTGTGTGTCCTACAGAAATCACTTTCTTAAAATGAAGCCGTCACAGAAGTGCGCATGGGCTCTCATGACTGCAGACAGCTGACCCAGTTCCCAGCAGGCCTATGCTCTGACTTCACCCTGCGGTCTCGCCTAGCATCCTGACACAGAAGGAGCTCTGTTCTCATTTGTAATGCAGTCACACTGCCTCGCAACATGCTCAAGGACTGAAAGCATGAGACGCCAAGGAACGCCAGACACACCGGAACGGCCCACTGCACAGCTTGGCAGCAGTCCTCAAAATATCACTCAGAAACCACTGTGGCAGTCACCTGAAATGCACATTAACATGCAGATCCAGGAGCCCTGCCGCTGACCTGCTGACTCAGCCTCAGGTTGGGTGGCAGCACCTAGGAATCCACATGTACGCAAGCTCCATGGATGGCTTATGCCCGCTGAGCTGTGAGAATTCCTGTTTCCTGAGGCTTCAAAGAGGTAGGTCACACTCAGAGCAAGTGAATTGCCCTTTTTGGACGGTGTGGGAATTTATCCACGTTGTTTTTTCTCAGTAGATCTGGTGGCAAGATCATGAGAAGGATATTCTCGGAGAACCTCAGAGATGCACTACTCCAAGGCAGATGTCCAAATCCCCCACCTCCACCCACCTGTTTAAACAGGCAGACAGCTGAGAAGGGATCTTTCATGAGAGAATATCGGAGATCTTGTGCACAGTTATTTTCTAGACTGTTCTCTTTCACTACACTTCACAAACTCATGATGTTCATGTGCTCAACATTTCTTCCCCTTACAGACTGAAGAGGCCACGGTGGAAGACTGGGAGGGCCTGAGGGCGTGGTTCAATGGCTAGAGCACTTACCTGCCAGGTGCAAGGTCGTGGCACCACATAAACCGGGTGTGGCATACTCCTGTAATTCTAGCACTGAGGAGGCTGAGGCAAAAGAATTAGTGTGTGGTAGGCAAGCCTGGGCTACTTAGTGGGTTCAGGCTCAGCCTGTACTACACAGCAACGCCCTGCCTCAGATAAAAAAGGAGAGAGAGAGAGAAACTGCAATGTGGAAGCTTTGGTCATCTGACCCTCCTATAAACAGTAAGGTGTCAAAGGAAATCTGCCTATGGAAGGACAGCTTTCACACTCCCACAATACAGGTAAATCAAATGAATATATTTCTGTTTGAGAGGAAGGATGGACAAGGCCAAGAAGATTAGGATGGCAGCCAGGAAGAAAACCTAAGGCTATGAAGAAAGGAATACAAGAAAGTGAGACAGAGCTGGGTACGGTGGCACAGGCCTGCAATCCCAGTACTCTAGAAAGCTGAGGAAGGAGGATCACAAGTTCAAGCCCATCCTGGACCATTTATCAACTTAGCGAGACCTCAATCAGAAATAAAAGTGGGCTGGGGATGTAGCTCAGTGTGAAGGCCTCGGTTTATCCCTAGTACTACCACCAAAAATACATACGTAAATAAATAAAGCCTGAAAGCACAGAGTATGAGTGCTGCTGGGGCACGGGAAGTGGCCACTAAGTGAGTCCCAGAGGAGCTTGCTGCTGAAGGGGGAAGGGCGAAGGTGAGGTGAGGGGAAGGCAGTCACAAGGTGGAAATCCCAGGTGTGAAGGGCCAGAGTGGCTTCCGTGGACACAGGACTTCCTAAGGGAGAGACCACCACACTGGAAGGCCCAGGCCTGAAATAAGATAATGAATGCCAAGTGCTTGCCAAATGCTTTGTCAGCTACACAGCACAATGCAAATAGTTGTTATCAATTGGGAAATCACTTAAAAATGCTGCATTTGCGTACACGGGAAGACGACCACAGTGTACCGCAAAACAGAAAGAGTAGGCTACAAAGAACATAAATGATGCCATATTTTACAGTTACATACACGAACTCAGAGAAGTGTCTAGAGGTATGAAGATGTGTCTAGGTGATGGGCCTGTGAATGACTTATTTCTTCTTGCTTACTTATATTTTCTTGTGATGCTTTTAAAGAACATATATTATTCATATAGTGAAAAACAGAGAAGTTTGCTTTTAAAAGAGCAGCTTGGGGCTGGAAGAATAGTTCAACGCTTAGAAGAGCTTGCCTAGCAAGCACAAGGCCCTGAGTTCAATTCCCCAGAACCACATAAACTGGGAATGGTGATGTATGCTTGTAATCCCAGCACTGTGGAGGCTGAGGTGGAAGAATTGCTATGAGTTCGAGGCCAGCCAGGCTGTATGGTGAGGGCAAACTCAGCAAATCTCCCTTCTCCTTTGCCCATTGACTTTACTGGTGCATCCTACAATGAGCCTGCAAGGCAGGAGGCAGGAGGGGCTGCTCATTCCAGTCTGCTTTCTGTCTGGCCAGCATCTCTCCACCAACAGCTCTTCCTCAGAACCAGCCTTTTTATGCCTCCCAGCAGCTGGCCAGTGCCCCACCCCACTGGACGCAAGGGTCCTCTCCTCTAAGTTCCTGAGGCACCAGGAACATTCACACAGAAATGCCTCCTCAGAGATTTGGTGTGAGGTCCCACTGTGCTGGGAAGTCCCGCTTCTCTGATCCAGATTCTGATGACTCCTCCCACTTTGCCTTATTCATCCAGCCTCAAGAGCAGAAACAGCATCCTACACAGTCGCCTTTCTCAGGGTCACCTCTGTGTCTTCTGTTCCTCCTCAGGCCAAATACCTGCTAAACAATTCCATACGTTAAGGCTGAAATGTGTAGCTTCTGTCTTCCTGTCTGGACCTTGAGAGTAACTCTGGTTAGGCTGTAGATGCCACGGCTTCCTCAGCTAGGAGGGATGACACTACATGGCCAACTGAGATGACAACCACCTGCCCTCAGCCTTCTTCAACTTCACAAAAAGATATTGGTCCCTACCCTCACCTCTTACTGAACAAACATGTGCAAGTATTTGTTCTGATGGCCTACAGTGCAGTGCTTCGTATGCAAACAGACCTGGGTTGACACCCTAGTACCACCACACCCAGCTTCAGTTTTCCTAGTTTCTCTAAGCCTTTCCTCATGTACAATACAGGGTGGCTGTCACCATTTGGGGGATGGGCAGAAGTGATGAGTATCACTTGGAAGAAATGGTCTTATCTATCCCTTGCCTCCCCTTTCTGTTGGCAAGATATCGAGATGACGACACCCCGCATTCAGTCACGTGAGGTCTTGTAGACAAAAACAACACCCGTGGAGAACAACCAAAGGAAGGAGACTGATGGCCTGGAGGTTTGTGCTCTTCGATCAATACTTGAGAGGTAAATACAATTATATCTTGGAGAATTCTCTGTTAGATTCATCCTGCAGAAACTGGAACAATATCCTAACTAATACTACGTGTGACATATTTCTCCTAAAAAAAAGTATGTTTTTGCCCTTGGGACAATTTGTTAGAAAATATAACCACCACTGCCTTCCTTGCCCAGTGTGCTACTCAGGGGTAGAAGAGAATCTCAGTTGAGTCTTTAGAGGAAATGCCTTCGCCTGAATTCTTCCTCAACAAATTTGGTCTAGTCTACATTTTGCTTTTCCTTACTGATTAATGCTGTTACTTGTTTTTCAATGGCTCAAGTTGCAATGAATTCCAAACGGGCCACATAAAAGACAGGCCTAATGAAAACCGGGCTCCTTGTTGCCCTGTTGCAGCCTCCCTGTCCCTCCAATAAACCCTCTACCACCCATTCCTCCCAGTCCTGGTACCTGCAGAAGGTATCCTGCAGCCTCTGTGTCACCTGATACCACTTGACATTTGCAGAGATTTTTCTCCTACCTAATTTCCTTACTGAACTATGAGCATTTGCAGTGACAAAAACAGTGTCTTGATTTGTTAAATACTGCATAGCTCCTTAGAAATGCTAATTATAGGGCTGGAGGAATGGCTCAGTGGTTAAAGCACTTGCATATCAAGCACTTAGGTAAGCACTAAGTAACTGAGTCCAATTCCCCAGCACCACATAAGCTGGGAATGGTGGCGCATGCCTGTAATCCAGCACTCAGGAGGTTGAGGCAGGAGCATTGCTGTGAGTCCAAGGCCAGCCTGGTCTCCATAGTGAGTTCAGGACCAGCCTGGGTTATAGACAAGACCCTGTCTCAATAAAAAAAGAAAGAAGAAAGAAAGAAAAGAAAGGAAGGAAGGAAGGAAGGAAGGAAGAGAAAAAGATAAAAAGAAATGCTGATTATATAAACACTAATTTTTAATTAATTCATAATAACATGGATTCCTTTCTGTAGGATACAGTTATGCACAGGTAATGACCACCATCTTTATCCTGAGTTAGTCTGCACATCTGTCCTTCATTCTTAGTGGCTCTTTGGCAACTTGACGTGACTCTGTCTGCAAGCCCCCTTGAGGAAAGAGGCACCATGATCCTGCACAGGTATTTTTCAACTTTGTAATCTATGACCTAGGCTCAGTGACCAAGAATGCAGACAAAAATAGAAAGATCTATTTTTTACTATTCCTTTCTCCTGCCTGTGTGTAGCCCCAGAAAAACTTGGGTGAGCCCCTTGCAGGGCACAAGATCTCTTTCTGTTGTTGCTATGGGTTTTACTCTGTGGGCAGATAAACTCAAAGGAGATTAACAGATGGGCATGTGCCAGTTGTAGTCAGCAGGCTGTGCCAGCAAATAGCAAATCGATCCCCTGGCTAAGTCTGGTTTTGAACTTACTCTTCAGTTGTGATGTAAGAGTGGCCATGCCCCTTCTTGGAGTAACCGTACATGAAGTGACCATCCTCTCGTGACATCTTGTGGAATCGGCACAGAACACCTAACAGAGGCAGGCACATGGGCATCATTTATTGAATTCAATACATTTTTACCCATCATTCCATAAAGATTCACAAAGACATTATAGCCAAGTAACCAATATTGATAGGAAATACTTTGGTTTCTCTCTAAAAGGACTGGTACATGCTTCTGTTTTTACTAATATCAAGAGATTTAGAAATGCATGCACCTTAGGGTTCTAATCTCTTCCACTAATAAAAAAATTGTAGAAGAAAGGAACTACATATGCCAGCAAAACACTTTAAAGTGGGTTACTATTTGAAGGAAAAAAAATATTCTTCATTTGTCTTAAGTTTGATTTTTTTTCCCATAAACTTGTAAAGAAACAAATAAGATTTTTGTTCATTCTTTACCTTGTGCGGCCCAGAGTCATGGTTAATAAAGCAAGAGGAGTTATTTTTTCTCCAAAGTTACTGTTTGATACCACCACCTGAACAACCAGAAGGTTCTAATGAGAAAAAAAAACATGTGTGTGCCTCAGGGTCGGGACGCATAAGGCAGACAGCACAGCATCTTCCGAGTCTGCTTTTCAACAAGGGAAATCACCCCATATATGTGTCTTGGTTTACCCACGTGCACACCACTCAAAATAAGCTGAGGAAGCCCAGCACCTGACATTATATAAACAGTGTGTTTTCCCTCCTATCTAAGTCAACTTCTGATTCTCTCTAGCTCAAGTCTAATGTGTAGGATGTCACACACACACACACACACACACACACACACACACACACACCTTTAACTATAGTACATACAAGTGTACAATAAACCTCATGAACTGCAATTGTCATAATTAAATTGAAGTCATAAAAAATTCAGTGATGTTTTCCTATCTCCTTGGCTATAATATATTTTTCCTCCTTCTAATGTTCTTATGAATTTCAGAGCCCTGACCCCTGCAGAGTTGTATTAATGAGCTCTTATTTGAACAACAAGGAGAAGGAGAATAGGAGAGCAGGGTGGGGATTTAACCACATGACTCCTTTCCACTGGGGATATTTTATGTGTAATTTGTCCTTCCCAGTTGTAAAACAGGAAATTAGAGTAGAACTCACTGATTATCTCAGGTGGATAACACTGAGTGAATCCTTTATTCAGAATTACAGACATGAAACTCAACTCTCCATCAAATTATTTTTGTATTTCTATGCCTCAAGCTCAGAACTTTTGGACATGGTGTAGAGAAAGCAAACCTCACGTCCCAATCATACTAAGAGAAGCAGACCTTTCAGTGACAGGACAACACATGGAGGCTGCCAAACAGCCCCCAAATAATTGTTGTTCTTCTTGACCATCCTGAAGGGCAGAGAGAAGATTAAGGAAAGCCTTTGTGAACCCTCAGAAGTTGGAGGCTTGCAAACATCACAGCAGTGAGGGAGGGCTAGCATTGGGAGCACTGAGGGAGGGCTGAGACCTTCACTAGCTTCTCCACAGGACTAGGATTCCTGAGAAGGAATGTTCTTACCTTCCTTGGTGAGGCTGTCCTTCGCCTGCTGGCTGGCTGTGTGTGTGTGAAGGTTGCTTCTCTGGCTCTTAATCTTTAAAAAGATTTTTTTTCTTGGTCTTGAGTCCCATGATAGTCACGAGTTTGGATTCCTTACGGGGTTGTCTGTGATTGCTTATTTGGCATGAAAGAAACCAACTTTGTTCCACCCTTCAAAAAATTCACAGCTCACTGTGGCCTCTGTTTCTACCAGTCCATCTGCAGTAAGCCATTTCTTAAGGGCTGGCCCTTTTCTATAGAGTGCAGATAAAATCTAGGATTCTCAGTGAAATTTGAATTTTGACAATGAATAATCTTTAGTATAACTATGTTCCATGTAATTTTTAAATATGAATTTGTCTTTCTTTTTGCATCATACATACACTAAGAAAAAAAGTTTTTTCTTTTCTCGAAACCCTTTTTTTTTTTTTTTTTTTTTTTGGTCTGTAGTCTAGGCTGGTCCTCAACTCACTATGTAGCCCAGGTAACCTTGAACTCACAGCAATTCTCCTCCCTCAACCTCCCAAGTGCTGGGAGGTATGTGCCACCATGCCCAGCTTGTGTGGTGCTAAGGAATGGAACCCACAGCCTTGTGCTTGCTAGGAAAGTGCTTTAACCACTGAGTTATGCCCCAGCCCTCTGAAACCCAAATTTAACCAGAAGCCCTATACCCTTTCTCATCCCCACCTCAGAGGCTTTAAGAGCCTGTTGACTTAGATCTGGAGGTCATCTATTCCCACACTTTCACGTCCAAGAAGAAGAATTAGAAGATCCCCAAACCAAAGCAAATATCCCGGCAAAATCAAAAATAGGAGAGTCCTCATCAGCAGAGGAGGTGGATTTAATGACCACTTAACTTCTGAGAGCCTCACTCCTTTCAGATCCTCTCTGGCTTCCTGGTTTTCACATCAGGCAATGCACAAGAGTGGCTGTATGAGGGCAGTGCCAACTCCTGGAACTAGGTATTGGGATAGTTGTCACTGAAACCAATAAGGGAGAAATTAAGCAAGGGCTAATTCTTTTTAGAAAAGACTGGGAAAACTTCTGAAAAGGAAATTTATACTGAGATATGTAGATGAGAAGAAGGAATCAGACATGGAAAGACAGAAGAAAATAGGCTGGGAATGTAGCTCAGTGGTAGTGTTTGTGTAGCACGTGCCAGCCATTGCATTCTCTGCTCTGTGATTGGGGTTGGCAGAAAGCGCAATTGAGGAAGGAAGAGCATTTCGAATGTAACAATGGGCCTTGATGTAGACCAAGAAACCACATGTGGTCTGGATTCCTAAAACTGAGGCTGGCTCAGAATATTTGTACAACAATTGGGAAGAATACAGTTTTTGGTGCCAATGGATTCGAGGAGAACAACTTTAACCTGTGGCTCATACCTGGGAACTCCCCAAAAGTCCTGGTGGTCATTGTGTCTATAAAGAAGGCTGAAGTTCTGAACTGAGAATCCCCGGGTTTGTGCTACACAGGACTCCCCAACTAATCTGGGCCCCCAAATAACTGGTGGCAAGACCACAGAGAGAGAAGTACATGGCAAGATGAAGCTCCCAGGTCTCACTGGAGTCCTATGGTGATATGAAAATATTCAGGGTACTTGAGTGTGCCCTGCATTCTTCCAGCAGAACAGCTGTCATCATCTCCTTCCCCAAAGGGTGCTCCCTGTCAAGACCTAGCATGTTGGTGACACTTATACCTGCCAGGGTGGGTAGCAGTGCTCCAGCTAGTCTGCATCCCAGACAGGGAGCCCTGACCAGATCTTTTTCAGGAATCTCTTTGGGAAGCAGTAGCTCGGTGGTGCCACTGGTATAGCGTGAGTGTACCTGCCTTCCAGGAATCTCTTTGGGCAGCGATGGCCTGGCTGTGCCACGTTGGTGATACAGTGTGAGCGTGACTGCCTTCCAGGAATCTCTTTGGGTCTTTTGTTTGCAATGCCTGAGAGGCCCCGTCCTTCATGGGTGCATGACCAGGACAAGTTGTGTGGCTTCTTCAGGTAAGAATTCTCTAGGAACTATAGCCTGAAAATCCCTCCATGTCCTGTTTCCTGCAAGCCCCCAGAAGCCTCTCCTGCTGAGTGTTGTAGTCACTGCCCTCTGACCCACCTCAGCCTCAGACCCCATCACAGAGCCAGCCTAAGCCAGGCCCTTCCTGCCCCACCCTCAGCTTTCCAAGTGACTGCCAGTTCCTACACGGCTAACGGCAAATTGCCTGCACTTCATCTCTTCGGTCTGTGTGACCTTGGGCAAATCAGAAACCTCCGAAAACCTCACGTACACAACCAAAAAATGGGGCCAGTATCTGCTGCACAGGTTTATTGTGCGTTGAAGGAGCAAATGCTTAGGAAGGTCTTTGTACAGTATCTGCCCAGGAACAAGCTTAGCCATAATAGAGTAAACTCTCTAGGAGACTTCCCACCTGTTACCCCTGGGCCCCAGTTTAGGTGGCTGTGCCACTTTGTGTGTCCCTGCCCCAGGGTTAGAATGCACCTCCTTAGAACATCACTGGCCACTGTCTGGTTCTGTGCTGTCACCCGATGGGCCTTGTTCTCTTTGCATCACAGATTCAGCTCAGGAGGGGCCTAGGGATGGTTCTTTGACCCCCATAAATCTCTCTCAGTATGCTCAGGGCCAGAATACTCTTTATCCATCCTTCTCTAGGCTTAGAACCTTCCGCGGAGCTCCCTGAAAGAGTGAGTTTTTCTCCTTCGCACACATCTCAAAGTCATGGCCATCAATGAGCTTGGATGATGCTGCCCTCGTGTAGCGAGGCTGGGTGAACAACTGGCCCCCTGAAGACGGAGAAGTAAGAGAAGGAAAGCCAGGAAGACGGGGGGCCAGCTACGAAAGGGCTGCCTCCCTGCCTGGGCGGGAGCCTTCACACAGCTTCTTGTCAGTGACGTGCGTGGTCTTGGAAAGTTACTCCGTCCCCCTGAGCTTCCTCATCCTCATCTGCAACACGGGGATAAGGACTGCCCACGCCAACAATCCCAGGACTTGGGAGGCGGAGGCAGGAGGATCATGAATTTGAGGCCTGCCTGGATGACAAATAACAAACAAAAGCTAACCAGACAAATGAGAATTATGCCATGGGAATGAAATGGGGTCACCCATGTAAAAGCATCAAGTGCGAAGTACAGTGCCTGGCAAGTGACTGCAGCTAGAGAAAGGCTAGTGACTTTGTGAATTTCCTGTAAAAATACATGCACCTGGAGAGAGCTAGCTGGTAAACCTGAGAGCTCCAGACCGCTGCTAAGTGTTAATCAGCTAACAATTACTGCCTGTGAGGAAAAGACGGAGGAGAATGGAGAGGTTCAAGGGTAGCCAGCTATGGTGGGTTAAGGGGGGAGGCTCTAGGGAGGGCGGGGACAGCCTGGAGGCAACTGAGTTCACCAGAGCCCTCTAAGATGCCTGAGAGACAGAACTGGCTCCTGCTCAGACCAGTATGGTTCTCTCTCAAGAAGCTGGAGAGAGCGCCGTTAATTTCTGCTTCATTAGGAAATCTGCTCCAGGTGAACAGCCTCAGCCTGAGACGTGCCACGCGTGAGCTCGAGGCTGCCCAGGTGAGTAAAGAAGACAGAGACGCGTTTAATTCCCATGGCTGCTTGCGAGCACTTACTAGCAAGATGGTGGATTTTTGCCGTTGGAGCAGAAAGAGATTGAGAGGTCAACCTTAGCGCTCACGTCAACATCCTGTTATACTCCAGCTGCCCTGGATTCCAGGTCAGGGTCAGCCGAGATTGGCTCCTACGCGGGCTTCTCTGGAGTGTGGAAAGGTGAGGAGGGATTCCCCAGGCACGAGGTAGGGCGGCGGGCAGATAAACAAGTTCTCTATGGTCCCAGTTTGAGGCGAGGGCAGAAATGTGACCAAAGACAGCGGCAGGGCGCCGAGGCGTGGAGTGACCAGGGAACTGTGAGTGCTCTCCATGGCTGGCGCTCCACGTCCACGTTAAAAAGTGATCGGAGCTGAAGGCAGGGATAGCAGGCGGGCAGCGGCCGGCCAAGGCCAAGTCGCTACCATTGGGGTGAAATCAACTCCAGCCATGTTATCTTCATGTACAAGATTCAGTCTCTTAAAGAATCTCGTTCGGCTAGCTTGGGTCTCAAGGCACTTCCTTGCTTAGGCATGAAGTTGCTTAGAGGAAGGGAGGGGTTAGCACTCTGTGGAGGCAACAAGGAAGCGTAAATACTTGAGGAGAAATCTTAAATTGCTGTTACCAAAATAAAAGAGAGCAGGATACAATACAGACAGAACTGCCCCGACAACAAATGGCAAACAGTGGCCATCACAGTTATATGGGATGGAACTAGGATTTGGCCCTGAGAAGCCTTCCAGACATTTGCTGTTTCTTAAAAAGTACTGTGAAACAAACTAGGTAGTATTTCCGCAAATCTTGGAGAAGCCTAAGGCAGGCTGCCAGGACCTCTCTGCTCATCCTGCCATCCTGCCCCTTACTGCGTGACTCCAGTGCTACCCACTATCTGATGCTCCCACTGGTGCCGGAGTCCTAAGAGGCTGGTGGTTATGTACGTTTGTACCAATGCGTGGCACAGAGCCTGGCCCGTGATAGAAACCCGGGAAACTTACTTGTTGTTCAGATCCACCTCCAGTGATTTTTTGAGAAACAGCAGTATTAGAGAAAATGGGGAAATATTTTAATACTGAGGAAAGCAGTCGTCTGCTTCAATGTATTTTTCTGTCATTGATTTGAACAGAAATCCCTCCTTCCCTGCCCAACCATTATCACCCACACTATGACAACTTTCTTGACAGTTACTGCTCTGAAGACTTGGTGGAGGCTTAATAGTAGGAAAGGGCTTTAATAACTCCTATTAAGCACAACATTCAGAAGGGAGAGGACTCCTGAGTACAGCCTAGGGTTGTGTGGGTCCTGGTACCACCTCGACCCTAAATCAGAGTCTCCAAGCTTCCCTCTTCACACTGAAGCATCAGAGAGCTAAGAGTAGTTAAGCCACTGACCTCTATGTCTATAGGCACACCTTTTTCCAGCCTTTTTTTTTTTTGAAAGACCTAGTTTCTAACACTATTTTGATTTTCCTGTAGTTTTTCTATGTAGGGACAGTGGCTGTTTACTAAGGTCTGCCTTCTGTTGCTATCCTAAGATATCCGAAAACAGCCCCCAGACTTTAAATAAATGAAAACATTAACTACCTATAGGCCAAAAGATAAAATGTGCATCTAGAAAGAACAAAGCTACCCTTTGACAGAACTTGTCCTTGCTATGGGGAGTAAAGCAATTTTCCATCTAGAGGTTGATCTTGTGATTTCAAGTATAAAATTGTAGTAAGGGAGGGGGGAAGAGAGAGAAACTGAAATTGCCTGTGGCTAGAGTTCTGCTTTGTAATTTCTTCCTATGTCTGTGGGGTGGGGGGAATATGTTGTACATCAGACTTTTGAAGAGTTAAAGAATTCATTCTGTGTATTGTTTGGTTTTTAAAGCACTTTTTTAAAAAGTTGACTTAATTGTCATCTGACAGAGATCCCAGCTACGGGCTTTTCCAGAACTGTTGTCATGGGTTGGATAAATTTATCATCCCTGATATTCTGCTGGAAAATAAGCTGAGCCCTAGAGAGCTGACCATGTGAGTCACGTTAGATGGCTGCCTTTGCTCTGCGTTTCCTTCCTGTGAGTTATTCCTCCACTTAATTGGTCTAGCCAATGTCTGCTGTTCACTGAACTAAGGGATGTTTCCTAGGCCTACGCCTTATGTCCAACGTTGAACAGGTAGTGGTGGACCCCAGTGAAAGGTTTCCTTTGGAGGACCAGTGTCAGGGCTGCTGGCTTTGAAATTAAGGCTTTGATCAAGAGAACCAGGAGATTTTCTTTTGCCAGTAAGTAAGCCTAAAGATTTGTACTAGACCTTGGGGGATCAAAAGGAGGCAGTTTAGCCAGAGTCTCAGGAAGGCAGTGCCTAAAAGTAGCAGGCTATGATGGCTCCAGAGACTCATGTTAGGCCATTTATGTGTTTCTTGATGTTTCCTTGTATTTTTCTGGAGGTCCCTTGTTGTTCAGTAAATTCTGTTATGTGGTTGGTGGTGGGGAGAGGAGGGCAGGGTCAGTCCCAGGGCCTTTGTACGAACATTTTAAACCCATTTTATGGTTTTCAGAAAGGGTCTCACTAATTTGCTAAGATGCCCAGGCTGTGCTCAAACTTGTCAGTCTCTTGCCTCGGCCTTCTAGAGTGTTGTGATTAACCACTGGGCATGATTAAGTAAAGTATTTGTGATATTTTCATCAGTATCAACTCCACTGTGAAAAAAATGGAGATTTAAATAGACATCCAAATAGTCCTAGAAGTCAGCAGATGGCATCTTATTTACTTTCTCATTGCTGGGACAGAATGCTGTACATCCACCACCTAAGAGAGGAAAGATTTTTAAAATAAAGATTTATTTTAGATCAATTTAAGAAGGTTTCAGGCTACTGGAAGGAGGCTGGCAATGGTGGACGCACATGGTGGAGGTGTTGCAGGAGGAAAAGCTGCTTATGGCATGGCAGACAGAAAGCCAAGTAAGAAAAAAAGAGCAGAGCTAGTTTATATCCTTCCAGATCCTGTTCCCATAACCCACCACTTCCAGGTCAAGTTCCAGTGATCAGGTCCTTCCAACCAGGCCCTACTCTTACAGCACGTGGTTCCATAGGTACCCCACAACATTCAAATACTGTCCAGATTCAAACCATAGCATTCCACCTCTGGCACCCAAAAGACTCATGTCCACCTCCTTATGCAAAACGCAAGCAGTTCTTCTCTAAGAGTTGCCAAATTCTCAACAGTTTCAGCATGGATAAAAACTCCAAGCCCAAAGTCTCACCTGAGACACAAGCCCAACTCTTAGTTGTGAGTCCTTGTGAAAATAAAAAGCTAAACATCTTTTTCCTCGGCTGTTTTTTCCTGCCTTTCCCCATTGAGCTGTCTAAAAGCCACAAGCAGTACTAATGAGACAGCCTGGATGTTGGCCTGCCTTGAAATCTTCTCCACCAAATTAAGTAGTCCGCTGCCCTTAAACTCAGTTTCAGGTAGAGCCTTTGGATGAAGCAAAATGCCAACATGCTTTTAGCCAGAGCATAGCATACATAGTTTCTAGACCATGAATGTTATGTCAGTGAGATGTGATTCTTGCAAAGAAAAAAGAGTTAGGTCTTGTTTTAAAATCCAAGATGCCAATCTGTGTCTTATAATTGGAGAACTAAGACAATTTGTACTCAGTTATTATAAGAAGGAATGCAGTAGTTCTTATCGTTTTGTTGTTTTTCTAGTGTTTGATTCTTTGCTGATTTTCTATAGCTTATCCTTTCTTTTCTCTGTGTAGGGTTTCTTTAGGTATTTTCTGCAATACTGCTGAAAAACTTTTTATTTACTTATTTTTCATTTTTTAAGCATTTTTGTAAGGCAGTTCTACTGGTGAAAAACTTCCCAATTATTGTCTGAGGAGGTAATTTTCCTTAACTTTTGAAGAATAATTCATGGTATGGAATTCTAAACTATGTATCAAGGGCTTTTTTGTCTCAACATTGTAAATATTTCACTTCATCTCTTGTTTTTTCCTAATCATCTACTTTTTATTTTGCTCTTTAAATTATTCTTATTTTGGAATTTTTATGTAAGAAAAATCATGTTGTATTTAAACTTCCATGTCTCATTTCACTTAGTATTATAGTCTAAAAGGTGCATCCATTTTCTACCAATAACTTGAATTTTTCTTTTTGGCAGAGTGTGTGTGTGTGTGTGTGTGTGTGTGTATATATATAGTGTGTGTGTGTGTGTGTGTCCGTGTATGCCACATATTCTTTAATCATTCAATTCAACTGTTGATGAGTATATAAGCCATAACAAGATTTAGTTTTTCTTAGTTGTGGTGCTTTAAGTAGGAATCTCCATACTGATTTCCTTAGTGTATTTATTTACAGTCCCATCCATCAACAATGCAGAAGGATTCCTTTATCCCATCACCTTGCCAGCATTTTTTAAAGTTCTTGATTATAGCCATTCTTACTGCAGTAGGATGGAATCTCACTGTTGCATTGATTTGCTGTACTTTAATAGCCAAAGATGCTGAAAAGTTTTTCATGTACTTACTGGTCATTTGCATTTCTTTTGTTTCCAATGCCCATTTTTTGATTAGGTCTTTTATTTTGAAGGGATGTAATTTTTAAATCCTTTATATATTCTAGATATTAGTTCTATGTCCAAAGAATAGCCAGCAAAATTATTTCAATTCTGTATGTCACCTATTCACTCAGTTTTTTGTTCGTTTGTTTTGCTACACACTTTTAAATTCAGTATAATCCACTAGTTGATTCTTGGTGTTATTGCTTGTGTAGGAGGATTTCTATTCAAGAAGTCCTTGCCTATGTCTTCAATCATTTTGCGTACTTTATCATCCAACAGATTCAGTGTTTCTGTTTCAATATTTTGCTTTTTAAAAATCTGTCTTGATTTGATTTTAGTACAGGGTATAAACTATGGTTTACATGAGTGGTTCTCAACATTTCTGACACCACAGTACCATCCATGGTCCAGAGTTTCAGAACTCTTAAAGACCTTAGAAGGACCAGGCTGCTGTAACAAAGAAGAGGCAAGCAGGTGGTGAGAGTCAGGCAAAGCTCCACCTCCTTTCAGCAAACTCCTCTTTGGTTCTGATACCACTGCTGATTTGACAGGAGGCAGAGCTTAGCTCTCCACTTGCCTCTTGCTAATGTCCAGGAGCCTACTGCAGAGAAAGCCCACCATCCTATTCCCTCCCTTGGGAGAAAGTTCTTCAACTAGTCCAGCCCCTGGTGTCAAAAAAGCTTGAGGACTGTCTCAGTTACTTTTTCATTGCTGAGACAGAATACCTGAGGGGAGGAAACGTTTATTTTAGCTCAGTTTCAGAAGGTCTTAGTCCATTCACAGTTAGGTGGCTGGAACATGGTGGAATCACATGGTGGGTGCTGTGGTTTGGATCCTGAGTGTCCCCCAAAACCCTCATGTATTTGTAACTGTGTGCTATTGGGAGACAGCTTGGCTGGAAGGGGTGGATGTTTGGGGTTTGGCCTGGAGGGGATGTGTCAATTTGTTGATATTGGAGTAGGGCACCCAGGACAGAGATCTGAGGTGTTTGTTACTGACTTGTGGGCCAGGAAGTGAGGGGGGCACCCACCCTGGAAAGAAAGAAAGAAGAAACATTGTCATAGCTTCTTCCTGGGAAAGCCTTAGCTTTTGCATGAGTGTTCAGACTCACTTGACCTCTTTCTGCAATGGGGTAGGCAGCTCTCCAGTCTCTGTCTCTGCCATGTACCTCCACCGTTGCTGACTGCATCGTGAATAGACTGTGTGAGAGACCTTCTGAAACTGTGAGCTAACTAAATCTTTTCTCCCTTAAATTGTGGATATTGGGTATTTTGTCACAGCAATGAGAAAGTAACTAGGACAACAGGGCTGCAGTCAGAGACAGAGATCCTCACAGCATGGTGGCATGGAAGAAAAAGGAAGGAAGGCAGGACCAGTACATGCTTCTCCAGGCCAAGCCCCAGGCACTTGCCCCTTCCAGCCAGGTCCCTCCTTCCAACAGTACACAGTACCTATAGGCTTTAGAGGGACAACCCAGATCCAAACCAAAACAGGGACCACCGTTAAATAAATACAAAGGTCTAAGACTACATTATACACACACACAAAATATGTTATATTTTGTATGTATATATACAATACTTATATGCTATATATTTTATGTATATATGCATATAATATATATGTTATATAATGCATATTATATATACTATATATGTTATATAGTGTTGTATTTAATATGTGTCTTTCATGTAAATATATTGCATCTGGGGCTGGAGGAATGCCTCAGCAGTTAAAGCACTTGCCTAGCAAGCACTAACTCAAGCACTAATTACCTGAGTTTGATTCTCCAGCACCACATAAGCTGGGTGTGGTGGTGCACACCTGTGATCCCAACACTCAGGAGACTGAGACAGGAGGATTGTCCAGGCGCAGCCTGGGCTCCATTGTGAGTTCAGGACCAGCCTGGGCTACAGAGCAAGACCCTGTCTGAAAAAAAAAAAAAATATATATATATATATATAATATGTTACATGCAATATATATATATATGTATGTATGTGTGTAATTTTAAAGAATAATGGCATAAAATGTTTATGGCATAATATGTGGAATTGAGCTATATAATTTAACCTTATAACTTCCAATTGTGTCAAGTTATATAATAGTATAATCAGATGATCAAAAAGAAGCACACAAAAATAATAATTTTTTATTAGATTTTCTTTGTTTTCTAAGTTGTTTGTGACCACTGATCCCTCCCCTCCTGTCCTGGGGAAAGACCCCTGGGCCTCACACATGTTAGGTAAGGGCTCTATTATTGAGCTGCACCCATGCTCCCATGATGATTGTGTTTTACTTATTTTGATATTATGTTTGGGTAAACTATTTTATATAAAATAATTATATAAGATCTAGCCCTTATTAGAATTTTTTCTATAAAATATTTAGATTTCTTTTTCTGTTCTCCTTTTTATAACTACTATTATTTATTTCTATATTGAAATGATAGGTTCATAGAAAACTGCAAAATAACATACTCAGAGGTCTTGTGTGCACCCTTTGCCCGGCGTCTCTTCATATCTTTAGTAACAGTAGTACTCTGAAAATCAGGAAACTTTCATTGCTGCCGTCAGTCAACTTGGGTGACACAAATTTTACGAGCATTCAATGTGCACTTGTGTCTGCGTGTGTTGTAGTTCCGTGCAGTTTTATTCCATGTGCTGCTTTCCCCGGCTTCTGCTCTCAACCTTTCCCAGCAGGTGAGTGAGCAGAGGGAATGGAGAGGCCCCGTTCCCTGCTGTGTTACTCCAGAGCAGGGCCTCTCAAGTTCCCTGCATCCCTGAAGTGCTGGGTCAGATGGGCCAGAGGGTGGCAGGGGGTGGTGGCTGGTATTCCAACTCCCAGGGCAGTGCTGTTTCTTTAGCTGACTGCTGGCTTTTAATGTCAAACTCATATCCAGCCTTTCACCTGAGTTTACTTGTAGTCCCCGAGGTAACTGCTAATCCTGTTACTTGCTTTATTCAGCATTGCTTCAGCCAAGACAAGGAGTCCATGGATTCCTAGGTCCCACAGATGTAATGCAGCAATTAGGGAGTTGATGTTTGACATCCAGGAAAGACCTTTGCCTGAATTCACAAGTGTGACCACAGAGAAACCTGGGTCAAGGAGCTGGGCCTTAGCCTCCCTGCTGCAGTCTGACGATATGAACATTGACCAGTCTCTCTTCAGGGCTCTCTGCCACCCACCTGAACACAAGCATAAACCATGCTGTGGGGAAAATGTGGAATCTTAGGCACTTTTTCTAACCAAAATTCTTAGCTCATGTCATAGATTATAACTCATAATAAAAATAAATCCTTGACACATGCAAAAATATAATATTAAATACTCCCTATGTATTAACTCATTTAACCTTTAGAAGAATCCTGAGAGGTAGATACTGTTTTCATCCTTGCCCCTTTTTGGTGGAAATAACGCAGGCATAGGGAGGTTGAGCAACTTACTGAAGGGTACTGTCTCAGTTACTTTTCCATTGCTGTGACTCAATACCCGACATCCACAAATTGAGGGGAGGAAAGGTTTGTTTTAGCTCACAGTTTCAGAAGGTCCCAGTCCATTGAGGGGCAGCCGGCAGCAATCAAAGTACATGGCAGAGGCAGAGAGGTGGAGGCAGCTTCTCAGGGCATCACAAACAGGAAGCCAAGTCAAGGCAAGTTGAGACTAGGCCTCCACTGAAGGCAGGAAGCAGCTTATATCACCTTCCAGGTCTCATCCCAGTGATCAGCCCCTCCTGGATCCAAGTGTGGGAGGTGTGGTAAACCCCCACTGCATGCCTGTAATCCAATTTACATGCCTGTTACCCACCCCTCCAGACTAGGCCCCAGTCTCCCATCAGCACATGATTCCACAATCTGTAACATTCAAATACATGAGACTTTGGGCGACATTCCAGATCCAAACCACAATATGCACATAGTTATAATGCAGAGGAAAAGGGGCTGAGGCCCAGCAGCAGTGGCTGTTAAATCTTAGCCGTTAATACTGTGCTCTCCTTTTCTTGAAGAAGATTTTAGCTTTCCTTTTTTGTTTGTTTTGCTTTTTTGTTTTGAGATAGGGTCTCACTCTTAGTCCAGGCTGGTCTTGAACTGTCTATGTAACCCAGGCTGATCTCAAAGTCATGGCAATCCTCCTGCCTCCACCTCCTGAGTGCCTGGATTATAGGTGTGTGTGCCATGACACCCAGTTTATGTGGTGCTGGGGAACTGAAAGGAGGGCCTTGTGCTTGCGGTGTAAGGGCTCTACTGCTGTCCTATTCCTCTAACCCCCCCAACCCCCTGCTTTTTTGAGATAGGTTATTGCTGTATAGTCCAGAAGGATTCTAAGCTCACTTTTTAGCCCAAGCTGGCCTTGAACTCAAACCAATCCTCCTGCCTCAGCCTTCCAAGTGCTGGGATTACACACATATGCTACCATACCCAGCTTTTTTATATGGAGCTGAGGAATCAAACCCAGGGCCTTGTGCATGCTAGACAAGTGCTATAACCGCTGAGCTATGCTCCTAGGCCTCACTCTATTTTCATCCCAAACTTAGCCAGTCAACCACAGTGACGTGTTGGCACAATGCCCTACTCTCCAGATGCTCAGAGTCAGCCTCTGGGGCCCTCGCTGCATAATTCTCCTTCCTCCCCAGCTATGCGAAGTTGGTACAGCTCCTTTCCACGATAAGAAAGTAAGCAGTGGGGGTCCCCACCCAACAGGTCCCATATTCTGCAGTGAGAAAATGCTAATTACCTGGGTTTTGAGAAAATAAATATAACACCTGTCATTTGAAGAGCTCACTCTCCACATATGCATAGGTCCTGAGTTTTGTGTTCAAACAATCCAGTCTCCCTTTTACAGATACGGCCTGTGAGGCTCAGGGAGCTCACGGAACTAGTCTGAGAGCTCACAGGTTGAAAATTAACAGGTAGCTCATCAGGAAATTGGCCCACCTTCCTCTCTGTCTTCCCACATCTGGTCATCTCATCCCTAGATCCTCTGGACACTGTCACATTTGTGGGGGAAAAAAACTTTTGTAGCGTTATTAATTTGAATCAATTATTTGAGATTTAGAACCCTTTTCCAATTTGACTGCAAGCTTCCTTGGTTTTCCATGCTTCCTGTTTTATGAAATTACAAGCTCAACCACCTCTGAACTGATTCAGCTTGAGAAAGAAGCGAGATGATGTACATGCCAAAGATTTTGAAAGTGTCAAGTGATCTGCCAAGTTTAGGCTGCTATTTTATCCTCATATCTCTTGAGGACAGTCTTGCACAGCTTCCCGCCTGTGTGTAGGAATAGCTTTGAGGAGACCTGAAACAGGACCGATCATCTAAACTGACCAATAATAGGGTCCTATTCAATCTAAAATTCTAAAAGATACCTAGGAACAGTTCAACCAACAGCCTAGTCCCAGCACTACACAAATTTATGTAAAGAAAGGCTCACCACAATCAGACTCTTAAAACTAATAAGCTTCAAGCTCCTTCAGAGTCTCCTCATATATAATGAAAATGTCCATGTAATAACCTGCCCACAGTTTTAAAATGTGCTTTTATTCAGTTATATTCTAACATACAGCAACCACATCGTAATAGAATATTTTTAATTTCCTTTTCTTTTTTTCTTCAGCGTGGGAAATTCAGCCCAGGGCCCTTTACCTTGGGCTACATCCATCACCCAATTTTATTTTTCCTTTGAATCAGAGTCTCACTAAGACTCTCAGTTGCCCAGGCTAGGCTCTGACTTTCTTCCTGCCTCAGACTCCCAGAGTTCTGGGATCTCCAGCATGTGCAAAGAAAGGCCTTTGGTTCAATACCAGTGCCGCCAAAAATAAAAATATCCTAAAAATAGCATATGCTTATCACCAAAACCTTAGAAAATGTAAAAAAAAATTTTGGAGGAAATTTAAATCACTCTTAATATTCAGATCCAGGTTATAATCCCAGACAACTTAATGTTGTTTTTTTTCTTCTAAGCTCATATATGTGTTTGTGTGTGTGAGAGAGTGTGTGTGTGTGTGTGTGTGTGTGTGTGTGTAAGTAAATATACTTAACGTACAATTTGACATCATTTGTATGTACATAAATACATAATTTTAAAATCTGCCTTTATATAGAAACGTTTTCCTACGTCCTAATGACCACATACTTTTTAGTCTAGAAAGTGTATCATAATTTGCTCCCCCATTCTGGATGGTTGGCCAATCTTGTTGCAACAAACATCTTCATAAATGTAGGAATTTTTTTGTGTGAAACAGTTCTTAGGAGAAATATTACTGGGCTAAAGATTAAGATCTCATATTTTATATGAAACAATCTGATATCTTGTTTAAGATGTGCCAGCTTGTTCATTTTAATATCATGATATCACTCTGGAACTCATGATTCTCAACTGAAGCTGAGAAACAAGGTTCAATGGTACAGAGGTTAGCGCCAAAACACAGCCTCCCACCCAGCAATCACCTCCTCATAGAATAGCCTGCCTTCTCGAAAGGTGGGTGCACAGGATCCTCAACAGCTTTCCACCCCTCAACAGCTCTACTATGGCTTGCTGAAGGCCTGTCATTTTGACAGCTTTGTTTCTTTACCTTAAGGCTTTTAAAAGCATTAAAGGTGAACCCCTGGCAAGGTTAGCTCAGCAAAACTACTATCTGTCACATCTACACTAGTATGAATGAGTTTCAGTGTTTTCTTTTCAGCGGGTTTAATGGGTGAGAAAAAGAGACTCAGGTCCCTGAGGTGGAAGGACAAGCTTCCTTTTTTGTTCCCTTTTACAGAGTCTCTCCAGGTGTGCCTGATCTTCACTACTCAGCAGACAGCAGTACGTCCCTGGCAGTGAGTAAACGTTAGTGGAGACAGGAGGAATGCAGCACTGCTCACTTGGGTATTGTTTCCTTTTGAAAAATGGCCTTAGAAAACAAGTCAATGAGGAAACTATTCAGATCTATTGGCCAATAAAATGTAAATTAAAACAATAGTTACCGATCTCCATTAATCAGATTGGCATATTTGTTACAAGTGAAAATGTATAATTCCAGGGTCAATTCGAAAATATCTGTCAAAAAATTTTAAATAGACATAGACACTGTTATGTGTTTTACCAGAATGTCTACTACAGTGTTACTCATAGAGATGAAAAATTGAGGGACGTAGCTCAGCGGTAGAGCCCTTGCTTGGCGTGCACTAGGCCCTGGGTTGGACCCCCAAAACTACTGGGGACTGAGTAGTTGAGATGGAGATTAAATCAGGAAACAGAAAATTGGTATTTCTGGCTTCTCGTGTCTGTGCCCACATACCCCTGCATAACCAGTCTGTTGGCTCTGCACACATGACCTTGTCCTTGTGTCAGGAAGCCGGGAAATGTGCGGTGGCCGAATAAAGAACAGGTTCATTCACGCAGCCTGCTGAGCCACAGTTTGGGGAATGTTCCTCCCTGACCCTGCCCAGTGAAACTCGTGCTTTCCAGTTGGTGTCTCAGCACAGTGGAAGTGTGCTCTGCCCCCACACCTTGCCTGCTTTGCAGCCTCACACTCTCCGTCCCCGGGACAGAAGTGGGTCCGTAACATACCAGCCAGGGCTCGGAACATGACTTTCTGGCCGTGTCTGTGGCTATCTACTCATGGTATTTTTTAAAGTATATTTATACACCTCCACATACACACATAAAACAATCGCATTGATAATATCTTAGAAGCCAAAAGTATCTAAATTAAGAACTTAAAAAAAAACGGTGGGCCCAAAGTACAAGATTTAGCCTTAGGATTTTCATGGCCACTAGAGGGAGAACATGTAGCATGTCGCTGGTTAAATTATCAGCGAATGGCTCTCATCTTCCTTCAGTCACTGGTTCATTCATTTTGTATCAATGTACAGCTGGCTGGACAGTGGGGGGAAGGACAAATAGGGAATTCTTGCCCCTCCTCTGTGTGCTCAGTGCCTACAATGCCGGCTACATTTGCTCCATTTATGAGTGCTGTTTTAATAGATGTATTCTTTACTAAGATTTTTTAAGTTCTAGGGTTGAGAAGTATATATAAAAAAGGTTTTCATTTTCCAAGTTATATCTAAGGCCTTTTTTTAAAGTTCAGGTGAATCTGAATGTTTGCTTATGTTCAACTCAAGCAGCTACCCAGAGACATGTAGTTGGCACCGTGCCTAGTAGGGAGTAGCCACTCAAATGTTATTGCCCCTGTGTGCTGGGTGTCACCTATGTGCCAGGCTTTGTGCGTAAGAGATTTAGCACAATTCTTCCTCAAAGGGAAGCGAAAGCTTTCCGTAGCTCTGGTTAAGCTAAGATAGCAGCACTGGTGCTTCCATTTACCTCTTTCTTCATCCTTCGCTGGCTTTCCTAAGTGGTTGCCGGTCTTTCCCATTGAGCCTGAACTGAGAATCTCCTCAGTAGAAGAAGTAGGCCATTTGCCATTTCTAGGCCAGGAGAAAGATGAAAAATCTAGAAATTCTTTCCTTACGTCAAGGTAAGACTGCATGGCTTTCAGATGTCATTAAATTCCTCTGAGCCTGTGTTTACTCATCTGTAAAATTAGGACTGTCACTCGTTTCAACTGTCCTATAGAGCTCTTAAAAGCTTTAACGGTAAAGAATGCTCCGAAGGGCTTTGGCAAGGTGGAAGAGCTAAACTCTCTCAGGTAGGTAGAAAAGCTACCAGAGTTACAGAAAACTGAAAGGACTACTTTGCCAAGGGCAGATTTCCACTAAGGCCTTTTTAGGACAAAGAAAATCATGTTTCCAAAAACTTTCTTCATAAGAATGAGTAGTCTGAAAAGAGAAGAGTAAGCAAAATAGGATGGAACAAAGAGAGACAAGGTAACGTGGAGATTTGAGCATTAGTGCTGCCTCTTGCCAGGCACAGAGTTTGGAATGGATTGCTAGGTTTCTCTGGGCTTCACATTCCTCATTCACCAAATGGAGAAATTAATATCACTCTCAAGTCTCAGTCTTCTTTCTTCTGCTCTGGTCTGTAAATTCTGCCAGGGCAAGTTTTTCCTTGGGACCCGCCATACCCCAGGTGCCTAAAACAGTCTGAAAAGCAGGAGTGCCTCGACTACCTGTCAGTCCACTATCAGCTCTTTTCTAGACCACAAGCTCCTAGAAAATGAGTACCTCAATTTTAAGCCTTTGTAAGCCTAGTGAATGCTGGCGAGAGAATGAACATCTTGTAAAATGAACAAACAGGCCCCTGAGGGCCAAAGTCTGAAGAAGCAGGATATTTATTGCTTGGTTTTTAACGTTGGATATTTTCTAGATACCCTCTAGATCCACTGTCCACTGTTGCTCACACTGCTGCAAACTCAGCAAGTTGACTTTTGCGGGCTGCTTCAACAGGTTCTTGGTCCTCTGCTTGGGTTCAGGCTATAGCAGGCAGTGGCAGGTTAGAGGTAGAAAGAAGAGTGTGGTCTAGATGCAGTTGATAATCATTATTTGTTAATTCTGTATTCATGGATCTAAAATCTACTTGTGATCTTCAAATCAGTGCTGCTCAGGTAGCTTTCTTGATTTTCATAGACATGCACAGAGCACCAAAAAATCCGGGTTGTCCAATGTGCACATTCCCAGCTGAGACCAAACAAAGTGACAATACTCAGTCTCCTTTTTCAGCTCTCAAACTGAAAAAAAAAAAAAAATTAAAAGTGCTTTTCAAGGCCCATTTAATGTCACACATTATTCTCTTTCATTGGTGATTTAGTGTTCAGAATGGCCCCAGGAGAAGCACTGAAGTTACTGAGTTGCTGACTAGCGTTCTTAAGCCCAAGAAGGCCGTAGTGTGCTTCACAGAGAAAATATGTAGGTTAGATAAACCGTATTCAGGCATGAGTTGTATGGGCCTGGAGCTCAAAGGTAAGTCATCAGATGTTGTTTTGTTTTGTTTCTGCACTTGGGCCTGGAACCCAGGACCTTATTCATGCTAGACAAGTGCTCTACCACTGAGCTATGTTTCTAGTCCTCTTGAAATTTTACATAGAGACAAGGTCTCAAAGCCTGAAACTTTCCAGGCTGCCTCTGAACTTGGGATCTTCCTGCTCAGTCTCCCAGATAGCTGAAATGTGTTTTACCAGAATGTCTACTACAATGTTACTCATAGAGATGAAAAATTGAGGGCTGTAGCTCAGTGGTAGAGCCCTTGCTTGGCGTGCACTAGGCCCTGGATTGGACCCCCAACACTCCTGGGGACTGGGTAGTTGAGATTATTTAGCCACCAAACTTGGCTAAATAAAATGTCTTAAAGAAGAAATATACATGAAACAGAGTTACATATTGTTTATGTATTGATGTTGTGACCAAAGATTCATAAAAACTTATTCCTATATTTCCCATAGGAATAATGGTTCAGTGTTGAGTGTTGATGATAATTTTATAGACTACACTTACTGTGAATAATGAGAATGAACTGTATTCCCCAGGCAGGCTTATATCTGACAGATTAACTTGGGCTCAACTCCATCCATTCACCAAAAGCCATAGCTCTCTTGGAATTATACCCATTGCTTCAATATTCTGAGAGAAACTAACTCCATTGGTTCCACTGTTGCTAGCCCCTGGTACTCTACCATCTCTGCTGGGTTCCCTGAATCCTGCCTACCTTTAGTAAACATTCCCTTTGTTAACTTCTTTCTTACACCTTTTAAGGGCACCATCTATTTCCAGCCAGAATTCTAACTAATTCTGACAGTTAGTGGAAAATCTTACCATCACACCCAGCTATAACGAGGCTTATTAAGAAGAATTAAAGAAACAGACTCTCAGGAGTGTAGAGCCAGGTATGGTAGCATATGCCTGTAATCCCAGCTCTCTGGGAAGCTCAGGCAGAAGGCTCTAAAGTTCATGTACTATCTGGAGAACTTAGTGAGACTGTTTCAAACAAAAGGTGCTGGATATAGCACAGTGTGAAGGCCCTGGGTTCAATCCATTATTGCAAATAAACAAAAAAGAGGTGAAATCCCTTATTGTCTGGGTATACTTATGTGTTCTGGGGGGTTGATATCTGGAATTTGTGACTCTGTAGAAAGCATGTACTCAATTTACAGGTGAAAGGCAATGGCCCATTCTATAGTTGAAAGGCCCATTTTATTGAAAAAGGTACAGCCCCCATCTGTTTTTGAGAGGAGGCAATGGGGTTGTAGGCAGTTAGGGATACAAGGTCCCCCAGAAATGGAGAATTCACTGAAAGGCAGAATTATAGAAAAGGCAGCTGGCAATAAATCAGGACAGCCTGTAGCTGACCACTCCCTAGACCTTAGTTAAAAGACAACAGAGAGAAAGAGCTATAAGGGGGAAGTATCTAAAGTTGCGACTCAGCAGCAATTTAAGGGTTGAGACCTGAGCAACCAGCCCTAGCAACTGAGCTGCTTAACATAGGACAGCCCCTTACCCAGCTACACAATAAAACCCCCTAGACGCTGAGCCATGTGGGCAACCCACATTTCCGGGTCCCCCTCCTGGCTAGCAGAGGCTCTACAAGGGGACATTTTCCTTTCCCCCTTCTGACTAGCAGAAGCTTTATTCTATCTTTCTTTCCCCTTTTGTAAGTTTCCCAATTAAGCCCTTTCTTTACAACCAGCCTCCCATCTTCACAACTTATTCTTCAAGCCTGTGGAGACACAAACTCGGGGTGGAGGCCGGTGGAATCAGGGCCTGATGCCGCAATGACTAACATATTGTATTTTTTTAAGACTTAGAAATTTAAGAGTCAATAGCCTGGAAGATGAAACAGGTATAAATTTAAATAATTTTGCTTGTGTCCTGAAGCTGCAGCTTTAAAATACGATTTTAAAATTACAATTTCCCTTGTTTCCTTTTTCCTATGTTTATTTTTTCTCTACTTCCATAAAGGCATTTGAGAAACAGCAAATACAAGAAGAGCTTTCTACCTAAAGACAGGATATAAATTTCTCTTTGCAAAACAGGTGTACATTTCCATCTCTCCTGTGGCAGGACAAGAAAGCTGACCCTGTTCCCCAAACCTGGACGACTGGCCCTGAGCAGAGTCCCCATACAGGCCTGACACCGTGCATGCACATGCATGCCTACCCACCCACCCTTGACTTCTAATCTTTCCACCATGTATTTCATAGCCACTTTCCTACAATTTTGTCAGCCCTAGAAGCTCAAACACTCTTTGTTTACTTACTTCTCCCCAACTTACCAGCCTTTGTTGTTGAAATTGTTTATCAGTTCCCAGGTCTGACTGCTGGCTTGGGTTTCTGTTTCTTATGAAGAAGCCCCCACACATAGAATATCAACATTGCCAAAGTAGATACATTTCCGCCTGTTGATCTTTTTTGTGTTGCTTAGAAATAAGACTGTAAACATCTATCTGAATTTGTTTTATTATTTTGGAATGAGATTTTTTTCATTTATAAGATCTTTTAAAAAAAAAAAGGTGTTTCTGCTAAGAAATGTGGTTTTTTTCCTAGCAAAAAGACTTGTTAACTCACTATGAAATCAAAATCTCCTCCAGTTGTTACTAAACTACTTGAGAGCAGTTGTTTAGTAATACTGTTTTGTTAATCATTTTAGATTCAGTGTATTAACTTTTTCTCAAAAAAAATTATTTTTGTTTTAAAATAAGTTTTGGTGTTGTGATTTTTTTTCCTTCTAGTGTTGGTGATCAAACCAGGGACTTCTGCATGCTAGACAAGTGCTCTACCGCTGAAGTGTATCTCCAACTCTCATTTTTCTTTTTTCTTTTTCTTTCTTTCTTTCTTTTTAATTTTGGCAGCACTGGGATTGAATCCATGGCCTTGCTGCACATCTAGAGCATTTTTAAATTTTTTGTTATAAGAAAGAGTCTCCCTAAGTTGCTAAATTGCTCATGGTGGGCTATAACTTGTGATTCTTCTGCTTCAGCCTCCCACAGTGCTGGGATTATAGGTCTGTGCCACTAAGTATGGCTCGTTTCCTCCTTCCTTCCTTTGTTATGACACAGTTCATTTTTTCCGTCCTTCCTTCCTTCCTTCCTTCCTTCCTTCCTTCCTTCCTTCCTTCCTTTCTTTTTCACTCAGTCACAATACCTAGCGCTGTAATTGCCAAACTTTGGTATATAACTCCAACTGTCAGGCTTAACTGCCTATCTGATTTAGAATAAGCATGAGGGCATTAAAAAATGTATCTACAAAAGAAACTTTCTTTAAAATCCTTGTGAAATGGCTATAAACAGACTGATCACCTTTGGAGAGTATCAACCAGTATACTTACTACATGAGGGTCATGAGATCTGGGATCTACTCTCACTCCCACCTACTTCTGAATATTGTCAATCTTATTTGCAAGTTCTCTTTTTTCTGACTTTCTGACCTAAGGGAAAAAAATGTATTGATAGGTTTTTAAATAATGCAACTTACCCATTTACGGTATGTCAGAATCAATTAAAGAAACATTTGTCTGAAAAAAATAGGTAAACAAGAAAAAAATAAGGAAAAACCAGGCCTGGTAGTATGGACCTATGATCTCAGCACTTTGGAAGGTTAAGGTTGAGGTAGAAAAATGGCAAGTTCAAGCCTAGTCTGAACAATTTAGCAACTTAGGGAGAACTTGTCTCAAAATATAAAATGAAAGAGGGCTGGGGATAGAGATTAGTGCAAAGGCTCTGGATTCAATTCCCAACAAATCACACACACACACACACACACACACACACACACACACACACACATGGAAAAGAAGAAAAAGAAAGGAAAAAATGAAAGAAAGGAGGGCAGACTATGGAAAGAAAATAAGATGTAGCTCAGTGTACGATTATGCAAAATGTGTACCACAAAGTCCTATATAATTGCTAAAGGCTAGCCTTAAGCCTGGCTCAGAAGTTCATAACAGACAGCGCAGAGAGAATAAAGATTAATGCAGAGAGAATAAAGATTCCACAAGTTAGAAATACCCTACCCTAGAAGTGTTGTGAGATACCAGCAGAAAAGAAAGACATCTGAGCCATGTTCTGTGGGTCCTAAAAGGGGGAACTCATCAGGGGATGCTTCATGGGTCCGGTGCTTTCCCTTGATCAGTTTGCAGATGAGGCTGCTGGTCCAAAGCACTAGAGTTCTCGGGGGACCCATCCTTGTGCCTCCTTATTCTCCATTTTCCTAAACCCTATACTACGTTCTGAAAACTCACAAGATGCCACATAGTCAGAAGATAGGGTTGGCTTGCTTTGAAGGCTTTCCTGATTTGGGGGTATAGTATTGGTTACCACTATTCACCATGGCCAGGAGCCTCTAATTCTGACATTACAATCATTTGGGGAAGTTTCCAACATTATCTAATTATCTGAGCGTCACTAGATGAATGTGTCACTGAGGCTGTGTTTGGGAATTCTTATTTTTCCTTAATGCTCCATCTAATTTCTACGTATAGTAGGAGCAGAGAGCAGCCAGCCAGGTGTACCCTGAGGACCAGGAGCTTAACCGTGTCCTCTGAGGAGCTTGTTACACATCCCCATTCCTCAACCATTGTCCTTTTCTGTTTCCCCAGCCTCTTCAAGCTTGGGATTTTTTTTTTTTCCTTGAGACAGGGTCTGGGGAATTGAAATCAGGTCCTCACATAGCACTTGCTAGGGCAATGCTTTAAATGCTGAGCTATTCCTCCACCTGCGAGTTCTGTATTTTTAACAAGAACTCCAGGAATTCTGATGCAGCTGATCCACAGATACAGGAGTCCACAAGATTCAAAGGGAAAGACCAGGGCTCCAGTCTCCTGTCAACACAGGAGGCTGTGGTGACTCTTTAGCTCATTATGTGCCTGAGTTTTATGTCCTTATTGATGGAATAGTTAGAGAAGTAATCAGCTATTCCTAAGTCTCTGGTGTTTGTAAGGAAACTCTCAACTAGAATGGGAGCTCCACTAGCCAGAAACTGGGGCTTATTAGTTTTTCTATCCTCAGCACATAGTCCAATGCCTGGTACAGAGAGGGCACTCAACTAGACTGAAAATGAGCTCATATTCAGTGTCTTCGTTGATAAAACTAAGATAACTAATTCATTTTACAGGGCATGTTTTATTCTATTTGGCTTAAGAATTTAAATAAATAAGGTAACATGTGTTATCACTACCTGTCCAGTACACACTGAATACCTGGTATTTATAAGAGAAATATAAAAATTGAGGTGTTATTTGCAAAATTCTAATTATCAAGAAACATTATGCTGGGGATATAACTTATTAGGGTGTTAGATTTATTTACTTGTTTTTTGAGACAGGCCCTCTGTATAATTCAGGCTGGTTCTGAACTCACTGTGTCACTCAGTCTGACCTCAATATCAGCTTACATGGTGCTAGGGAATCGAACTCAGGGCCTTGTGCTTTCTAGGCAAGCATTCTAACCACTGTGCATGCTATTTCTCCAACCTTAGCGTGTTAACTTAAAAAAATCAATCTGTATTCTGTCTATGGTCATCTCTATCTTATTGTCACTTAGTGATTAGTGAGTGATTAATAGTGATTATACACTATTTATTAGTGTATAATCAGTGATGATGTTCGAGATGGTAACTTAGATGTCACAAAGTCCTAATCTTCATGAAACACAGTGGCCTGGAGTTGTACAGTACTTGACTATGTGAAAAGAAGTTCCCAGGAAAAGCTGCCACACCACATCAAGGATCCTGTAAGGTAGATTTCAAGGTGATTAGTAGAGAGAATGGAATGTTTGACAGCCAAATTACCTTTGGCCTGTTACCCCTTTGTGGCCACATTGTCATCCTGCTTTGTGCCTGCAACATTCCTGTGATTACTAATTAACCGTTTTGAAAAGTTTCCACCAGACTCATTTCCAACAACTGGAGAGCTTAGAATGTCATCCAATAGCATCTGAAACACACTGCAGAGGTTCCCCACTCCAGGATGACCCACTTTCCCAGGCTTTCACCAATGCTTTTTAAAAAGTGCTTTTGTTTGTAATTATAAATACTGCATGTAACTGCTAACTTGTTGGTATTTTGGGGGTAACCTGAATTCGTGTTCCCAGGCCATGGTCATTCATATTGGGCTCTAGGGTAAACCCTTCCTCTCTCTGAGTGAGAGCTGTGTTTTCATTGGTCAGCTTTATTGGCACCTTTTGGCACAGGGTCCCAAAGGGTGAGCAGTGTCTCATTGAAGGAGCCACTGAGAACAGGGTCTGGTACTAACACAGGGTCCTTTGTTCCCTCTTAGCCTGCATGGTCTCCTCAGGCAGATGTTGGTGAGTCCTCTTCTGGGATCCAACCTCTCTTTTAGCTGATGGTAGATCGGATTTGTTGGGACACCTTCTTGGCTTGCTTTCAAAGTTTGTTTTAAGGTATCTGTCTCGGTTACTTTTTTGTTGCTGGGACAGAATATTCAACATGCACAACTTAAGGAAAGAATTATTTTAGCTCACAGATTTACAAGTTCATTCGTAGTTCATTCATGGGCAACTGAAATATCAGAAGTACATGTGAAGGTGCGCCGGGGGACAGCTGTTCACAGCATGTCACATTGGAAGCCAACTCTAGGAGGAATGACAGAGTTACCCTTGCAGGTAGTCTACCACTTCTGGGTCAAGCCCCTGTGTTCTGCCTCCTCCCACCAGGTTACCCGCCCCCCCTTCATATCCTAATGCATGAGGCTTTTGGGGGACATTGCAGATCTAAACCATAACAATATCCATTTTGTTTGTTTACTTTGAAAACATTTTGTGTGACTGGTCTGTTGGGTTTTCTAGTTTTCTGACTGTATGCTTGGGTTTAGTTTTGATTCTGTTTTGTTTTTACTTTCAGACCTTTAAAGGCATTTGGTCACAGCCATTCAATTTGGTTTTGGCTTGGTTATTTTCAGAATGTTTGGTTTGTTAATTACTAATGTCTGGGCTTTATCTCTTAACATCCCTCCAATGAATAGTTCTGTTTCCCTGTGTGGCAACTTCTGCTTTTTGCAATCTTAATACCTGGAGCTTAAGAAATGTTTGAGTGCTTGAGTAAGTGCCAGAGAAAAGGGGGCGTAGTCCTGTCTAGCTCATAACAGCAGAAATGTCAGGGGGAGACACCCCACACAATGCCCCCGATAAGGAATTCCAATAAAAAAACACCTCATTCTTGAGTCAGAAGAAACTTACTGGTTCAGTGAGGAAGACATATGTAGGAAAATGATTACCCTGATGTCTTGAGCCCCCCTTGCCTTCCTGAACAAAGGGATGATACCTGAGAAAACTGCTTCCAAAAAACAACATGTAAAACCAATCCAAAACACATATCCTTTAATAAGCATTAAAAGTTTGCAGTTCTCAGGAAGATGGAAACCATGAATTCCAAGGAGTAATATGTGGAGATAAATTACCATCTAACATTCCAGCCAGTTTTATGGAAATTCAATTTGCAGTATTTGGAAAATTGGGAAATTCTAACTAAAGATACCTTAGCTTTACAGTTCACTCAATGGGGAATTTTTGAAGTTCCAAAATTGGTATCTTTGCATGCAAAGCTAAAAGTCCTACACAGTAAAACATAATGATAAGATGTGCCTAAAATGTTACTCTCTCCAAGTAGCTCCTCTCCAATAATCAAAAATATGTGGATATCGGTTCTAATATGTTATCAGTCATAATTTTTACTCTAATATACTATGTAAAATAAATAACCTAAATATATATTTGGTTCAAAACTGTTATGAAGCTGTTTTGCTTTGGCCAGTTTTGTTTTAAATTTCTGTTGTGTTTTCTACAACAACTAGCCAAAAAAAAAAAAATGATCCAAGGTCTACAAATAGTAATCATCAACTACAAGACAAATAAAAATTAAGTTTTTGAATGGACTCCAGGCAAACCTCCCTAAGAGGTACTTTTACTCACAGTCCTTGCCAAGAGGTTATGGGGAAAGTTGTTATGCATACGTGCGTGACAAAGGCTCTGCCAAAATTACACGTTGTTCTGCAATTGTGTAAATGTAGCCTAACAAACTTGATAGATATAATTAAATTTTCAAATTGCTCAAAAATAAAAGAATCAACCACAGCCTAAGCAAAAAACATCCCCTAGTCTTCATTATTTTATTAATTCATGTGTACTCAGGTACCTTGTCAAATTGTGTCTTTTAGGTTCCAAAAATCCGTAATGGCCAGTAAAGATTTCAAGACTGTTCAGAGAAATTCTTGCCTTTCGCCCTTTCACAAGCCACCCTATGGCTTTACACTCCAATTCAATATGAGTCACAATCTCTAATATATGAGCAAACTCAAGGTGCCCCTAATGACACCTCTGTTGAGCTTGAAACAGGTATGGACATGATGACTTTTCCCTTTCCCTATAATTTGACTTTGCTAGTCTCTCAGAAAAAATATGATGGTAAAAGTATTACCATCCTCAGAGTTCTCACTTCCCAAGTGCAGCCCTGCCCAGCATGTGCTGAACAATCAAGTGCATAGCAACTCCTCAGGGCTGGGGGTGTAGCTTAGCAGTTAAAGCGCTTGCACAGGAAGCTCAAGGCCCTGGTTTCAATTCCCTAGGACATAAACTAGGCATGGTAGGTCATGCCTGTAAGCCTAGTACTTGGGAGCCTGAGGCAGGAGGATTGCTGTGAGTTGGAGGCCAACCTGGGCTACATAGTGAGTTCAGAACCAGCCTAGACTAAATAAAGGGTGAGATCCTGTCTCAAAAAACTAACAAACAAAACTGTATACCAACTCCTCCTGAGGACGCATCACAGGGTCTTCAGAAAGACTGGATGGATATACTCACTTTCTGCTGAGTCATCGATTAAGGACCACAAATAAAAGCCTAACTTTTTTTTTTGGAAAAATTTCTAAAGTATTTTAAAATTTACCTTGGTATATTTCCTTAGGTGACAAAAATATTAATCTTAGAAAATTTAAAAATATTATGCCCTTTCGTTTATCATTTTTTGTTAGTTCCAGAAAAGGGCTTCATCATTCCTAGGTATAATTTCTATTAAAATATATTAATAGTAATAATTCTGGGTTTTAGACTGCCAGAACCCTAATTAAATTTACCTAAGGAAAAACCTTTTCTAGGAAATCTGTATATTGCTATATTTTACTGTATTGCCAGTGATATTAAAGGTGATAAATTATTACTTTAGTGTAATTCCTACAGAGATTTTAGGTTGATTCTTTTTATCCAGATTGCACAAAAGCTGTCAGTCTCCAATGGGAACAGGATTCGTGGTGGAGTAATCAAAATTGATCAAATGCTAGAGGCAAAAGAAACCTTACAAAAATGTAGAACTAAAATGGTAGAACAGGCTAAATTCAGGTTAAATGCTTTGCAAAATTGTTAGGGACACTAGACAAACTACACAGGACTATTCCCTAGTTCAGAGGTGGGAAAGGGCCTACACCTTAGCTCAACATGGATGAATGATACTGTTAATGCAAGGGAAATCTAGTGGCTATTTAAAAAAAAAAAAAGGGTGACAACACTCAGTACCATAGAATCCAGAGCTAAAGATCTAAGAAAAGCTCAGAAAGCCTCAACTATAACGAGATAAATAAAATAGGTGGGAGTTATAACTAAGACTCTGCACTTTAAGAGCCCATGTTTCTTGATTAAGTAAGTCTTCAAGGGATTGTGTAGTACAGTTAGCTAGGATTAAAATACATACTAAATAACACTCAGATTCTGCTAATGAGAAAAATATGGGAAATGTTTCCCACTGGAGTTACATCTTCTCTCTGATTACTAAAAACTACAGTAACAAGTGAACCTCTGAAAAAGGGGTGGACACGGACACTCATTAATTCCCCATACCCTTTGGTTCTAGTGTGTTACAGAATTTGGAATTCATGTATTTACAAAAAAAAGTTAAATTTTATGTCATGTGAATTTTTTTACCAAAATAAAAAAATAATAAAACCTGAAAATAAATATATAAAATAACAATAACTGTTTATACCTACAAAAACCTTTGCTTCTGTTCCTGTCACAAATAATGTCTGGTACTTGGGAAATGGATGATTTTCTTGGGAAGAAATTTCAAAATGATATTGTATTTCTAATTGATTTTTCTCTGTAAAAATCACTGCCCATTTGCTTTCCCAAATTAGACTCTGGTACAGCACCAGAAAAGTAAGACAGATCAAATTTGACTTAGACATTATGGATTAATCTTTCCTAAAATTAAAGCTTACCACCCCCTGTGAAATTATAGCCATGAAATCAACCTGACCAAAAGCAAAACTGAAACTAAACAATAATGAAGTACTTCAGTTACTTCTAAACATTAAATATTTCATAAAATATAAATGATTATAGATACAGGCAGAAAACAATCAGTCTGCTTAAGGAGTATGATGATACATACTTTTTTTTTTGCTGGATAGAATGTGTAATTCCCTCACCTACTATCTTCGTATCACTAGGCCAGATTGTGGTTTTGATCATATTAGCTTGAAGTACTATACTCCTGTTATCTGTCATGTATCCACTTACCTGATGCTTCCACCAAAGCTTTCTAAAAGAGTGCTCTGATTTATGTGTTTTTCTGTTTTTTGATTATAAACACTGCATATAACTGCTAACTTGTTAGAACATATTATTTGGGGTAACATGAATCCATGTTCCCGGGCCATGGCCACTCATACTTGGTTCTGGGGTAAACAAACTCTTTCTTATTCTCTTCGAGATGAGAGCTGTGTTTTCACATTAACAGCCTGCAGTGTGAAGCCCTAGATTCGATCACCAGGATCATAAAAAAGAAAATAAACACATAGTTTCCAGATGGAAAGTGAGTTGAACAACAAATTTCATGTCCCAGAGTTTCTTCCCTCATCCTCAGAGCTTCTTGATAGTTGAATCTGTGCATTGGCTAAACAGACGCAGGACAGAATATACCCTCTGCAGGAGACTGAACATTCTTCTGTTTTCAGGATTTCTGCAGTTTATTTGGAGCTTCCTAATCATGTCAAACAGTAAAACCAACTATTTTGCCTAAGAGTACAGGTGAAAATTTGAGTTAGCCCAAAATAGAAAACTAGAGCTTCCATCAACACAATCAAGTCCTTCATCTCACAAAGAGAAATAATTATCTCATAAACAAGTGAATAAATGTTAAACTCTGTTTGGTTTTTTTGAGACAGGGTCTTGCTCTGCAGCCCAGGCTGGTCCTGAACTCACTATGGGGCCCAGGCTGGCCTTGGACTCACGGCAGTCCTCCTGTCTCAGTCCCCAGAGTGCTGGGATTACAGGCATCACCACCATACCTGGCTTATGTGGTGCTGGAGAATCGAACTTGGGTACTTAGAGCTTACTAGGCTAAGCCATTCCTCCAGCCCTAAGTTGAACTCTTGAAATAGCCAAGCCCCTGAGATACTGACCAGTTGTGAAAGCTGTGAAGAATATGAAATAAATACAGGCTCTTCCTCTGCATGTCTTCAGGATTTAAGTGTTTAACCAGTTTCCTGGGAAATATGGCTACATAGGGTTATTATTCATATATGGGTAAAACTCTGCAGTTTTGCCCAGAAGAATGTATCTGGCATAACCATAGGTGATATTTGCTCAAATTCTCAGCATAACTGTGAAATGGCCAACACAGATTTTATTTTTTTTTCGAGACAAGGAAACTGAGGCTCAGAGGGATGAAGTGTCTTCCTTAAGGTCACATAGAAAATTAGTGGCAGAGCCAGGATTCGAGCCCAGATCTGCCCGTCACTGGGCCATGTGGTCCTGTTTTGCCTTTGGTTGCCTCCCCATGAGGCTGCCCATCTGTGGCCTTACTGGCAGTGCGGTTGCAGTCCGTTACCTGTCCTCTGCTGCCCCTTGTTTCACCGTTAAGCCATTTCTAATTTTCCCCAAACTGTACCATCTCACTTCACAAAGCGTAGCTAAGTCCAGTGTTAAACCAGCAGAACCATCAAGGAATCTGTTAGAAACGTAGCAGCTTCTCCTGGCCTTCCTGCCAGCCTCCACTCCAGGCAGTTCCTGTATAAAACCAAGTTCAAGAAGTGACTGCTTGGCCAAATTTGCCTGTTCTGGCCTGCATGATACTCCAGAATGACAGTTTCTCCTTCCTTCTATCTGCATTTATGCTGAGATGACCTGAGCGCCACTCACTTTCTCTCTCCTGGAATTTCTCCTTAGGACAGTAGTGCTAGGGCTTCAAAAAAAAATTCCTTCAGCCTACTAAATGCCTGATCCACTCTATTTTTCTCTTGAGGCCTACTACCATCTAGCAGGAAGTCCATACAAAACGACCCAGCTAGGTGCTCTGTCCTAAGAGGCCAGTACTGACTCTATTGTTTCCCTCTAGAAGTGTCCCCTGATCCCTCTCTTTGGAGTAGCCAAAGGGAATCAGTTTGAGTCACCGTCCCCCGCCCCCCCCCCTTTATTAAGAGAATCTGGCAGAAATAACAAAAGACCTTGGCAGCAAAAGGAGGGAAGAGACCCAAGGAAGGGATGATTAACCTATACTCTGTAGAGTCTGGATAATCAGCCAATCAGTCCATCCACTGGGATTTAATTTTATGAGAGAAGAGAAAGTAACTTGTAAATGCTGTTCTCTCACTTTCTTGCTTTCTTTCCATTCTTACTCTTCAAACTTTAATAAGATACTTCCTTTTTAACAGCACAAACAATTTCCAAATCCTCTCATGATCACAGGTCAGGGGCATTAAAGTTTTAAAATAAACAATGATTTTAAAATACTTTAAACATCACCACCACCACCACCACCACAACAACAACCACTGTAATTGCTAATGAAAACAGAAACAAGGAAAACATGATTAAATAAATTTTCAGGTACAGCAAGTAAAAATATAAATTTCAAAGGCCTCATGCTGTTTCAAGGGAGGAGCCTGGGGGAGGGGCATTCTCCCTGTTGCTGTTGCCAGGAAATCTACTTAAACTACCAGTTCTCTGGTGAAAACTAGTAGACCAATGAGCCCAAACCAGCCCTCATTTGTGGTGGGCCAGTTGGAAAGAATGTGGTTATTTTTTGATGATTATCTTTAGTTGTGGACAGTGTCTAGAAGACCTGGGGTTGATGGGGTTGACACAGCCAGAAAAATGAGTGTTCACTAGAAATATGCTTATGGTTTCCTAAAAGACTGAGAAAGTTGAAAAAAATCAGCCATCCATAGACACAAGGGCTATAAGTTGTAGGCCCTGGCGTCTTCTAGGGGAGTCCTTCTGTACCAGCCCAGGTAGCTCTATGACAAACAAGACAGATCTACAGCAGAAGTTTCTCTTCACTTTCACAGTGACCGAGTCTAACCTCTGCTTGGAAACCTACAGCTATGTGGCCACTTAAGTTTGAGCCTGTGTAGAAAGAGCTGGAAGATTGCAGGAAGGAAGCCTCAGGGTTTCCAGGACAAAGTGTCTAATTTTAAAAAGAAAGGCATTTCCTTGACATTGGAACTGATATGGACGTTTGGCTGAGTCTCACATCTTTGTTGTGCTGGTAGAAATAACAAAGGACCTTGGCAGCAAAGCTCACTACAGATGGACCCTACTATGAATGCCACCAGGATTGGCCTGGGGTAAAGGGACATTTACAGGCTCTTGGAGACTCCTGTACACTCCCCTCTTCCCTTTCTTCCTCCCCATAGGATACTGGAGAGTAAATATACCTATTTATCCCAGGTGTGGCCCAAAGTCTAGCACAGTGGGTCGGATAGGGCTGCAACTGTATTTCAGTTTGAAGGGCCCAGTGTTGACCCTGTGGTGGCAAAGGATCAGGGTGAGCAGGAAGAACCCATTTCAGAATATTTATCACAGCTGTAAATCTTTAGCTCTGACTCAGGGCAAATGTCTTAAAGGGCCCTCCTACTCATTCAGTGTTCAGGCAAAAATACACAGCGGTGCTATGGGTTGGGGGAAGACATTTGATAATTTGACCCAAGAGAAAGATGTGAAAGAGACCTGCCTAACTAGGCCTGATTAATTCTAGTGCTATCAGTTTTTCCCCAAATCTAGAAGGAAGAATCCTGCCTGTAACCCGATTCTTGTGAAATATTTTATCTTCAGCAAGTGTCCTTGAAGGTTGAAAGGTACCGGCTCAGAGGTTTCCAACTGGCAGCTGAAAGGGTAGGATCCAGTTTACAGACCTTTTATTTATTTATTTATTTATTTGGCACAGACAATGGTCTTCTCTTTTTAGTCTCCAACACTCACAGAGCAAAATGTTACACACACCTATCAGAACACACTCCAAATCTCACAAAGCCATAATCAACTATTGCTGATTTAGGTGGAGCTCAGGGTTGTCATCCACCAGAAACTAACTCGCCACTCCTGGTCACCCTGAGATGACCTGCTTTATCTCCGCATCTTTCCTCCACACGCCCCAGGCAATGGTTCATACATGTTCTATTGTCACAGTTTGTTGCTGACATAGTAGCACTATTGAAGAACTAGAAAACAGAACAGACAAAAGTCTGTTTATCACTGGGTGTTTGTTTTTGAACTTTTGAATTTGGGCTCTCAGCCTTGCAGCTGTCCCTGAAAGAGAAGCTTTAACCCTAGCTAGAATATTAGCACTGTGAAGGAATCTGGGAGAGAAATGATTTTAAGTTTGGACTATGATGTAAGCCATTTGTTTTGCTTCTTCTAATGAATCAGCATCTCCACCATATATCCGTGTATTGATTTTTTTTTTAACTGAAGGCAGAATTCCTAATTCAGCAGTTTGAACCGCTTGACCCTGAGAGGCTACTGCAGCAATCCGAGGCATTTATTATCTCTACCACTTAAAACAATAGCAACAGAGTAGTGCATTGCTTCCTGAAACTAAACCTGGGCAAGTATGAGATTCTGGAAATCAGATTTGTTTGTTTGGGACAGGGTCTCAGAATGTGGCTCCTGGTAGACATCAACTCATGAAGTAGCCCCAAGTCCTTGCCCTGGCCTGGGACTCATTGTCTTCCTGCCTCAGTCTCTGGGATTTCAGTGCTGGGATTTCAAGCATGTGTTACCATACCTGGTTTGGTTGGAACTAAGAATGCCTTTTAAATTCTTGCTACTGCCAGGTATGCTAACACATGCCTGCAATCCCAGCATTGAGGGAGGCTGAGACAGCAGGATACAAATTCAAGCCTAGCCTTAGTAATTTAGTGAAATCCTGTTGCAAAATAAATAAAATGAAGAGCAGGAGCTGTAGTTTAGTGAAAAGGCTGTGGTTTCCATCCCAGTACTAGTAATAAATAAATACATTTTACTAAAGTCATTTGTGACCAATATAACTGAATGCCGCGAAAAATTTTTTGAGGTGAAAATTACATACTATAAAGTTAACATTTAAAAATGAATGACTTAGTAGCATTTCATATATGAAAATACTGTACAAATCACTACTTTTGTCTAGTTCCAAAACATTTCCATTTTCCCCCCAAAGGAAACCTCATACATATTAAGCAGTTCATTCTATTCTGTCTCCCTTGTCCCTGGTATCCACCAACCTGTGTTCTGTCTCTGAGGATTTACTTATTTCGACATTTCAAATAAGTGGAATCAGACAATATGTGGACTTCTGCTGGTTTTTTTGAACTTAGCATAGTATTTTCAAGGCCCATCCCCCATATTGTAGCATGTGTCAGTACTTTGTTCCTTTTCGTGTCTGAATCACATTGTAGATATGTTTTTACTGCTTAAAGAAACTGGCACTTCTACCTTTTTGCTCATTGATCGTTGATGTACCAAAGGGAACTCATATTTGAAATGAGAAAGGAAATCAGGATTTTTTCTTTCCAAGGCCTCTTGCCAAGAAGATGGTAGGAAGGAGGTTTCCTCCTGGAAGGATGTTGCTATGGTCTGGATATTGAGTATCCCCCAGAAGACCCCTGTATTTGGAATTGGGTGTTATGGGGAGGCAGAGCTTGGCTGGAAGGGGCAGATGTTTGGGGTTTAACCTGGCAGGATTATATCAATCTGTGTCCAGTGGGGGCCTGACTGAGCCAGTCAGTCAACGTGTACTTGAATGGGAGAGTGCGGATTAAAATATAAAAAAACATGGACTCTTGCAAGGGACACTGCAAAAGACACTTTATTTTTTATAGTTTTTCCTCTTATACCCCAGTTGTTTACAGGCTTCTATATTTCCCTATCAATGCTTGTTAAGAACAAAGAGCAGGCCAAGGTGCGAGGAAGAACATCAGGCTTAGGCTTAAAGGACAGGTAGTGATTCTTTGTAGGAAGGAACCCTGCCGAGGTCTGCAATGCTGAGGCTCTGAGGCCGCTGTGAGGGCCCCAATAGGGGCCCAGAGCAGAGCCTTCAGGTATTCTATTATTGACTTGTGGGCCAGGAAGTGAGGGAGGGGCACCTGCTCTGGGTCAGAGGGCAGCTGGCAGCTTGATGTTATTAAGGGAAGGAAGCAGAAAAAATTTTGCAGCTTCTTCCTGGAAGGCTCTCGTCTGTTTGAATCTGAAAACTTCACTTTGCTCCGGCTTCACTTGGAGTCTGTCTGCAGTGGGGTGACCTGCTCTCCAGCCTCTGTCTTTGCCATGTCCCTCCGCATTGCCAGCTGCCCCATGAATGGACAGTGTGTGTGATACCTTCTGACACTGAGGTAAATCTTTCCTCCTTTAAATTGTATATGTCAGGCATTTTTGTCACAGCAGTGAGTAAGTAGCCAAGACAGATGTGAATGTTGTATCTCGGAGTGGAGAGAGCACAGTAGCAAGAAACAGTTAAAAAAAAAAGTTGCCGTAAAGATGGGTCAGATTTCTCTCTGGCTTTTGTTGCAAGTTCCTTTCAACAACTTCAAATAGTTCATGTAAAGTATCCAAGAGTTCTGTGTTTCTTTTACCTACCTGGCCAACTGCGGAAGGCCAATTGATTTGGGACATGTTGCCTTCCCAGTTTCCTAATAGCAAACAGGTGAAGGTTCCACCTAGAGAAGCGTAGCAGTAGACACCGCCTGAGCTTCCAGCAGGTGTTTCAGGCCTCTCAGAGCTCTGATAGCCCCTCTTCTCAGATGATGTGGCACACTGCGGTCACACAGCAGCTTGGTGGCGAGGGACACACACCAACGCGATAGGACTGTCCAAACTACACTGCGTCCTACAGACTGCTGCTTGTCTGTGTTGTAAGGTGTATGGCTAGGGGCTGCTACACAGTTCTCCAGGCTACTTGGTGGTGGTGGTGCGGGGGGGAGACAGGGTGAGCATGAAGAGAGAAGATGGCAATGCAGACCTGCCGTTCATAAGGCTGAAGGAAGGCTGGCCTCTGTGTGCTGCTGGACATGTGGGCCAGGCATGAAAGACTCCATCACACCATGGCTTACCGTTTTAGAATCCTACCTGCAGCGAGTCTCATGCAGAAGGGTGAGGCATAGGAAGGTGATTTTTATTAGGTCTTCAGGTGATTCTTATGTGGTTCTGCAAGGATATTTTGAGAGACATTGATTGTAAGATCTGTTGTCTCTTTTCTCCTGTGAATATCTTGGGAAAGCAGCAGCTGCAGAGGCTATTTTGGGACAGCAGGGACCTGAATAAGGTCAACTCACATGCTAAATGGAACCAGTCCAGGACAGGGGCTGAAAATGGGGTTTATGGTGCGCGGGAAGCAATAGGAACTTAGAACGAGGATGGAGAAGAGCTGGGGGTCTCTGAGCGTCTGCTTCTCCAGGCAGATCCCTGGGCTTGCCAGGTTCTAGTTCCTCGTGCTTTGGACAACAAGGCTCATGAATGTTTTAGTAGAATGAAACAGCACGGGGCAAATTCACAGGAGGCGGCTTCCCCAGCCCTCAACTGCTGAGTCCCACCCTCCATAGTAAGTGACCTGCCCTGCTGCCCAGTGGAGAAAAGCAAGCTCTGGGTGTGTAACCCAGGAATAAATCCCTAGAGACTTCCAGGTTTGGAGGATGTGCTACAAAGAAGGGAAAGGAAATTCAGAATTGAAAACTATTTTAAAGTATATGTACAATACTTGCCTCATGTCACTGGCTGAATTTAGATGGTGATAAGCAAAAATTCTCACAATTCTTGTTCTCAGTTGTCTTAGCAATTGATTAACTACTACATTTTTAAAAATCTCCAAATGTTTTAATCTAGACATATGTTGGGGGCTGGAGTTGTGGCCCAGTGATAATGTGTCTAATATGCATAAGGACCTGGGCTGGATCTTCAGCACCATAACAGTGAAATTAATAAAATAGAAGTTTTTGAAAAATAGAGCTCTGAAACAAAAAAGCTTTTTTGACATTGTATTCTTTTGGATCATATCCATATTGGAGTCAATTTACAAACTGTCTTCCTAGGACTAAAATGGCATTGCCCCACAGACAAGTGCCTTCCTAGGTGTGAGGAACTAGAACCTGACAACCAGCCCAGGGATTTCAAAGGAATGTGAAATTCATGATAGAAAAATGTAAAATAGAGAAGTGAACAAAGAGAGGAAAAGAACACCCAGAGATAACCACTGATATTGTTTAGTGTATTTCCTTCAACAGATTTCCTATTTATGTAGTATACTCTTACCTATTCAATTTGGTATCTTTTTTCTGTTTATAATATGAACACTTCCCCTACAATATCAGACAGACATTGGTAATGCTGTATTTACAATATTCCAAACTCTGAATGTACTGTAATCTACTTGACCTTCTTTCCCCTTCTATACCAAAGTTGGTTCTATATTATTTTTTTTTTTTTTTGGAATTGGGGATTAAGAGATTAAACCCAATAACATCACAAAGAGCTACCTTCTTTTTTTTTATTTTTGAGATAGGGTCTTACAGAGTCACTAAGTTGCCAAGGCTGGCTCAAATTGTGATCCTCCTTCTTCAGACTTTGAGAGTGCTGGAATTACAGGACTAGGCCACCATGTTCTCCCCACATCTTTGAGTTTTATAGATGGGCTTCCTGCTACATTTTTCTTTGTAATATCTTCTCTTTGATAGAATCCTAAATATGAAATTACAACATCAAAACACATAAATTTTTTAAAGGCTTCTGCTGCATCTTGCATAATTGCTTTCCAGAAAGGTCATTCCAGCATCATAAAAGGTGCCTATTAAACTTTTGCCAGTGGTGCTTATTATAATTGAAAAAAATAATTTTTTCAATGTGGTGAGTTTAAAATGGTCCACATTATCACATGTATTTCTTTGAGATTATGGATAAGTGGTTTATATATTTTCTATTAAAGCATTTATATTTCCTCACTGAGTTTGATATACAGAGAGAAGGGAAGAGAGAAAACAAAATATCTTAGCCTCTTATTTAAGTTTGTTGAAAATCATGTTCCTAGTGTTCATCTGATTCTTTTGTTGACTGCTTTATATATATGGACAGTAGGAGTTTTCCCTTTTGGGTAGTTAATACATAGTTTTTTTCCTTAGGGCAGCTTTTTATTTTTTTATTTTTTGGTTGAAGTCCCTGTCTATTTCGAGTCTTTCCCCCAGTACTGGAGACTGAACCCAGTGCTTGTGAGGTCAGACAGACTCTCTACCACTGCACTACAGCCCTAGTCCCATTTTGAGTCTTTAATATTACTTATACCCACCTATTCTCATATCAGTTAAAATGTTGCTACTTTAGTTTTTTTGTTTAGTTTTTATAGAACTGGGGATTGAACCCAGGGACTACAGATAGCGCTGCATGCTCAACCTATTTTTATTTTTGATTTTGTAACAGCTCTAAGTTGCCCATGCTGGTCGTGAACTTGTGCTCTTCCTGCCTCATTCTCTCTGAATGTTGGGATTACAAAGCATGTTTCATCATGCCCCTCTGAACCGAATTTTTTTTTTCAGTACTATGGATTGAACTCAGGGTCTTCACACTGAGCTGTAGTTCTAGCCATTTATGTCTTGAGACAGCATCTCACTAAGGTGCCCAGGATGAGAATGAACTTGAAGTCCTCCTGGCTTAGCCTCCCAGAGTGCTGAAATTACAGGCCTGTACCACCAGACCTAGCAATTTTTTTGGGGGGGGTGTTTAATGTAGTGCAAGGTTCTCATTTGATTCCCTGCTCACACCCTCAAAAAAAGGGACGACTTTTCTACCACATTTGTCTTAATGAGGCTTTTTAGCCTTACACAGGTTTTTCCAAAATCTGAGAAACTCTTTGCTAACAGGTCATGGAAAAAAAGTACCCAGACATGGTGGATTCACCTAGCAATGTAGCTGGACTTGTTTCCTGCCTTATCTGTGCTCCCCTAGGTGCAGGGAAACTAGACAGGGGAGGGCTCTCTGAAGTTTGCAGGAGAGATAGGAATGGTGCTCTCTCACCTCCTTGGGCACCAAGGACAGCTCAGCTCTGGCGTTGCAGAGCTCTCAAGCAGCAGCAGATTTGCAGATAAGTCTCCTCTATAGTTGACCTGTTTAGCAGTTCCTGAACACCCCATTTCAGAATGGCGTAGTTAGGAAGACTGTCCAGCAGCAATCTGAGGACTCAGTTTTAACTTTAAGGATCTAAACTAACCAACCAACAACAAAAATCTAGTGTTGTCACTTGGAAATCACTGTTATTACTGATCCTTTAACCCTTCAGAAGTTGCAGCTGAGCTGAGAGATACAAGCGTTTCTCACATATTAAGGGCTAACACCTGACCCAGGAATTAAACCAAGGTTCCTCACTGTTATATTACCTCAGGGAGTGCATCAGACACAGCTGTGGGCATTGTGCCTGTCTCCAGTAGGTACCTAGGATTTCACTTGCATTTTGAATTCTTGCTCTTGGAAGTTTTCAATCTTAGATTCACTCTACCTCTCAGTTTCTGGCATCTGCTTTGTCTTTTCAAGTAGTTTGGCCTCTTTGTACTTGTTGGGTTAGCACCACATGTGATTTTCATGTCAGTGTAATATTAGGTGAAAGGTATCCTATTGCCAGTCTCAGCGGCAGGGAACCCTGGAGGCCGTCTTCCAAGAGAGGAGTTACAGAGGCAGAGGTTTTCTTCAGTGGCACATGAGCTATGGAATGGCTGACTGGAATCAGAGACCTGTAATTCACTAGGTCTTGACAGCTCACATTACCTTCTCATGTTGGTCAGTTTACTAGGAAGTGCTGAAGAAATGACAAGAGAGAAGAGACACTGGACCTCTTTGTGCCTGTTGGTCAGTATAATTCTCACTTTGAAGGGACACACAAGGAAAACAACTATCTGATATGCCAAATGAATTGATCCAACCTGTGTGATCAACAGCTCGTTAGATGGGGCTGCCAAAGTCATTCTCACTAGCAGTTTGGGATTTGGAGAGTAGAGTCTGCATTTCATTTCTCCATGATCTTCTAGTTATTATTTATTTATATTTTGTCGGGACAGGGTTTCACTACCTTGCTACATAGTCCAGGCCGGCCTTGAACTTGCTAGGCTAGTCAAGACCCTAGGCTGGTCTTGAACTCATAATCTTCCCCTTAGCTTCTCAAGTCCTGAGATTGTGTCATGTACTGCCATACCCGGTTTGTGGTCTTTCCACATAAATGAAGCCACAGATTGAAGTGGGTTCACATACTTCCAAGATTAGAAATTGTCTTAGACTATCAGCTCACACAATCTGGGTACAGTCATTGTGCTTCTCTGCCAGGGACTGAGACTACCAGTGATCTTAAGACTGTGACCTTCCACTGCTTAAAATCATCCTCAAATGCTAACTGTGACCAGGAAGGCTTCTCTGTGTGTGTCCCTGTCTGCTACTCTGACCTCACCTTTCCCCTGCCTGCCTCCTGTCTCAGTCTGTCTCAGCCCCAGGCCTTACTTAATGTTGTCCTGAACGTCCCAGCTTCCTTCCGTCTGCCTGGGACATTCTTTCCCTGGCCTATATGGCTGACTCCTAAATTCTTTCAGACCATCTCAAATGTCATCTCTCAGACCTTCCCTGAGCACTCTAATAAGACAGCAGCTTCTGCTACTCTTGATCCCTGCTTTAATTTCCTCATAGCATTTAACTGTGCCTCACATTTTATTTATACATGTGCTTATTTTCTTGTTGTAATGTAAGCTGTATGAAGACAGAAACATCAATTTATTGTTCTCTGCTGTCTCACCTTGATTAGTAAGTTACAGATAAATCCAACAAGTGGCAGCAGAAAAGTACCCCTGTGCGAATATGAGATGCAACTGAACAAACATGATGCATGTTTGCACATATTTATTAGAGACAATATGTAATTAATTCTTCTCAAAACACTCCCTCATTCTTTGTTTATGTTTCTTTTTATTTCCTTTCCTTTCTTTTTCTTTTTCTTTTCATTTTTGTTTCTTGTCTTCCTTTTCTTGGGTCGGGGCAGAGTCTTGGTCTAAAGTCTAGGCTGGGTGGACTTCTGGTCAAGATGGCGGCCTAGTAACAGAGCTACACAGTGTCTCCTCATTGACCCACTTAAAAAGTCAATAGTTTAGTTAGGAAATGCATGTTCAATGTAGCTAGGGAAGAGAGGAGCATCCCCACAACTGAAAGGAGGCCAGGGAAAGTTGAGAAACTCCAAAGGAACATCAAAAACAGAGAAAAAAAAATTCCAGCAGCCCAGGAAGCTTCCACAGGCTGGCTGCAAACGGCTGGGAGCTGCAGGCAGCTGTAAATGGAGGAAAGCTCATGTGGAGACCAGAACATCTGATGGAGCTGGGACAGGAAGGATCGCCCCAACAACTGGCTGGAGGCTGCGGGAAGGTCAGAAATCCTGAAGTCATACCAGAAGTGAAGGAAAAAAGCAGCCGACTCGGCTTGGTCCTGAGCTGCCGGCACCCACAGACCACAGATGGAGGAAAGTCCAGAGCCAGAACCTCAGCCTGAGATAAGAGAGGATCTTGGAGAAGTGGGAATTGTCGGCATCTGGTGGCCCAATCCTCTGAAGTCCAGGCTGGTCCTAAACTCACTATGTAGCCCAGGCTGGCCTCAAGCTCATAGCAATCCTCCTGCCTCCCTGCCTCACTGTAGTGTTTCTTTAGAGCCTGCTTTTCTGTTAGATGGCATCTAGCAGCAGCATTCAGTATATATATATATATATATATATATATATATAAAATCACACTTCATAAAGACACTCTTGAAACAGAACCCCCAGAATTCCTTCAGAAAGTGTCAGGAATGAGGGGATGAGAGTGTTTGAAGCAAGGATGGAGTATTTTGAGGGGGAATTAACAGCAATATGTCTTTTTGTATAATAAGCCTTTAAGAATTTAAATATTTACCATGTATTTAGGTCATACATCATATGATACTAAGAGTGGTAGTGCATGCCTGTAATCAAAATCATATTAAGTCAGGAAGCAAGTTTTCAAGAAATTTTGAGTCCAGCCTGGACAACTTAGGGACTTAACAGGATCTTGTCTTAAAATAAACAATAATGAAAGGGTTGGGGATATAGATAAATGTGAAGTCCCTGGGATCAATCTCCAGTACTGCACACATAAAAAATGAATAAGGAAGTTTATACCACTCTAGAGGAAAGCTACCTTCTAAGAACTCAAATATAATAGCTTAATTTTCACTTGCTAGGGCTCTAGGACTTCCATGATAGAAAATCAGCTTTGAATCTACAAGACTGCTTAAGAAGGAAAATTCTCAAATCATTTGTGTGTGTGTGTGTGTGTGTGTGTGTGTGTGTGTGTACCCATGCATGTACAGCCCAGACATTACTGGATTAGCCTTTGCACTGAACTACATCTCTAGCATCATTCTCTCTCTTTCTCCTCTCTCTCTCTCGATGGAGTCTCACTGAGTTTCTACATTGTCCATGTAGGGCTTGAACTTCTGATCCTCCTGCTTCAGCCTCCAAGAGTGGTAGGATTACAGGCCTGTGTTACCACACCCAGCTTATCCCTAAATTTTCTGAAACACATGAATCATTAAAGCATAAAAGACCATGAGTCATTTGTGTTCTTCCTCTTGAAATTAGAAATCTTCATATCTTATTATCCAGTAGTGGACACAGAGTTGATTTTGAGATCCAATTTTTCCAAAATGATAGATGAGATCTTTTCAAAGATGGTAGAAGGCCTAAGTAGGCATGTCCAACCTGAAACTTGCTGTTTTTTGCTTTTTCAAAAATGTCATGATAAAAAATAATTGAAAATGTGAATTTTAATATTTATATATTAGCCATATTGTAACATTCATTTTTGTATGTGGTTCAAGACTACATACAAAACAAACAAACATAAAAAAACAAAACTAGGACAAAAAAAAACCTAGCAGACTTAAGGTTGGACATGCCACCCTGGGGGACACTGAAGGAGGAGTCCGTTTTCTGACCTTCCCTTTCCTGAGTGCCATATATTCCAACAGAACAGAAAAATGTTTTGAGAGCAAATGGTACGAGACATCAATTCTTCCTCTGTTATCTCAAACTTCCTCAGATATTAAATGGGGATAGAAATAATTAGCTTTTCAGGGTTCTTGGGAGAGTTAAAGGGACAGTGTGTTAAAGTACCTAAGCACAGAGCATGGCTCACAGCAGGCATCTGTTAAGTAACAGTTCTTTTCTTTATTTGTTAAATTGATAACGCCTGGTTACTACTTAGGGTTTTGAAATTCTTATTATTCATGTGAAAGCAATAGGCTAGGTCTCTGGAAAGTCCTATTTTTCATTTGAAGAGCCAGGACCAACTTTTGCGGAGCCTGTTTTAGTAATTCTACTCAAGTTCCATACAAAAGCCGGGTCACAGTCTCCTCCGTAAACTTGGCGTACCCAGAGAGTCCAGGCCTTCTTTCGAAAGCCATCTCTCCCTTTTCTCTCGCCTAGGCTGAAGGGTGTTTGTCAGTCTGGAGATCTCCGTCCGACCCCACAGAAGGCGGGAAGCCGCGCAGAGGCTTACCCACCACGCCCAGCCGGGCAGCCTCGCCCCGGGGCGCCCAGCGACCTGTCCCCAGAAAAGCGGGCCGTGACGCCGCGGACGGGCCAATCAGAACAAGTTTGGCCCTCTGCAGTTTCCGTTCGCGCACTAGGCGGCGCTGCGGCCACGGCGGCGCCGGCGGCCGGGGCTGTCGCGGGCTGGGACGGTCGGGCCGGCGGCGGAGACTCGCGGTCATGGAGTGGGGCTCCGAGTCCGCGGCCGTTCGGCGGCACCGCGCGGGAGGCGAGCGCCGGGAAGAGGCGGCCGCCGCGCCGCAGCCGGAGAACGAGCTCTCGGCCCCGGAGTGCCCGGCGGCGGCGCGCGGCGCCAGCATGCGGAAGAGACCCCGCGGCGGCGGCGGCGGCGCTGGGGGCCGGGGCGCGCGGGCCGGGCTGTCCGAGGCGCGCGCCGCGCTGGGGGTCGCGCTTTTCCTGCTGGCGCTGCGGGCGCTCGTGCAGCTGTCGCTGCAGCAGCTGGTGCTGCGCCGGGCCCCGGGGCGCGCCGGCGACTTCGACGCGCGCCGAGCCAGGTACCGGCCGCTCCCCGGGCGCCGCGCGCGCTGCCCGGCGGCCCCTTCCGGCGGGCGGCCGCCGCCCCTGCGTGCACCTGCCCAGGGTGCCGGCGGCGGGCGCGCCGGCCCGCCCTGGAGGCCCGCATTGAGCTTCCCGCGCAGGTGGAGGGTGGCCGGGCGGACGGGGCCGCCTCTGCACCCGCACTCTGCCCGCTTGCAGGGGGCTCGGTTGCTGATGGAGCCCCCCGTCTTTTGGGTCACCTTCCACTCTCTGAACCTTGGTTGATTCTCCTGCGTTTCAGGGGAAGCGCAGTGAAAATTACATGCGTAGGCTTAGTACATTGCTTTCTTACGGGGAAGAGTTTTGGGAAGGAGTGGTACAGTGTTTTGACTCTCAGGATTAGAGTCTCCAATTTGATAACTGGATTTCCCGTGGGAAACCACTTGTGCAACATCTTGTACACAATTTCACTTCGCAGATCACCTTTGGGTCTCCTGAATTGGTGATTGTGTAAGATTTCGCTTTTTATTTTTTTAAAAGACATTGAGGTTCGCTGGGAAGGGTGATTAACAATGTTGTGACTTGTATGTGTTGAAATTTACAATAATGTCAAGATAGCAGAAAGAGTTTCAACATCACTCACGTTTTAACTTTGAATGCCAAGTGCTGGAAGCTTTTTTTTTTTTTTCTCCTAAGGACTTCCCTCACCACCCCCAAGCTTGGAATGCAGTGAAAAAACAATTTTTTTTTTTTTAATAATCCGGGTTGGTTTTCTGATTTGAAGTGGTTGGTCCTGTATATAGAGTAGGAGGGCTTAGTTCATTCCTTACTATCAAAAAGATTTTTCTTTGTTTCTTTATCCTCTTAATTAGATTGCTTGTAACCTTCGGTTTCTACTTAGAATCAGTAACTTAGAATTGATAGCTCTCAAGAGTGTGGCCCAGTGATGTCGTAGTCTGTCCTGTTTAGTCCTGAACTATCACACATTTTGAATATAATCCCTAGTGTATATATTGGTTTGATAAAGGGATTAGAAGAAGTTGGGAATAAAGTGGGCAGAGGAAACTCTGAAGGTATTAACTCTTGGGAGGGAAAATAGAATAATGTAACTTTACAAGTGACTTTTCCAGGGTATTTGAATTAATGGAAGGCATTTTTTTAAAAAAAAATTGAGAAAGTCAGCTAAGCTTTTTGGGAGAGGAAGAAGCACGTAGGGAAAAAGTTGTTCTATGCTAAGTGTTTTAAGCCTGTGTTTGTCATAATTAGTATTTTTAATTGCTTTCAGGGATCATCTTGAACACATAACATCCATTGGCCCCAGGACTACAGGAAGTATAGAAAATGAAATTCTGACAGTGCGGTACCTTTTGGAACAGATTAAACTGATTGAAGTTCAAAGCAGCAGCCTGCACAGGATTTCAGTAGATGTACAACATCCTACTGGCTCCTTTAGCATTGACTTCTTGGGAGGTTTTACAAGCTACTATGACAACATCACCAATGTTGTGGTAAAACTGGAACCCAGAGATGGTGCGCAGCATGCTGTCCTAGCTAACTGTCATTTTGACTCAGTGCCCAATTCTCCAGGTATGTAACTCTTTTGTAGTCATCTTAAGTCAATCCAGCACAATAGCTCATTGGGATATCTTAGGCTATTGTAGGGACCATTTTCTGTGCTTGAACATGTTTTCATTGTGATGGAAGATAGGATAATTCATATCAGTTTAGAGTCTTAACCATCAATATTCTCTTCATTATTATTTTTAGCATTGATTTCAGTAGCCCAATGGAAGTTGTCTTTTTTGTCATTGAGACTCAATATCTGACATCCACAACTTTAGGGAGGAAAGATTTCTTTTAGCTTACAGTGTCAGAAAGTCATAGTCTATTCATAGGTGGGCAGCTGGAAAATGATGGAATCTCATGGGGCCATAGCTAGAGCCAGAGCTGGAGCCAGCTCTGGGGTGAAAGAGATCCTCACAGCAGCATGGCGGAACAGAGAAGCTTGGGAGGAAGGATAGACCAGCATATGCCCTTCCAGGTCAAGCCCCAAGCATTTTCCCCTTTCAGCTAGGCCCTGCCTTCTAACATTACACAGTATCTAGGTACATGAGGCTTTTGGGAACATTTCAGATCCAAATATAACATTTTGCTCTTGGCCGCCAAAAGACTCATGTTTATTCCCTTAAGCAAAAGACATTCAGTCCTTCTCGAAGAGTTGCCAAAGTCTTAACAGTTTTAGGACTGTTAAGGAAAGTCCAAGTCCAAAGTCTCTTCTGATATGCAAGGGAAATTCTCAGCTCTGAGCTCCTGTTAAAACCAAAGAGTTAAGCACTTCCCATGTAAAATGGCACTGGGTAAACATTCCCATTCCAAAAGGGAGGAATAGGAGGATAAAAGGTAGTTGCACCAAAGCAGTTTTTGAACCCATGTCCTCCCATGTCCAGCACCTAGGATAAACTGTGGCGAGATAATGATTCCAAAGGGCTTGGGTAGTTCTGCCCCTACAGCGTCATTGCTGGCTGCAACTTTCATCTTCTCTCTTTTGGTTTGGACTGATCACAGCCTGCAGCTTTCCTTAGCAGGTGATCCATGCTCCTGGCTTCTCCAAACTTTTGGGGTCTCCATTGCATCCTCGGCTTCTTTACAACATCATATATTGCCCACCTGGGGGCATGTTGCCCAGCCTTCCAGGCCTTCCTCTGAAATTTGGGTGGAAGCCTCTGTGAACCCATCTCTCTTGAATTTTGGAAGCCAGTAAAGCCAGGACAATCTGGGTATCACCAAGGCCATTGGTTTGGTGCCAGAAGTCTCCAAGTTCTTGGATGGTTGAACTCCAAGCAGCTGAACTCTAAAAGACATCTTTTTCTTTGGCCCTGGGATACACTTCTCAGAGCAAAGTCTTTTGCCTTTTCACCCTGGAGCTGGTTAAAGGTGGGGTCTTGTTGACTTGGGTGATGCCCTCGAGGCATCTTTCCTATAGTCCTGATGTTAAGTACTTGGCTTCTTTTTAATGTGAATCTCTTTAATTTCCCTGCCCTCTTTGGCTCCAATGTTGTAGGCCATTTTGGTTTGGCAGTGCAGAGTTTTGGTATGATTTTTCTCTGCCATTTTTTCCTGTCTTTATCCACAGAGCTGGCCAAAAGCCACAAATAGCAGCTGAGTGACAGCCTGGACATTGGGCTGCCTTGAGATTTCTCCACCAGATTAAGTAGTCCATCACCCTTAATCTCAGTTTCAGATGAAGTTTCTGGACAGAGGGAAAATGCTGACCAACTTAGAGCATAGCACATGCAGTTTTTAGACCATTTGTCAACACAGTTCTTCCCATCTGAAACTTCTTGAGTTTGGCCTTTCAAATTCACATTTTTCATCAGTGTTCTGACCTTCTGAACTTTGATTAGAATCGCCCATCAAACTCAGTTCAGAGCACTCCAAGGCTTCTGCATCCTCAAATCTCAAATCTTCAAATCTGTCCAAATTTCTCCTGCAAGCCTGTTTTAAAGGCTTCCAAACCTTATGATCAGGTAAATTCATAGTAATAACCTCACTTCTGGCATCAATTTCTGTCATAGCTACTTTTTTGTTACTCAGTATTTGACATCCACAACTTTAGGGAGGAAAGATTTCTTTTAGCTTACGATTTCAGAAAGTCATAGTCCATTCATAGATGCGTGGCTGGGAAACGGTGGAATCACATGGTGGGGCCGTAGCTAGAGCCAGAGCTGGAGCTCGCTTTCAGGAGACAGAGATTCTCACAGCAGCACGGCAGAACAGCGAAGCTTGGATGGAAGGGTAGACCAGCATATGCCCCTTTAGATCAAGCCCCAAGCATTTGCTCCCTTCAGCCAGGCCCCACCTCCCAACACTACACAGTATCCGTAGGTACATGAGGCTTTTGGGGGACATTTCAGGTCCAAACTATAATAGCAGTACATGAAGTATTTTAGGTAGACTTAAGTAGCTGTATCAGTGTTACCAGATAGTGAATGTTACTGTGTCTTAGATTTAGGTTCTGCTACTTCAAAGATTTACTCAATTATGAGTGTAGTGATACGTTTTCATGGATGCTGCATGAGTGATAGTTCCTGCCTTAAAAGATGCACAATCTGGAGGGCATCATTTGTAGCAGTTTCTGTTGACCTGAACAGGAAAAGAGGACATGCCATACTGTTAAAATACTTAATTAATTTTAAATATTGCTCTGAAAATGCTTTGGCGAAATATGATACTTTATGTTTAGAATAGGGCCTAATATAATACATAATTGTCCAGTGAATGAGAATCCCCCAAGCTGAATTTTCACTTATAAAAATAAGATTTCTCAGAAAAATGTTTTCAGTAGGTAAAGGAGGTAGCTAAGAATAGAAAATACCCACCCAGGGCCTTGTTCTCATTAGCCATATACTCTGCTACTGAGCTATATACCCATCCCCAGGAATTCTATTTTAAAGTTCTTAGCTGTGTATCTGAAACTCAGGAACTGTTACCAATTAGGAATCATGTTATCCACAGAAGGGCCTTAATTATCTTCTTGGGCTTGTTCTGTAGTTCTCTTGGTCATTGGTCATTTGGAGCTCAGTTGGCATCTTGCTCAGTCCCCTCACTTAACACTGGAATAAGTTTAGGTGATCACTACAGATGAGAGGCAGTAGGATCAGATGCTGGGTTTCTTAGGCAGTTTTTATAGCTACATTTGGAAAGAAGAGTTTTAGAGGCTAGCTAACAATCCTGTTGTCCAATTTCTTGTTCTTCCCTCAGTTTTTCATCTGTTTAATGGAAAAATAATAGTAATTAAGTGTTGTTCAAAAGATTAAATAGAAATAAAACAATAGCACTTTTCAGGGAAAATCTACCTTTTTGGCTATTAATTTTAAATACTAATATTTTTGATTGCTTGAATTTATAGCATCCAGAGTACATAAAATATAGTTTGCTTGATAAAATAATTCTGATCAAAATTACTTAGCTAGACAATTGCACTTGAAAGGTATTTTGATTTTTCACAAATCTCTGTGCACCCATTTGTTAAATAAAAGTACATGTATCTTGGTGTATGTTGAGAATACCAGTGATCTCTTATGTCCATTTCAAAGCAATAATAAAACAAATTAAAACCACTCTTGAAATTCTGGGAAGGGACAAATACTATGGTTGCCTAGGAACATTAGAGAAGAAAGGTGAGTGCCCAGATATCAGAAGCCAGTGTAGAGGAAGAAAAAGTAATTTTTTTCTCTGAGCTTCAAAGTTCTTTGGCAGAAGGGACCCCTGTAATTACCAAAAAATAAATTTACTAGAGAAAAAGGAATTCGTTACCATATATACCTCATGTATACATAAGAGATACCCAGGGAAAAGGAGTAAATCTCAAACATCCTAGGACTCTGGTTTATATAGCATCTTCAACAAAGAACAATGGCCTTTTTGGAAAAATGACAAAAGAAAAGGACTTTGAGTCACTATATACAGCAGATTGTAAGAAGGCAGATATATACTACATAAAGGGTTAAGTTAATGAAGTTTGTCATCTAGATTTTTATAGACTGATAAGGGTCAAAATTATCTTTGATGAGCAACGGTTGTTTTTTCTGATAGAGAGGAGAGGTGACCATATTGGTTAGGAGGAATCTACTGACTAGAAGGTGACAGGAGAAATTTCTTGGGAGGCTGAGAGGCAGGAGGATTGCTGAGAGCTTGAGACCAACTTGGGCTACATAGTGAGTTCAGGGCCTGCCTAGACTACAGAGCAAGACCATGTCTCAAAAAACAAAACAAATCTGAATCATTTGTAGAAAAATGGATTCTCCTTGAGACCATTATGCATAATAAATTGAATCAAACACAGAAGGTTAAATATTGTATGATTTCTCTAATATGAGAAAACCAAACCATAAAAGAGAGATGGAAGAAAGTAAGAAGATAGACTTTGTGGAAAGGGAAAGGGGTTATGTAGGGCCGAGAAGGGGAAAGGGAAATAAATATAATAAAGATGCAATATGTAAATAAAAAAATAAAATGAAGATGGCAGTTTTGTGAACCATTAGAACCTATTTTTATCTATAATTTTATAGAAGCACTCATGCCAACAATCTCTGGGAAATTTATATAAAATAAGTTGCTAAAACTAGTGTTTTACCTATTCGAATAGGCTGTCACCCAAATCCTTTTAAGTGGCTGAATGAATTGAAGCATGAGGGGTGTTGTTTTGTTTGTTTGTGGTGCTGGGGAGGAACCCAGGGCCTTGTTCTTGTTAGGCAGGTACTCTGCTACTGAGCTACATACCCATCCCCAGGAATTCTATTTTAAAGTTTTTGGCAGTGTATCGGGAACTCAGGAACTGTTAACAATTACGGATCATGTTATCGACAGAAGGGCCTAATTGTCTCCTTGGGCTTGTTCTGTAGTTCTCTTGGTCATTGGTAGAGGAGGCATTAAGTTATTTTGGGGGTGGCTTCAAACTCAGGGTTAATTCTAAATGGAAAGGGATGTTGCCTAACCACCCAACCTTTTTAGATGCTGTTGTCTGACTTCCTTCTACTTTCTTAAAGGTATTTGACACTTCTCCAGTAAGACGCTAGAACCATTAAAATGAGGAAAAACGAATGGATAGTTGTCCTAGTTTTTGTTCCTGGGACAGAATACCTAACACGTACAACTTAAGGGAGGAAAGGCAGATTTTTACTCACTGTTTCAGAAGGTCTCAGTCCATTCATGGACAGCTGGCAATGGTGGAAGCACCTGGTAGAGGCCTAGCCCAGAGAAGAGCCCTTCACAGCATTGCAACAGAAAGCAGAATGAGGGAGGAAGGGCAGAGCTAGTGTATATCCTTCCAGGTGATGTGTCAGAGTTCTGTCTGTTCTGAATAAAGCCCCAGTTTTCTATCCCTAGTGGGTCAAGCCCCAGTGACCTGCACCTCTCACCAGGCCCCACCTTTTAACAGCACATGGAGTCCATAGCTGTCCCACAGCATTCAAATACATGAAGCTTCTGGATGGACAGTCCACACTCAAATCATAACAAGTTTAAATTGTTAATTAACTCTATGATGATATATACTTTTCATTTTTTTCTACCTTGAATAAGGAAAAGTTTTTTGTTATTTCAAGTAATAAAGTAAAAAAAATATATATTTTGGTTTCTGGAAGGTACACTATTTACTGATGACAACATGTACCTTTTGCTTGATATTGATTAAATAACTTATTTTGTTTCACTAAAATACAGTCCAGTAATTATTACTGAGATAACTCTCATTAGCAGCGTTTCTTCTTGAGTAAGAATTTAATAGAGCCCAAACAAGTATACAGAGTCTTCCTTAAGTTTGTAGAGAAAAGGAAAAACTAACATTAAATGCCTCCCAGGTGCTAGGCATCAGCATTATCTTATGTAATTGTTGAAGCAACCTTGTGAGTTAGGTGGTCTTAACCTGCTTCCTGTTCAGGAAGATAGCAGAATAAAGCAACAGAGGTATGGTTTACGTCTAAGTCTTTCATTGTTTTGTGCTCTAAAATCCCCGCTGAACTCCATAGCAGCCTACTTCCCAGTGTGTCAGCCAGGAAATGGCATTGCCTGGGTTATGATAGTGTTCATTTACTTTGAATATTCTTAAAAATTTTATTACGGAAAATTAGAAGTATATGCAAAAAGAGTTGTTTAATGAACTCAGATGTACCTGTCTTAGTTACTTTTTTATCACTATGATAGAATATTGAACATGCACAAATTAAGGGAGGAAAAGTTTATTTTAGCTCACAGTTTTAGAAGTTCACAGTTCATTCATGGGTGTCCGGCAACAGTGGAAGCACAGGACAGAATCAGAGGTGGAGGTAGCTCCTCATGACATTGCAAACAGGAAGCCAAGTCAAGTCACCAAATGAAAGAAGGAAAGAACATATCCTTCCAGATTTAAGCTGCCATCACATACCTGTAATCTGTAATCTGTCATATACCTCTAATCTATAATCCAGTCCACATGCCTGGAACCTATAATCACTACATGCCTGTCGTATATCACACACCTATAACCCACCCCTTCAGACCAGTCCCCTATTTCCTAACAGCATGTGGTTCCATAGGTAATCTGTAACATCCAAACACATCAGACTTCTGGGGGATAATCCAGATCCGAAAATAGTACATGTCACCCACCTACAATAGTCTAATACTATTTCTCTTCTAATCCCCCACTTCTTGATTATTTTGAAGTTGATTTTAGTTATATTGGTTCCTATGTAACTATTTCAGTCTCTTGCCAAAGGCTAAGAACCCTTTTGACATGGTCACAACTTCACGAGTTATCTCCGCTATAAAACCTAAAAATAAGGCCAGTGATTTGTGTAATACGCACTAGATCCTGGGTTGAATCAACAGTACATTGCGAAACAAAACACAGCCCAAATCTCAAGAAATTTAACAATAGTTCTTGAGTATCATTAAATAGCTGGTTAGTTTCTTTAACCACCTCTGGAAGTGCTTGAAAAACCAACTTACTAGGATCCTGTTTATAATCTTAATTAACATATAAAATTTATGAATTAAGAAGGCGTTGTGTAGAGGCCTGTCATCCCAGGACTCTGGGAGACCGATGTAAAAGTATGGCTACTTCAAACTCAGGCAGCGCATCTTGGCAATTTGGCAAGACCTGCTTTCCAAGTAGAAAGAAAAAAAGTCTGAGAATGTAGTTCATTGTGAAGGCCCTCTGTTCAGTCTCCACTACCACAGAAAGAAAGAGGGGCAAAGTTTAGAGATTTGACAAAGCGCTGTACTTTTTTTCTCATGCAATGTGAGTAATGAGTTTGTTTCCTGGGTCTCATTAGGCAGTGTCTTCATTGTACTGTTTCGCCATGTGATGCCCTTTGAAAAAACTTGAAATATGCTACACTATCCAAAATGACTCCTATTTAAAAATATGGAATGATCTGCAGCTTTTATGATTTTGATAGAAAAGAATGGAAGGAATGGCAGTGAGAGATGCTGGAGGAAACTGAGTAGTGGAGGAAAATATTACAGAGGATTTGGAATAAGCACAAAGAATGACACAGGAGGCTTTGGGGACCTGAAAATGCCAAGTTTTTAGTATGAGTTAATGTCTCACTTCGTTAATTTATTACAGGTATTGGGTGTCTTTAGTGAGCCAGACATGGGAGGAGCAAACCAAAAGTCCTTGTGGGGCTTATCCCTGGTGGGTGTAGTCAGCAGATGATGACAGCTGTGTTTACTGTCATATAGCTCGTTTGATGCTTCTCTGAGGAGACCATTGTATTCCTCACCATAAAGACTCAAATGTAAAGGTTTTAAAATCTGAGAAGCAACTTTTGTTTCTGGTTTCAAGGTGCCAGTGATGATGCGGTTAGCTGCTCAGTGATGCTGGAAATCCTTCGTGTCTTGTCGACGTCTTCAGAAGCTTTACAGCATGCTGTGGTATTTCTCTTCAATGGTGCTGAGGAAAATGTCTTGCAAGTGAGATTTTACTATTTTGAATTGGATATAATGAGAACAATGGCACATTTATTATGCATTCTTACTTACATGAAGAATACCAAAATGATATGCAAAAGAAGTTGTACTTTGCAGAACTTTAAAAATGTACGTGTTTGGTATATGAAGCAGGCAACTCGGAACAGGTCATCTTGGCAGTTTTCTTTTTTCCAGTACTGGGTATTGTACCACAGCCTTTGCACCCAGCTACATTTCAGCCCTCTTTTACATTTTTTGTTTTGAGACAGGGTCTCACTAAGTCACTTGCGGCTGGCACAAAAGTCATCTGCTCTGTGTCACCACACTACCCCAGTGGTTGATTTTGTGGGGGGATAGTGGGTAGCAAGCTCAATCAAGGCTTTCATACTGATCTACATCCCCAGCCCATTTCTATTTTCAGGGTCTCAGTAAGTTGCCCAGGTTGGGCTTGGACTTGACATCCTCCTGCCTAAGCCTCCCAGAATGCTGGAATTACAGGCCTGTGCCATTGGACCTGGCTCAGTATTTGGTTCTTAAAGGGACTCCGGCGTAACTATTATCCTCAACTTTTCTTCCTCTTTTCCCCCAGGATATTAGACCATGCTTATTACTGAGCCTTGTGCCAGTCTCCCTTTTTAGAAAACTTTTGCGGTAGTGTTTTGTCAAATAATAGCTTGCCCAAGTTCAGCTTGAGTTTAGATCCTCTTGGCTAACTTCCCAAGTGCTGGATTATAGGCCTTCACCCCAAATTTGGCTTCCTTTGATGCTCTTTTGACTTTGGAGTGTCAGAGGTATTTTGAGGCCGGCATACACCATGAATTCCCTTTTGTGGGTTGTGTCTTCTCATCTAGCCTCTCCCCCCCTCCCCCCCTTTTCTTTCTTTCTTTCTTTTTTTTGAGACAAGGTCTCTTTAGTCCAGGCTGTTCCTGAACTTACTATGTGGCCCAGGCTGGCCTCAAACTCACAGCAATCCTCCCGCCTCAGCTGTGATTACAGGCGTGTGCCACACGCCCAGCCTTTTGCTCCTATTCTTTTAACCTGTTCTTTTTGCACAGCCTCACACCTAACCGAGAGTTGTGCGGCCACACTCATCGTGATCAGGCTGCCTCTGTGATGACTTTGCACTGAACAAACTGCATATGACCATTTTGCATAGGAAAACAAATGACTTATTTAATGAGACTACCTTTGAGAACTAGTTATTTTCTCAAGTTTTTCACCTCATGAAGATAAACATTCTGGCTTTCATATAAGTAAAATAAAAGCTTGGAAAGGTTGATTCTTTAACCTATATATATTTTATTTCCTTCTCATTAAGGCCAGTCATGGTTTCATTACTCAGCACCCCTGGGCCAGCTTAATTCGTGCATTTATTAACCTGGAGGCAGCTGGTGTAGGCGGGAAAGAACTTGTGTTCCAAACAGGTATGTGAAGCTATGAATTGTATAGTTTAATACAATTCTAATTTTTGTGAAAGTCACAAGTTTCTAAACTAATCTCATTAACAATTTTATGAGGGCCTGGAGGACTGGCTCAGGTGTTAAAGCACTTGTTTAGCAAGTGTTAAGTCAAGTGCTAAGATATATAAAAATATATACTTAGTGCTTAGTAATCATTGCCTAGGTCTGGTGGCACAGGCCTGAATCCCAGCAGTTTGGGAGATTGAGGCAGAAAGACTACATGTTCAGTTCCAGCCTGGGCAATTTAATGACTTGGACTATCTCAAATAAAAACTTTTAAAAAGGGTTGGGGAAAAGCTTAGTGCAAAGGACCTGGATTCAGTTTCCAATCCTGTAAAACAAAACATGCACAAAACAACAACAAAAAACTCAACAGAAAACATTTAATTAATATAAGACAAATATCCTTCTAATTCTACTACTTCTTTTTTTGTTTGTTTTGTTTTTGAGACAGGGTCTCGCTCTGTAGCCCAGCCTGGTCCAGAACTCACTGTAGCTCAAGTTGGCCCTGGTCTCATGGCAATCCTGCCTTGGCTTCCTGAGTGCTGGGATTATAGGCATGTGCCATTAAACCTGGCTTTATGTGGTGCTGGGAAATTGAATTGAGGACCTTGCGCTTGCAAGGCAAGTACTTTACCCACTGTGCTATTCCTCCAGCCCCTAATCCTACTTCTTGAAAGAATATAGACTCTTGCTATGCCCTGCCAGAAAATTTTCACATCTGCCTTCTCAAATTTGATTCCTCCTCCCTCCGTTTTTTCCTTCTGGGCTAAAGATCAAATGTAGGCCCTGCTGCATGATCAGGAAGTGTTTAGACTCTGATCTATATGTTGAGCCCCTTCCTATCCAAGAGTAACTCTCTGATTTTTCTGATAATGCTCTTTAAATTTAGTTTAGAATCACACACTTTTTTTTCCTTCTTTTTTTTTTTTTTTGAGACAGGGTCTTCCTCTGTAGTCCATGCTGGTCCTGAACCCACTATGCAGTGTTTTTTTTCTTTTAGTAATGGAATTTGTGCCCTATGGGGCTCTACCACTGAACTACTCCATTAGGTGATAGTTGGTTTTTTTTTTTGTTTTGTTTTGTTTTTTTCAGACAGGGTCTTACTGAGTTACCCAGTTACCCAGGCTGGCCTTGGACATGCAGCAGCCTCCTGAATCTGGGTACTTCAGCGTGATTGGTTGGTTGGATTGTTTAATTGATTGATTTATACTTGAACCTAGGGCCTCTTAACATGCTAGTAATGCTATCCTTATTTTTTATTTTGAGATCATCTTACTAAGTTGCCTAGGTTGGCACTGAACTTGCAGTCATCCCACCTCAGCCTCTTGAGTAGCTGGAAGTAATAGATATGCTCCTCTGTGTCTGGCTTTAGTATATAATTTTAATCATTTTAGTAGTATAATTTTAATTACTAATATCTAAATATAGTAATAGCATTTTAATATAAGGTCTTATAAATATATTTTCCCAGTATCTTCTTTTTCTGTTTGTATTTTTGTGCTTCTCAGTGTGTCACGTCAGGAAGCATCTCATGTCTATTTGTTTTACTACTGAAAATACTAACTTTCTGTCATTTAAGATTGTTTGCCAGGTTTCTGTATTATTTTTTCCCTTTGTATAAGTCATGGTTTTCCCTTTTATAATAAAGCTTTGAAATTAAATAACTATTTACTGTTTCTCACCAAGTTTTGATTCTAGTTTTAGCCATCATTGATAATTCTTGACCCACACCGTTTTTGCTGTTTGCCTCATGAGCTTTCAGCTTCCTAATTCTGTCTGTAGTTAATAGAGTTCTGCAAGAAGGAAAGCTTTCCTTCCTCCTTTTCTGTATTTTATTTCAGCATTCCATAAGTTATTATTTCATTCTGTAGATTCTATATGTAGTTTTTGTCATTACCTATTTCAACACTGCTTCCTTTCCCTTTTGTTTCCAGTCTTCCTGGGACTGTAATTACTGCTATTTAGACCTTCTCAGCAGATCCTGTATGTCTCTTAGGCACAGTTCTGTAGAATTCAGCTGTTTTTCTTCCTGCGCTTTTAAACATATTAATCATCATCATTTTAAAGTCTACTCTTCAAGACTGGGTGAAGCACTTGAGGAGCATGTGTGAAGCTCTAGGCTCATTCTGCAGCACTGAAGGAAAAATCTTTAGTTGGTAATTCCAGCATCTGAATCTCCTGTGTATGTATTTCTATAATGTAGGGAAGCAATTTGATAATATTTATAGCATTATAAAATTTGATATTCCTAGATTTCCAGAAATGCACATACTGTATCTGTCACATGAGTCAGCATATTGCTGGGCTTTGCTGTGACAAACAGTCCTAGAGCTGCAGGCTTGTTTCTTGCCCTTGTTACATTTTGGTTCCTAATTACAGTGGTCATATACAGGGATTTTCATGTCCCACATGTTTTGTTCAGTGTGGGGAGAGGGACAGAGGAGAAGCCCCTCCCCTTCAGGGGTTACTGACCTCATGGCCAAGTTAAAGAGATGTGTGTAGTGGCCTTTAAAAGAGATGTGTGAACTTTAAAATTTGGCTGGGATGAGGGTCAGTCATTCCCTCTCACAGTTGGATGGCAGGGCAAGTCATGTGGCTAACCTTTCAGTTGATAGTGTAGAGAAGAGTATGTATGGATTCCATAGGGAAGCATCACAAATTATATAACAAAGGTAAGAATGTGTAATTGCTTTTTAGTGAGGGAGTAGTGAATCGTTTGGAATTACCATGTAATTTGTCCCACGATCCTAAAGAAGAAACTTCCAGTTTTAAAAGAATCTATTGATGTATGAAGATACAAGTGCAAAATTATTAATTATGGTAAGTTAAAAGCAGTACTAAAGAACTTTGTGGTATATTCAACAAAGTGTTAAGGAGGTATTAAAATCATTGTAACATCTAGCAACATAGAAAAACATTTAATATTAGGAAAGAGCACTTTACAAAATAATACCCTTTGACTGTAGCTGTGTACCATGATCACACATTTATAAAGAAACTGAAGATGTGAAATTGATAACAGTTGTCTTAGGATGAAAGATGTACAAGTTATTTTTTCATTCTCAGATGTAAACTTTTTATAGTTGCTGTAACTTTATAATTTAATTTTATCTTTGTAAAGTGTTTTTTTCTTTCCAAAAGTCATGCACATATATGAGAATTGTTGGAAAATATATCAAAAGGGATTAAAAATTTTTTAATTCATCTCCAAATCTTGCAAAACTACCACTCTTAGTAATTTTATGTTTTAGTTAGTTTTATTTTTTAATTAACACTAGGACTGGGGTTGTAGCTCAGTGGTAAATTTCCTGCTAATCGTGTTGGGCCCTGGGTTCCATCAGAACTACCACCAAAACAACAAAATAAAACAGTAGTGTATATTGAAAAATTACCAGGTTAATCTTGTATTGTGTGTTATATTTCATTTCAGGTCCTGAAAATCCTTGGTTGGTTCAAGCTTATGTCTCAGCAGCTAAACATCCTTTTGCCTCTGTGGTAGCTCAGGAGGTTTTTCAGAGTGGAATCATTCCTTCAGATACTGACTTCCGTATCTACAGGGATTTTGGGAGCATTCCAGGTATTTTGCCAGTTATAGACTTGTGTCATTGATTTATCAAAGGCAGACTTCTAGAAAATTTGGGAGTAAACAGTCTGATCACATTTGCTGTGAGGGCTATCCATTCTTACTGAAACAGAGTTCTGGGGCTGGAGGAATGGCTCAGCAGTTAGAGTGTTTGCCTAACAAGTGCAAGGCCCACTCTTGGTAGTTTTAATTTTAGTTTTCTTTCTTTTTTTTTTAAATTAATGCTAGGGATAGGGTTGAAGGTCAATGGTAAATTTCCTGTTAATCATGTGTTGGGCCCTGGATAGAACCACCACCAAAAAACCAAAACAGTTAATAGTATACGTTGAAAAATCTGATTCCCCAGCACCACATAAGCCAGCTGGGGTGAAACATATCTGTAATTCTAGCATTCAGGAGCCTGAGTGAGGAGGATTGGCTTGAGTTTGAAGTCAACCTGGGCTACATAGTGAGTTCAGGACCAACCCGAACAACACAACGAGACCATCTTAAAACAAAAAACAAAAACTGCAACTCTGTGTGTGTGTGTGTGTGTGTGTGTGTGTGTGTGTGTGTGTGTATAAAGTTCTTTTTCCTTTTTAAAACTTCTTGCTAATTTAGGTGTTTGCCTCCTCTACAATATAGGTTTTTGCCCATCAGTGCGACAGGAAAACAGGAAAAATGTTTAGTACTTTATTCCCAAAAGATGGTAATAGATTCTCTTTGGATCTTTGGCTTGTGCTGTTGTCTGTTCTTTGCCAACTCCCTTGGTGACTTGTACAGCTTAGCTGAAACTAAAATTTGGATCTGACCTGGCTAGGATGTATAGATGACAGAATCTTTTTTACTTTTAAAAACTAAGATGTAACCCAGCACTTCATGCATCCTTGGCAAGTGTTCTGCCACCGAGCCACACCCCTTCACTTATACCCCCAGTTGTAGATAGCAAAGTGTTGATAACCATACAAACTAACTGTTCTTATCCCTTGTTGTGTGACTTGTGTTTTCTTTTTGTGGAGTAGTATATTTCCCCAGTTATTATGTATTGAATTATATACTATACAGTAGATATTGTAAGAGTGTAGAAGAAATTTATGTAATTCATTCTTAAGTATGACAAAGCAATCATCTCATTTCTTTGACATTTTATGTTTTAGGAATTTAATGTATTAAACAAATAGACCTAAAGCACAGATCTTCAGAGGAAAATGACCTGTCTTTTTCTCTTGTGTCTTAGGAATAGACTTAGCTTTTATTGAGAATGGATACATTTATCACACCAAGTATGACACAGCAGACAGAATTTTAACAGATTCCATTCAGAGAGCAGGTTGGTATTCCGTTTGACTTTTATATTATAGAATGGGAATATTAGAGATGATCTGTAAATGTATAAATATTCTATAGCCTATACATTATAGAGACAGTACATGGTTGTCTCAATTACTTTTTATTGCTGGGACACAATTCTGACATCCACAATTTAAGGGAGGAAATATTTGCTTTAATTCACAGTTTTGGAAGGTCTCTGTCTATTCACGGGCAACTGGTAATAGTGGAAGCACATGGTAGATGGCCAGCAGGAGCAAAAGCTGTTCATAGCATGGCAGATAGGATGCCAAAAGAACAAGAAAGAGCAGAGCCAGCAAATATCCTTCTAGGTCATGACTCAGTGATATGCCTTTTCAGGGTCCAGTGCCAGTGTTCCACCCCTAGTGACTAAGCCCCACCTCTTAACAGCACATGGTTCTATATGTAATCTATATTGTCCACATACATGAGGCTTTGGGGAGGACATTCCAGATCCAAAATGTAACAATGGCGGAATTAGATAGGAATTTGGATTTGGAGAGAAAAGGGCTGAATTTTACTCTTTGGCATTTGAGAACATATAAGTATTCAATGTGAGAACTGGAAAAGGAATTGTCCCAGGTTGTAGTGGGATTGCTGAATGATGAGGTTATAGCTAATATGTGGACAGTTTGCTCTCTTAAAAAATTATATATATATCATGATTGATGCATGATTTTAAAAAGGAAAGTTGAGTGGTAATGTGAGGACAGTTCAGAGGCTAACATAAAAGGAAGTTAAAGGGATTTCCAGTGACACCCAGAGTAAAGATGTTTCAAGTAAGAACACAGCATGAAGAGAGTACGTTTGTGTGTGGAAGGCTACTGGTGAGCAGACTGTTAGAATAGAATGAAAGTAACAGGTTCAGAAATTGAAGAAATAAGGTAGAAGTGTACAGGGAGAGAAAATGGTAGAAGTCTTTAAAAATCAGCGAGAAGTTGCTGAAGAAATAAGGAATCTTTGAAGGTCTGACTGAATGCATCAGTTGCATAGCAAACTCAAGGCCTTGAATTCAATTCCCCAGTACTACATAAGGTGGGCATGGTTGCATATGCCTGTAATCCCAGCCGTTGGGAGGCTGAAGCAGTAGGATTGCTGTGAGTTCAAGGCCAGCCTAGGCTCCATAGTGAGTTCAGTAGCCTGGTCTACAGACTGAGACCTTGTCTCAAAAAAAGAAAAGGAAAAAAAAAAAAGGATGATTTTTAACTGTTGTTTATGTGATGATGTAGTGTGGAGTGGATGGTGTGAGGAGTGCCAGGGCTGTTCTGACAGTGATTTACATGTGGAGTAAAGAGAACCTAGACTCTCGTGTTGACAGGAGATAGAAACCAAAGGGAGGAAGAAAATTCACATGTATTTTAAATCTAAATTTGGCAAGACTTGACAGGTTAGATAGAAGTGACAAGTCAAGTCAAATGAACGGCAACAAAGACGAAAAGAGAAGAGGAATGTTGTTGACAGTGGTGGATGGCAAGGACCTCATTCAGGATGGCAGGGGTGAAGGGAAACAGACTAGTGTTTTGACATGTAAAATGCAGAGATCTGTAACCAACTTGATGAAAACAAGTGGTGGGAGAGCTCTTGACAAAAGTGGTCATGTGGGTTTTTGGAATTAAAGTTGTAGGAAAAATAATATAAGACTAGAGAATGGACTTTTTTTGGAAAACTGAGGAGGTAGAGAATTATGACTGAGCTTTAAGGAAATATATTTAAAGCAGAGAGAGGAGCCAATGGAAGAAATTTATTAGTAAGATTTGTAGTGTCTTAAATGACTTGAAAAGAGAAATTCAGGGCTCCTATGAGCAGCAGGAATTGTAAGTCATTCCAGGCTACTTATTGTTCCTACATTAACGTTTAAATAAAGCCAAGTATGCACTCCTAGCTACTCTGTAGGCTGAGAGGCAAGAGGATTGCTTCAGCATAAAAATGTGAGGGCAGCCTGGATAACATAGCAAGACCTTGACTCAAAAGCAAAACCAAAAAAACCCTGTAAGTACTATCATTTATTGATTGATATGAGTACTTATTACAGACCTGTGACATGCCAGGTTTTGCCTATAACTTCTTGAGCTTCATTTCTGAAACCACTTTCTCTTCCTCCAGGACTTTTTCCTGCATTTGGAACCTTTTCTTGTCAAAGTTTGTCTGCACAGTTCTCAGTCTGGACAGTCACCCCCATTATATCTAGCTCTGTTCATTGTTCGGCTATAAATGTTGGTTCTTCAGGGCTGTGTCCTTGACTTCCCAAACTCCATTACTCTTCCACAACTGAACCTTTCCGTGTCTCTGAAATTCACAAGAAGTCTTTGTCTCTTGGTTCACCACTGGCTTTCAGGCTTGTAGAACAGCGTTTGACACAGTTAATGTATGTTAAATGAATGGAGACTAAGTGATAGCCATTGGACTGGAAAATTGACCAGTTCTAATAGAGGTAAGGCCAGACTTACAGCTGGGAAGGAAGTAGAGTAAGGAGCACAGACTTTGAGATATTTAGTAAGAAAAGCTGAAGGAGAGCAGAGGGAGGGTAGGAGTTTTGCTTATTTGTATCCTTCCCAGATACTTCTGTATTCAAATAGTAAATGGTTTAGTTTTGATTTATATAGTTTTGAATGTAAATAACATTCAGTTAGTTTATTCAGCTTTTGTTGTCTTTCTTTGCTAATAGGTGACAACATTTTAGCAGTTCTTAAATATTTAACTTCATCTGACGTGCTGGCTACTGCTTCTGACTACCGACATGGCAATATGATTTTCTTTGATGTCCTTGGCGTATTTGTCATTGCCTATCCCTCTCATGTTGGGTCAGTAGTAAATTACATGGTGGTGATGACTGCTGTTTTGTACTTGGGCAAAAAGCTATTGCAGTCCAGACACAAGAGTAAGTATTTTCTTCTAAAAGTGTATTTTTGGCATGAGTATAGGACTTACTTTCTTTTTTTTTTTCCTGTTTGTTTGTGGTACTGGGGATGGAACCCAGAGCCATCACACTGATCTGTATCTCCAGCCCTTTTTTTGGTTTTGATCTTTAGTTGCTAAATTGCTTAGGCTGGGCTTGAACTTGACAATTCTCCTGCCTCGGGCTTCCAGAGTGCTGGGATTACAGGCCTGCACCATGAAACCTGGCAGAATCTGCTTGAAGTCTTGTGGTCAGCATGTTTGTATTGTTCCAGGAAGTTAAAAAAATCTTAGGAAAACAATGCTTGATTTCTGTTTATAAAATTTCTAAATAAATATTAAATATGTTCATATGCTTTGCATATTGGTGAAGTAGAAAATTTTCTGAACTTAACTCCAGGGAAATACCATATAGGAGGTACTTAAAAATGGTTTGTGTAGATTTTTAATGAAAAGTCCTATTATAAAAACCCTTGACATTATAGAATATTAGCACACCATTTTGAAGTATGAATGAACTGCCTTTAGTTAAATTGGTTTCTCCTGATTGGAAATGTTTCTGCTTTAAATGTTTTGGAGAGCTGTTACAAGATAAAATATTTATCAGGAATTTAAGTAATTTATTATCAGTTATTTCCCCCATGTCTTTATTTTCCTATGTATGTTAGCTTTTTTCGGAAAATTTTTATATGAAACTTACCATTCATTATTGCTAATATTTTGATGTGTGCATTCCAAATTTGTTGAGGATAGCTGGGCATGGTGGTGCAGGCCTGTAACTCCAGCACTGTGGGAGGCTTGAGGCAGGAGGGTCAGTCAGCCTGGGTGAGTTAGTGCCTTGACAATACCCTGTCTCAAAAATCAAAGATCAGAATATACTGGGGACGAAGGCCGTAGGCTTGACCCCTAGTGCCAAGAAACAAAGTGAACCAGAACCAAGCCAGAGTTCATGAAGATTAAAACTACTCAACATGCCTAGTAAGGAATGCACCTGAACTGTGCCTTGTGTGCTTGTGTCACACTCAGTAGTGTTCTTGAGTGTTAGTCTTGGGACTTTCTCCATTCTAGTGTTTAATACTCCCTAATACTAGGACCCTTGAGTACTTTTCAGTTACAGCGATAAGTTTTTCTTTTTTATCATTTGCCTCTTTAGTTCTCTGTTGTTTATGTAATGTATCCAAGGAAGATGGTGACTGCAGTTGTTTTCTCTTTATTAGCGGTTACCTACACAAAAGACTTCTTGTGTGGACTTGTCATCACTCTCATTGGCTGGTTCATTAGCCTTGTTACGGTTCTCATTATAGCGGTGTTCATCTCTCTTATTGGACAGTCTCTCTCATGGTATAACCACTTCTATGTCTCCGTTTGTCTGTATGGAACTGCAGCTACAGCTAAAGTGATATTCATACATACCCTTGCAAAAAGATTTTATTACATGGTAAGTGTTTGACATTTTTTATTTATTTATTTTTCTTTTTTCTGGCTTTCAAGGATTACATAACATTTAAGCAGAATTCATTGTGATGTGGTCTTTTGAGCCATGAGAGATTGTTTAGCATGGTTACAGGAAACAGCCCCATAACTTTATTGATTTTCTAGAAGGTTTCTTATTCTAACAGTTGTGAAGCAGAATTCTGGTAAGGTTCCCAAGCTGCACTGTAAACATGGCCCGAGTGGGTGGTGACACAAGGCACGCTGTCATAGCTCTTCGCTGTGTGGTGCTTGCTGCTGTTTGTACATGCTGCTCTGTCTGCCAGACTGCCTTCAGCTCACTCCATACTTTGTTTGAATATCCAAATTCTCTCTTGGAATGTAAGGTTCATGAAGGCAGGGATTGTTTTATTTATTTATTTATTTATTTATTTATTTATTTGTATTTCTTGTGCTTAAGCATGTATGACACAACAGTAACACACACCAAGTACTTGTTGCCTAAAGTCGTGCGCACTTATAGTATTCAGTTTTTCCTTTTTTGGGGGATGTGGGAAGGAGGCATGGTCTTGCTCAGTGTTCCAGGCTGGTCCTGAAGTCGCTATGCAGCCTAGGCTGGCCTTGCACTCACAGCAGTCTTCCTGTCTCTGATTACAGGTGTGTACCACCATGCCCAGCTTTTTTTTTTTTCTTCTGCCTGTGTGTTGATGCAGATTTTGACAGCATGGACATTGTCAAAATTAAAGACTTACTGCTAAGGAAAAACATGGGAAGGGAAACAAAGTTCTAAATTTATACTGAATTTTAGAGAATACTGTCATATTGTCAGGGTTGCAACTGTATTTTTTTTTTTTTTTTGGTTTAAAAAAGAGGAATCAAAGCTGTGAAACAGTATTAAAAATGAAGTACAAAGAGTCACCATTCTCATTTTCAAAAGGAATTTTAAGGGGAAAAGCAACCTTGTTTTTAAGACACCTGTGGATATCTATCTTTATCCTTTTGTTTGTTTGTTTGTCCTGGTAGGGATGAGATTGAAACACTGAATGAAAACTGTAGTCCAGCATCCTTCTCTCAGGATATCTTTGGTCCCAGTTTCAGTTAATGTTATGAGATAAGTCTGACAAACCCTTCCATGTAGTAGGCCCTACTGAAGAAAGGTTTTGGAGGTTAGCCATCTGCTTATGTGAGCTCATACTTTTATCTTAGAGGCTTTAATTTCCCAAAGAATCACACAGTATGGCTGAGTTTCACAAATGTACTCTCAGTCTGGCTATTATATTACTAATAGGAGTATTGTTAAATATTGTTGATCAGGACAGAAGTGAGACAGAAACACTTCCTTCACTTTCACTAACCTCAGTGGTCTGATCATAACACTTTGGCTGAAAGCATATAAAGCATAATGGGTTTCATTTTTATTTCACAAATATTCTTCAAGCAGTCAGTGGGCATGGTCCTATGCTGGTGCTAACAGAGATCATGAGAATCTGAATTCTTTCTTTGAAAAGTTCCAGTTTCACTTGGGAAGAAGTGTAAACTTAGAGTGCAGTATGTGGTGGGGTGAAGTGAAATGGAGTGATATGTAGACAGAGCTTTAGGAATATGGGGAGAGGGGCATTTACTTGTGGAAGTCCAGGAGTCTTCATGATGACACTGAAATGAGGTTTTTGAAGCATGAATGGAAATTTACAAGATAGAGACAGGTTGGTGAATAGCCAAAGGTGGGACTGTGCAATACGTTTGAGTCTGTAAAATAGTCCATGGGGTGAAAAAAAGCTGTAGTAGCACAGCAACTGAAACATAAGCCACGATCATGGCACTAAAAATCTATGGGCCACCATTAAATTTTTCTGAGTAGAACAGAGATTCTATGACGTAGTAGGAAGCTGGTGACATTGTAGAGTGATTTGGAATAGGGTTTGCGTGGTAGGGGTCATGGAGGTCAGGATGAAAATAGATTTGAGGGATTTTTTGAATCTTTGATACAGTTTGGGTACTTAGTACTTAGAATAAAGCACAGATACATATGCACATGTGTATGTGCACATATGCATACACACACTCTCCTCTCTCTCATACCCATTTTTTTTTTCCCCAATACTGGGGATTGAACCCAGGGCCTTCACACTATTTACATCTCCAGTTTTTCTGTGATTTTGAGACAGGGTCTCTGTGCTCCCAAGTTGCCCAGGCTGAGCTTGAACTTGCAGTTGTTCTGCCTCGAGTCCTAGCCTTCCTGAGCACTGAGGTTGTAGGCATGCTCCACCATCCCTGGCAGAACATTTTCAATTATTTTAGTTTTCACTGCTGAACTCTTTCATTTTAAATATTTGAGTGGTATTTAATTTTTCATTAAATTCCCCCAATTTTTTATTTTTAAAGGTCAAGTCTCTAAATCAACACTGTGTTGAACATCGGAGTCCTACTATATAGCCTGTCCTTCATTTTGCAAAGGAGAGCTTATCAAAAGAACTCTAACTTATTTAAAAAAACATATTACAGATACATTTGAGTTCTTGCAATGGGGGTCCCTTAAACATGTCCTAGGATAAAGAGAAATGAGAAGGCAAAGGAAAACAAACTTGCATTTTGGTATTTATGCACTGTAATTATAACTTTTCCATTTGCATTACTGACTCCTTCAGATGTTAAAAGGTATCTTCATAAGGCAGCTTTTTCCATAAAGAATGCAAGACGCTGTACACAGCTCTCTGATGTCAGGTTTCAAAAAAATGTTTATTATATGTATATGAAAGAACTAGGAGTACAAGAAGGGGCAGAGGTGACCAGTTGGAGACAGCAGACTTAGGAACATCAAGCTGCCCTCTCATGATCATTGCCTCAGAGGGCATGAGATCTTAAGGTGCGCCACGGTGGTCTTGCTCCACTTGTTCCTTCACAGGCTATTTCTCTAGTTTGTTTCACAGTGTTTTAGAAGTTGCATAAACATGAAAAGCTTACAGAAATGAATGGTTTTAAAAGTCTTTTATTTTGAAATATTTCCAAAGATTACAGTTGGCTTTTGAAAGAAAAGCATGAATAGGTAGTTGCCCTCTCCCTCCACCTTGTGAATTACCTGTCCTGTGCTGTCATTTGAATTCATTACTTCTGGTAGGTGGGAGCTTTGTCAGTATTTACTTGCTTAATGGATAGACTGTGCTTGAAACAAAACGTAACTCCTCTATGAGTGACCTGTGAATGAGACTATTTGTTTTTCTTTTTCAGAATGCCAGTGACCAGTATCTGGGAGAAGTGTTCTTTGACGTCTCACTGTTTGTGCACTGCAGTTTTCTTGTAACTCTCACTTACCAGGGACTGTGCTCTGCATTTATTAGTGCTGTCTGGGTAGCGTGTCCATTGCTCACAAAGCTTTGTGTGCATAACGACTTTAAGCTGCATGGTAGGATATTTACTTTTAATACAAATGGGAAAAATACCTTAAAATAGTAAGGTTTCTGAAGACTGTTTCGTCTTTGTTTTATTGAATAGGTGTTCCAAATTACTTCTGCTTGTTTTTTATTATTTTTGAGATGGACTCTTGCCTATTTTTTTTTTTTTTTTTTTTACACAGGGTCTCACTGTGTAGTCCAGTCTGGTCCTCAACGTACTATATAGCCCAGACAGACCTCAGTAATCCTGCTTTCAGGCTCCTCCTGAGTGCTGGGATTATAGGTATGCACCACCATGCTCAGCTTTTGTGGTGCTGAGGGATAGAACTCAGGGTCTTGCACTTATTGGGCAAGTGCTCTAACTGCTGAGCCATTCCTCCAGTCCTCACAGGGCTGCCCTTGAACTTGAGGCCCTTTTAGCTCAGCCTCCTGAGTGGCTGGGATTATAGGAGTATGCCATTGTGTCCGGTCCTTACATTTTTATACCATGAAAACTTTCATCTTACACTTTATACTCACACCATTTTCATGTTTTTGAACATATACTAGTGTTCACTTTATATTTTACTTATATATATTTTATATTTATATTAAGTGAAATTATCTCACTAGGTAATATGTACCTCTAGACAAGTATCAGTGCCACATCTAAACTAATTTGTGTTAGATGGCAACATACACAGTAGTGTAAAAGTCTGCATCTCATAGTAGCATTTCATAGATGTGTTTTCTTTGTTTTTCTCCTAGGAGCCCAAGGAAAATTTATTGCTTTTTACCTCTTGGGGATGTTTATTCCTTATCTTTATGCACTGTACCTCATCTGGGCAGTATTCGAGATGTTTACCCCTATTCTTGGGAGAAGTGGTTCGGAAATCCCACCTGATGTTGTGTTGGCGTCCATTTTGGCTGGTTGTACCATGATTCTCTCTTCCTATTTTGTAAGAAAAAAGAGAATTTTGTTTGTTTTTCCTTTGAGTATGTGATGAGTTTAACCATAGCAGATTCTGTGCAATAATGTTGCTTATATTTTATTGAAAAGGTCTTAAGTAAAAGAAATGGTGAATGTTCGTGGGCTCACTATGGTAAGAAAATGTGGAATGTTTTGTTGTTGTGATTTTAATATTTGCCTTCCCCACTTTCTCAAATCCTTAGATTAGACTTCTTTTCAAATAGCCTTTCAAGCTGTCTAAATGTGAATTTGTAGAATGATGCCAAATGAGAAATTTCAGAAGTTGCCTGGGGTCCACATTTGCAGTAGTTTCTAGTGTGTTGTGAGCATGTTTGGGGGCATTTATTAATAAATACATAGTTTTGTTAGTGTTACTAGAGTTAGGTAAGGAAGGCAAATTCTGACGAGGCTTTTTTCATTATCATCCTACTGCTCCATTAATACGTAGGGCTCTGTTTTGGCATGGTCTCCACACCTTTGGATGCAGGCATGGCCTCTAAAGAAATCAGGCCCTTCTGTTACGGCTCTTTTAATTGGATTCCTTAAGATAGGGAGTACTTACCAAAAACTAACTCGTAAGTGTATCTTGAGATACAGGGTTGGGGCACCAAAGAGAAAAAGGAATTACTTTGATATAGCCCACTTATTTCTTCATGAAGAGGACAGTGAACATGAACTTTTTTATACTGCTAGAATAAAGAGCATCTTTGTGGAGATTAGGTTCTGAAGACCAAAGGAGGAGAGGGGATGCTACAACCACGGTCAGCGTAATCCCCCTAAGTCCCTTCGCTGAAGTCCACTGTACTGGTCCTAAAAGAAACTTGAACATCCCAACCATTTTGCCTTTAAGACAGTGACTAATTCTTTACTAGTATTTGGTTAGATAGAAAGTTCTAAAATGTTCTTTGTTGCCTATAGGATTTTAAAAAATTAATTAACTTTGTTGTTTTCTTATAAGTATTTTTATTAGTTATGTGTTTGCAATACATAGTAATCACATTCAATTTGGGGAGTTGGTGCACATACATTTTGCATCTTAATCATTTTTAATTTTCCTTCTCCCTTCTGGCTCTTCTTTTCCTCAGGTCCCCTTGCCTCTTTTGATTTTATTATTAACCCTTAAATTCTCTATATTTGTTAATAAATAGGGTAGCAGTTGTGAAAACTGAAGGAGCGAGTGAACTTAGATGAAATTCTGATCTAATGTCAGATAAAAGTATAAACTGGACCCCCTCAATGCATATATGAATAGATGAGTATTATGGTTCCTATGAAAGTGACCCAGGGTAGGACACCTGAATTCTGTTCAGTGGACCAGAAAGAAACGGAACAGAAATAACCCTGGAAATGTTCACTGTGGAGATTAAAAATGTTGCCTAAAGCATAGACAACATGGAAATCAGAAGAAAAAGGATTAAAATACATGATTTCCTAAATTATATTTCATTAGGAAAGCATTTGGAGAAAAGAGTATCTTATGGATAAACCCCATTTATTTTCATTATAATGCTTTTAATGTTTTTGAAATTCTCTGTTTTCATATTTATGTGAAGAATTGTTGAAGACAGCTTAAATAGAGTGAATCTCTTTTCCATAGGTAGTGAAGAATTGAACCACAGTGCACACCTCAGTGTTTTTCTTTCAGTCCTTTGGAAATTTACATTTTTTCATTTGTTGCTGTTTTCTGTGACAGGATTTTGCTCTTTGGTCTAGGGTGGTCCTGAGCTCACCCCCAGTGTATTTTCTAGAAAGCAATAATCCTGTGTCAGATGATCTTTTAACAGGTTTTCTGGGGTTACTCTTTGCTGGGCCATCCTCGTTATATTGACTGGACAGTGCTGCAGTGGGACTGCTGATGGGAGTGGGATCGGAAAGCGATTCAGTTAGGTTCCTGTAATTCCAGCTGCTTAGGAGAACAAGGTCGGAGGATAGCAAGTTTGATTCCAGCATAGGCAATTCAGGAAGTTCTTGTTTTGGAAAAAACAAACAAACAAACAAAAGGAAAGGAAGAACTGGAGATGCAGTTTAGTGGCAGAGAGCTTGCCTAGCATATACAAGGCCCTTGGTTCAGTTGCCAATACTGCCAGAAGAATCACTGGCACATTGCTGGACATGTCAGTCCTTGCGGTTCTCTCCTTCGTTTTATTTTGTACCCACTTTTGAAGCCACATGACATAGGATGCAACATTCAAGTCAGAAGTAGAATTCGATGGTCATTAACCGTGTCATGCAGACATACTGTCCTCTTATGGCTGACCATTCCCTCCTCTCTCTTCTCCTTTGTTCTGATTGCCATCCCAAACCTCTGCCGGAAAGCTGAAGAGATTCCCCTGTCCCTGACCCCCCCATATTGTGAATGGAACCCAGGACTTTTGTACTGAGTTAATCTCCTGCCCATTTTTTATGTTTTATTTTGAGACAGGGTTTCACTGAGTTGCTCAATTGTGTGCACTAGGCTTGAACTTCCTATCCTCTTGCCTCCACCTTCAGAGTCCTGGGATTAACAGGCATGTGCCACCATTCCTGGCTGAGCCTCCTAAATTCAAGAAGAGAGAACCTGAAAGTGGACATAGCTTAATATGAGGTTTTAGGACAACTTTGGGAGTACCTGGCTTTGGAAAGGCAAGAACCACAGCATATGACAAGGAAGGTGTTTTTACCTAAAAGATTGTCATTTTCTAAACTTACCAGCTTCCAGATAGAGGGGAAACTGATTGCCTTGGCAGGGTCATCTCTTTCTCTTCTCTCTCTCTCTCTCTTTTTTTTTTTTTTTGTGGTACGAGAGGGTTGAACTCTAGGGGTTGAACTCAGGGCGTTTGAGCTCCATCCCCAATCCATTTTTTATTTTGAATTAGGGTCTTGCTGAGTTGCCTTAGCAACTTCATGTCTTAAGTCCTGGTTGCTTTGTCTTATTTCTGTATTCACAGTGTACAAACATAAGACCTTTCACCTATAAGAATGCTACTTTTTTTTTTTTTTGGAGATGATCCTGGATGGAATATTGGAACATTCTAGATAAGAAAGTCTCTTAACTCTGCATAGTAGATTAGATTATGAATATTAAATTTTCATTTTCTTAATAACATCTTTGTATTTACGTTGTTTTCTACTTGCTGAATCTAGGGGTATGCAGGTAGATTAAGAAAATAGAAGTTGGAGCTGGGTTTAGATCATTTTTTGTCAAAGTGTCTTTCTTCAGGCATCTTCATACCTGTAAGGGAACTAAGTCTTATCTATGAGTCTTGTTTTTAACTCAGTAATCTAGTTAAATTAAAAAGGTAAGTAGAAATAGAGCTTTCTGGATGCTAATCTTGAGACCAAGCCATTTATTTTTATTGCCCAAGTTCAGATGTATTACTTTGTGTTAACACTATCACCAAAAGGGACACTCTTTACTTGGTAATACAGTTTTTCTTCAAATGCAGGTCCACAAGCAGAGTCTTTTGCATGTGTGTATGATGCTGGGGACGGAGACCACCCAGTGCCTTACACTGAGCCATATCTCCAGCCCATTTCTTATTTTTGATTTTGAGACAGGGTCTTGCTAAATTACTTAGAAGTGTCTCAGACTTACAGAGCTCCTTTGTCAGTCTCCCAGAGTGCTGGGATTATAGGCCTGTACCACCTACCCAGCTCACAGGCAGTCTTGAAGGTGCATTTTGCATGTAAATGCCAGTTTTTGATGAGTAATTCTTTGGCACAGTATTGGGGCATTGTGGGTAAAATGAGTTTTATTCAAACAGATCTGTTTGAGCTTAAGAGCTTAGAGTTGGTATTTATGCATGCATGCATGCATGTAGTACTAGGGATTGAAGCCAGAGCCTTTGCAGTAAACTACATCCTAGCCTTTTATTTATTTTTAAATTTTGAGACAGGATCTCCATAGGTTACCCAGGCTGGGTTTAAACTTGTTAATTGTCCTGCCTCAGCCTTCCAGAGTTTTGGGATTATAGGCATGTGTTCCCATGCCCAGCATGTTTGGTAATTTAGTAAAAGCCTTGATGCCATAATGTTTGGTACAGTACAGGGATGCAGTTGTGTAGTATTTACTAATGCAGACCACTGAGGGAATCAGAAATAAAATAAGGTAATGGCTTGGTGATGGTGGGTCCGCATTCTCTGCTCTCTGCTGACTGAGCACCAGGCATCACAACACTGCTTGATTTCCTTTATTCCTTATTGTGTTCTGGCTACCTGTCAAAGGTACCACCCTGGCATTTGGAGGCATCTGCCATTTTCCAGACTGTGGCTTGTTGATGGTAATTCTCTAGAATTTAAACTTTACTTCCACATGCTGATAAATTTCCTTCATCGTGTCCAGATACGATGAAACCTGCTACCTGTAACAGATAATACCTGTTACAAAATAAAGTCAGTCAGAAATACTTTTCTGAGTTGGGCCAGGTGCCACATGCCTGTAATATAGGCTGTTACTGAGACTGACACAGGAGGGTGTTAACAAGTTTCAGTCTTTTCTGGGCTGTCCAGTCAGAAATGAAATTAAAAAAAAGGACTTGGGGTACATTTCAGTGATAGAGTGTGTCTGGGTTGGATACCCATTATTGCCAAAAAAGAACACATTTCTACCATTGCTGCCTATGCATTTGTAGTTTTTCTATTTTTGTGTTTTAGATTAATTTCATCTACCTTGCCAAAAGCACAAAGAAAACCATGCTAACTCTATCTTCAATATGTGCAGTTACATTCCTCCTTGTTTGCAGTGGAGTTTTTTTCCCGTATAGCTCCAATCCTACTAATCCAAAGCCAAAGAGAGTGTTTCTTCAGGTAAGAGCAATTTTGTGTTAGCTACTGAGATTCAGGAAAGGAAATAAGTCTTTTGTATTTTGAGCCTCAAAACTCACTGACTTGGGCTGTTGACCTGTTTACTTACTAACTTTTTATGTATAAAGCATTGAGGAAAAAAAGTCATTCTTATTAGACAGACATACTTCTCCTAAAATGAAGAATTGGGAATGTTTATTTTTATTACTGTTCAAGTTATAAAACTTTACTTGTTTAGAAAAAACAAGAGCAAATGCCTTTGGAATAATGAGCGTTTAGAACTATAGACTTCAGAAATATCTGCAGGCTGAGTAAAAATCTTAATTGGCAAAATAATCATTTTAAATAAATTTTAATCATCTTAAAAATTGAGTTTAACTTTCAAAGTAATACATGACATAGAAAAGAGCATAATTTGGGAGGGATTATTAAGATATAAACATTTCTGTAAAATTTTCGTGTCTTTGAGCTAGCAATATAAAGTCATAACTTCATTTTTAATCATCTATGTTAGAAGTTGTGGAGTGGCCAAATGGAATGCCAAGGGAGCCACATCTTGGGTGGTTACTGAAGGACTGAAGAAATTAAAAATACTAGAGAGAATATTTTGCAAAGGCACCAAATATCCCTTTTTTTATCCCAAAGGCATTGGTACAAATTATATGACAAGTTTTACAACTTGCAAAACCATTAATTAAAAGCAGGTAGCTTTTAGGATGCTTAATGTTATTCTTACTCACATGCTAAGTTTTATGTCATGTCAATAGTATTTAGGAAAAGCTAATTTTTATTTGTAGAAAGTTCTGTTCTCTTTTTGAGATTCTTTTTCCCTCTTTGCCAAAAGTTGGCACACTTTTCCTGTGAATGGCAAGATAATATTTTCGGCTTGTCAGTCTTTGTTAAAGCTGATCTGTTTGTAGAGAGAATGCAGCTCTAGACTAAAACTGATCTCATGGGTGTGGCTGTGTTCCAGTGAAACTTTATTTACACAGTCAGTAGGTAATTTGGAAGCCATAATTGACCACCTCATGATCTCCCTATGCAACCTTTTTTCTTCTTGTTTCATTTTTTTTCAGGCCAGTTTCTGCTATTAATAAAGCTATTCCATTTGGAACATGGTACCTTTTCATAGAATTGTCAGGTCCAGGCCTATCATCTGCTGTTGAGCTGCCATTCCTGTTTTTCTGTGTTATTTTTTTGTTTTTGTTTGTTTGTTTGCTTTTTTTTTTTTTGAGACAGTTCTGCTGTGTTGCCTATGCTACTAGTCTTTAGCCACTCTGCCTTAATCTCCTGACTAGGTAGGTCTATATAGCACAGCAGTTAGAGCACTTGCCTACTGAGCTCAAGGACCTGGGTTCAACTCCCCAGTAGCACATAAGCCAGGCCTAGTTGTGCACACCTGTAATCCCAGCACTTGGGAGGCCAAGACAGGCAAATTGCTGTGAGTTCCAGGCCAGCTTAGGCTACATGATGAGTTCAGAATCAGCACAGACACTCAGTGGGACACTGTCTCAAAAAAAAAAAAAAAAAAAAAATCAAACAGTAACAAACCACTAGCAGTATCTTAGGTAACTGCGTGTTCCCGTTCTGTTGTGCCATGTCTGTATCATTTCTTGGTATGGTTATGCTTTACTTACCTTTCTTAACATGGGTTGGGAATATAGAAACCAAATTAAATAGTATTTTCCTGATTAGTCATAATCTTTTCAGCATATGACTAGAACATTTCATGACTTGGAAGGAAGCATAGTTAAAAGGGACTCTGGAATATGGATCAATGGATTTGATTATACTGGAATGTCTCATATAACACCTCACATTCCCGAGATCAATGATACCATCCGAACTCACTGTGAGGAGAACGCCCCCCTTTGCGGCTTCCCATGGTATCTTCCAGTGCACTTTCTGAACAGGTTGGTACGTTACTTTCCAGCTTAAATTGGGGATTAGTTTGCTTTTAAGCCCTGCTATTATTCAGTAGTCTTTATTGACACTGTTACCTTTAACTCTCAAGCAAGGTGCTATTTATACTATTTTGTATCACTATAAAACTTTTTATTTCTTGAGTGGGAAAAAACACTCAGAAGAGTAGTTTTGTTTTTTTCAGTTTAAGATGTCTTCTATAAACTTGAGCATCAGAAGAGTGACCTTCCTTACTAATATAACAGATAGCAGTTAAGCATCACTCTCAAATGTTTTTATTTCTGGGAGGTTTCTATGATTTGGCAGTGAAGGATTGGACAAAGAGATAGACTGTCACGGAATCTGGATCATCTTAGTAACTCTTCTAGCTGAGAAGGTTACTCAGTAACCGAGGCTTAAGAAAAGTGTTTTCATACCCACCAACTTTTTTTTTCATAATTCAAATATGTATTCATGTGTTCTAAACACCCATGGATAGCTATCAACTAATAAGGCATCCTAAATATTTCCAACTAGGAAAAACTGGTATCTTCCTGCCCCAGAAGTTTCTCCCAGAAATCCTGCTCATTTCAGACTTATATCCAAAGAACAGACACCCTGGGACTCTATAAAGTTGACCTTTGAAGCAATAGGTAAGTCAAATGAGTTTTTTCTTCTCTCTTTCACTTTTTCTCCCCCAGTGCTAGGAACTGAGCTGAGGGCTTGTGCATGCTTGGTAAGTGCTATGCCACAGAGTTCCATTCTAGCTTCATTTTACTTGTTCTTTTCTCTCTTCTCTCTCTTCTGTCAGGATCTTGCTGAATTGTTTAGGTTGGGCTCAAATTTACATTCACCCTGACTTACTATCCCAAGTACAGGGCATGCACCACCAGACCTGGCTTATGTATTTTCTTAATGTTACATTTTAATGTACAGAAATTTAAAGTTCTAGTTTATCAGGGTTTTCTTTTAGGATAACTGTTTTCTGTATTCTCTCTAGAGGTCACCAAAGGTAGCTTCTGCTTTATGTTTAGGCCTATCATCCACTTTACTTTTTGGAGCTAGACCTGGTGGCACAGCTGTATTTATAGTAATAGTCTTGGCCCCTGGGAGGCTGGTGGCACAGCTGTATTTATAGTTATAGTCTTGGCCCCTGGGAGGCTGAGGCAGGGGTACTGCAAGTTCAAACCCAGCCTGAACAACTTAAGAGACTAAACCTGTCTCAAAATCAAAAATAAAAGTGGGCTGAGGATGTAGCTTAGTGTGAAGCTATACATATCATACCCATCAAAAACGTTTCTTTCACAGAATAAGATTTTATACCAATTTCCCCTGTTGAATATAATTATGTTTTGTAAACTAATAAAAGTAATAATTATGGGGGAAATTTCACAGATTTTATGAGAAAGCTTGATACTGTTTTAGTGGGATGATTGACTGATGTCTATTTTTTTTGTTACACTTTCTTTTAGATGTTTCCTTTCCTCTGTTCTTTGGTGCTGCTTATCTGTCTCTCCCTAAGATTTCTTCAGGTATTTTCTGCAATGCTGGGCTAGTGGTTGTAAATTTCCTTAGGGATTGTTGGTCATGAAAAAGATTTACTTCTTCAATTTTCAGGTATATTTTTGCTGGATACGACAATCTGGGTTGATACTTGCTGTCTTTTAAGACTTGATTTTGCTCCAGGCTCTCCTGGTCTTTAAAGTTTGTATTGAGAAATCTGTGGTAATTCAAATGGGTTTGCCTTGGTAGAATAATGTCTGTTTTTTTCTTACTGCTTCTAATATTATCTCTTTATGTTGTTTTTCTGGGGTGTTGATATTACGTGTCATGGTGAGTTTCATTGCTGGTTGAGGTTATTTGTTGTTCTATAAGCCTCCTGAGAATTAATTTCTTTTCCTAGATTTGGGAAGTTTTCCTGTATGATTTCAGTGAAAAAATTATTTACACATTTCATAGTGTATTCTGCTCTTTCTCTCACACCCATAATTCTGAGATTGGTTCTCTTTGAATTACCCATCAGCTGTTGTATCCAGCTACTTTGCTCATTTCTAATTTTGGAGTTGTGCCTAATTATAGCATTTGTTTCTTCAGCCTTGTATTAAAGGTCTGAAATTCTGTCCTCACAGTCTTTGAGTTTGCTTCCCTTGCTTTCAAATGTATTTTTCATATCCTGAATTTTAGCTTGATTTCTTTACAAAATTTCCACTTATCTAACAACAAAATGTACTTCTGGTCAAGCTGGAGGCCCAGTAACAGAGCTATGTATTGTCTTCTCATGGACTCACTTAAAAAGTGGAGATTATAATTAAAAACTGCCGGTTCAACCTAGCTAGGAAAGGAAGATTGTCCATCTCTCTAAGTTCCCCAGTGTATCAGTCTTTCATCAGAGGGGAGAAGGAATCACAGCTTTATGTTTGTAGAATGAATTATACAGCCTGTTGTTGATTAGAAAATTCTGATCGCCAGCATGTAGATTTGCACTTGAAGTTCTTTTGTTGCTCACCCACCCATATCCTGCCCTTGAGGAGAGGAAATCAAGGTTTTTAAGCCTGAATCACTACTTGGAGAAGCCACTGTAGAGGTTGCGGGGAGGAGGGAGGCGGGAGGGGGACACGAGGACACAAGTTGGGAGGGCAGTCCTTAATCTGGAAAGAAATTTTCCCCTTTTCTCTTGGGGCCTGCGTATCTGTGCCTTTGGTATTTCCTCTTTTCTTTGTTGTCCTCTCTCTGTCCAGATCCATATCCTGCCTTCAGGGGAAGGGCAGGGAGTGGAGCACTTTTGGAAAAATGCTGTCCTAATTCAGTTCAGTTCTTTTAATTCTGGCAGCTTGTTAGTTTTAAGTATTAATGTTCCACTGTTTTGTTTTTCTTCTTTAGGGATACTAATTAAATGACTTCTCCGACCACACTTCTAACTTTACCTCCCTCTGACCTTTTTTCAACTGCGTTTTTCTTTTCTTAGAGCTTTTCCTTCCTTTCTTTAGAATTTTCATTCAAGTCCATTCTACCTTGGGTATTTTATAATTTAGTATTAGAAATCCTGGATGAGGAGGAGCTCACAAAATGTTGCCACTGGTTCTGTCTGATGTCCTGTTCAGGAACTCTCAATATGATTAAGAATGATCAGTTGGAGTTCACACGGAAGATTTAAAGCAAGAAGGGGTTTAATGACTAGAGCTCAGGTAGTTTCAAGCAGCCCTCCTGTGGTGGGGGTTGTAGAATGATGTAAACGTGCTAACTACCTTAGGGCCTCTAAAAGAAACCAGGAGGGGGAGGATAAGCTGTGGGACTTAGCTACTTCCCCTTTATTGTTCCTGGAGGGCCCTGGCCTGGGCTTTGTCTGGGACTTTGACTCCGCCTTGATTCCACTCCTGTTCCCCAGGCTGCTGAATGCCTTGTCTTAGCCCTGCCTATCTCTCCTGACCCATTCAAACATTACTGCCTTTTCCTTCCATTTCTTTCATGACTTAAGTTAATTTTTAGCTTGTAGTTTTGTGTACTTTTAAGGTTTAGAGTTTTTGTTTGTTGTAGGTTTTCCATATCCTCTTGTTTTTGAGAGTATATTTATTATGTTTTAGAGCTTTTTTTCTGTAATGGTTATTGTTTGAGATGTGTTTGTTAGAAATGGGTAGTAGGAATTTACCTGTCCAAACAAAGGATGGACATGGGAGGCACACATGACAGAGTATGAGGCTTTTTTTTTTTTTTTTTTTGCAAAAAGGGTGACCTCCCACATGTAAGTGGAGAGAGGCATAAGGAAAACATGGTGAATACCGACTTAAATCCCTAGGTCACAGGTCCCTCCCTCTGCCTTTTCCTATTGGCAGGATGCACAATCTTCTGGATAAGGTCTAAGGTATTGGCTCAGGGCTCATTACCTTTATCCCTCCTTTCCCTTTTCACCTTTGTCTCCTCACCTGGTCAGTGAAAGCACGAAAACGTAAAGATCCACCACCTTGAACAACGTGCCACTTCTACCCCTAGGTGACGCTCACATCTTATTTTCCAGTTTTGAAAAATAATACAGATCTGTCTACCCTTTTTAATTTTTCTGGCATTAGCGTTTGTAAGTTTTCTAGGCAGGCGGCCCCTCTCTGTATATTGGTTTATTGGAAAAGCTGTGACTTTATTTTTCAAGTCATATATAAAGAACAAAGACAAATCAATGATATATTGCCCATTTTGTTTGGTAATCTTTTGCCATCTTTCATTGAGCACAATTCCTCTTTCACAGAAGGGCCTGTTCTTTTCAGCAAAAAACTGAACAAGGTGGTAATTTACAGCCTCATCTGAATTATGCATTATACCTCAAGGTGAAATGAGCAAAACAAATAGAAGTTTGATGGTGCAAAGTCAGGGGAGTATAGTGGTTGTGGCAACACATCCCATCCCAGCTCCAGTAATTTTTGATGGAGGAACAAACTTGTGTGTATTTCTGGATGATGGGTTGTTCTAACTGTCTACTTGCTGACAGTACACATTCAAATTGTTTGGTTCCATGGTAGGAACTTGAAAAACATAACACCATTAACATCTTACCCCTCTGAGCACATAACCATCCTATGATGAATGTCTGCATTCCATGTCATTTGAGGGGAATCTTGTTGGGACTGAGACTGTGCATACCATGTTGTTTTAAACAGTCTACTTATTACCAGTTATCAGTCAGCTCAAAAAAAAAAAAAAGGATCGTTTTCCTCACTTTTAAAGAGCATATTATAGATGTTTATATACGCCATCAAATGAACTTGTTTGAGTTCATGAGGAATCTAAATATCAAGCCTGCTTACATCAGGTAGTCTGAATGCTTGAATAATAAATGTTCATTTTTTTTCTGCAATTTCTCATGTTGTATCATGTGGGTTGGATGCGATCATTGCCTTCATCAACCTCATTGAGCCTCCCTGTCCAGTGAGCGTCACTGAAATCAAAATTACCAGCACAAAATTTCAAGAACCGTCAGTGGCACTGAGGTTCTTGTACAGAATTACGATAATTGTATGCAACTGTTCACAAGCATGATGTGCATTCCTCTCTATATAAAAGTAAAACAGTAAAATACGGCAAAAATGCAGTTTGTTCTTCCATCTTCAACCTGTAAAATCTCTCAAACTCAAATCAAGTTGCCTAACTTCTTTTTTTTAGAATGAAGCTAGAGCTGTCGGCTGTCAAATGACATAGCAGTAACACAGATGCAAGTATCTCTAGTACTTCCAAAAATAAACTAGTGCCGTCTGTTACAAAAATGCATTACGGCTCTTCCAACAACCCAATATTGTGACAAAAGCCCAAGATCCTTTAGTGTTAAAATTTGTTTTGGTCTAGACGGCTTTGTATCTTCATTACTTTTGTTTTGTAGGGCCTTAAATCTTGTCTTTTGCTTCAAGCTTGCACCACTCACCCAATGCCAGAGGACGCCACCGCCCTTTACTTTGTTCCTTCTAAACAAGCCCTGCTTTTGAGCAGTTATGCTTCTAATGTGTGTGCTTTAGAGCTTCTCTGCAGGTCTTGCTGTAACCGGACTATGGAATTCTTAGATATAGGGTGGACTTCTGTAGTTTGCCTTATTCAGTGGACAGGAATAGGGTAGACATGAGCACATGAGATTCATCCCTGATATTTAATTTTTATCATTAATTCAAATATGGGTGTCAAGACTCCCTGAAGATTCCAACTGTATTTATTTAAACTGTCCCACTCAGAACTTTTATAGAACTTTGCAGTATTCTAACACTTTGATATGCTTTCTCTAATTCTCTCAAAAACTCTACTACATCAGATAAAAAATTGAGTTAGTTTAGAAATTAAGTGAATTCCTGTTACCATGTAGCAGTTAAAAAGTGACCACACTGGGACAGAGTCTCAGCCTCCCTGCTGCCACTGCCCAGAGAAGCCTGAGCCCCTGTCCATCCACTGCCACTCACTGGAGACACAGAACATCAAATCACGGAAAGAGATGACCTGGTGCAAAAGGCCAAATTGGCTGAGCAGGCTGAGGGATACGATGATAAATTGAATATCTGGATTATCTAATGAGGAGAGGAATCTTAGCTGCTTATAAAAATTTTGTAGGAACACAGAGGTCATCTTAAAGGGTTGTCTCAGGTATTGAGCAAAAGACAGAAGGTGCTGAGACGGAGGTAAGAAATATCTGCAATGATGTATTGTCTCTTTTGGAAAAGTTCTTGATCCCAAAGCTTCACAGCAGAAAGCAAAGTCTCTTCTATTTGAAAATGAGGAGACGACTGCCACTACTTGGCTGAAATTGCTGCTAGTGATGACTAGAAAGGTGCTGTGGACTAGTCACAACAGGCACACCAAGGAGCTTTTGAGAGTACCAAAAAGGAAACGCAGCCAATGCATTCGATCAGACTGGGTCTGGCTCTTAACTTCTCCGAGTTTTATTATGAGATTCTGTGCACCCCAGAGAAAGCCTGCTGTCTTGCAAAGATGGCTTTTGATGAAGCCATTGCTGAACTTGATACATTAAGTGAAGAGTCACACAAAGACAGAATGCTAATGTAGTTACTGAGAAACAGCTTGACATTGTGGACATCAGTTACTCAAGATGAAGCTGAAGGTGGGGAAAATTAACTGGCTTCCACCCTTTGTCTGCCTCATTCTAAAATTTACACAGTAGACCATTAGTCTTCCATGATGTCCCACAAATAGTTTTTATGACTGCTTTATGTTACTTTCTATTTGAATTTCTGTATTTCTCATGATTCTTATGTTTAATATCAGGGGGGTAGAGCCAGTTAACATTTAGGAAGTTATCTTCTTTCATCTTAAGGTGGTCAATGTGGAGAAGTGGAATTTTTATACAAGTTATATTTGGCATAGTACTTTTGATCCATTGTGGCTTCATAAGGGCCAGTGTTTAGAACTGCTTCCATGTCTAAGCAATAAAACTGCCTACATATTGGTTTATCCTGGTGAGGAATGAAAGGAAACATTGGTTCCAGTCACAGATGTAGTTATTGTGGGTACTTTAAAATTTGGAGTACTTACATGTCTGTGATGTAAACAGAATCCTGTGTTTCTGTGGAGTAACTGTTCTTAGTGTGTACATCTGACGACAGCTACGGGGGTGTTCCTTTAGACAAAGTTGTAAACCATTTACTCTGGATATGGGCAGAAATGGTCCACGTTCTATTATTTATAGTTACCTGCTGTTTGCTTTCATTTTTTTTGCTACACATTTTATTTGTATTGAAATGTTTTAGGCAACCTAAGAACAAGTGTAAAAATAAAGATGTAGTAAAAATGAATTGCTTGATAATCATTACTTTGTGTATCAAGCATAGCAGTAAACAACAAAAAATCCACATTATTTAATTCTTAATTTTTTTGCTTTTGTGATTTTTTTGAAATTTGCTTAATATGCATGTGCTGTTAAAAAATAGGGAATTAACTTGAGATGGTGACTAGCTTTAATGTCCTATGAAATTTTTGTGAATAAATCAAGCATAATTATTACGTTATTAAGTTCATGTAAATGGAATAGAAGTTTTATGAATGGAAAAAAAAGGTGACAGTACCAAAACATAAGGCTTTCTCATGGATTCTGTGCGTTTTTTGCTATAACTCATTACTTAACCTTTCTGATACAAAATAAAGGTCCAAACTGGTAAACTAACATTAGGATTGCAGTAAGTACAGTTACAGTGATAGAAGAGAGGAACCTTCATGGTATGGTTTGGGTGATGAGGTAATTTCTTTTCCTGATGATGCTTTTTTAAAGATCAATTTAATCGATTTTTTTTTCCCTCTGAACAGGACCAAGCCATATGTCATTCTATGTTCGGGCCCACAAAGGATCAACACTTTCTCAGTGGTCTCTTGGCAGTGGCACCCCAGTCACAAGTAGGGGAGGGGACTACTTTGTATTTTACTCTCATGGACTGCAGGCATCTGCATGGCAGTTTTGGATAGAAGTGCAGGTGAGCATTTCCCAGCAGCCTCTTTCATTGATTCAACCCCCAGGTGGCATTTAGCAAGAACCTTAAGTTCAGTATTCTGGCTTCAGAAAACACATTTTCTTCAGCAGGTCTCAGAAGAACAGCCTGAAGGAGTGGTTACTGTGGCCATTGCTGCCCACTATCAATCTGGAGAAGATAATAGATCCTCCCAACTGGATGCTCTGAAGGAGAAGTTCCCAGATTGGGCATTTCCTTCTGCTTGGGTGTGCACCTACAGTCTCTTTGTGTTTTAATCTTTTGGATGAGCTCTAAGTACATGTCAAGTGGATACTCCCATGTGACAGTTTCTCCTCATGTTACGTGGATATTTAAAATGTAAGTCAATTTGAATGAATATATGTTTAAGAGCTTTTTGGGTTAGCACTCTTCAAGGCCAACCACTGTAGATTAAAAACTATGGAACACTGAGGCATGGCCTTTTTGAAACTTGAAAATGCCAGGGCTTTTTGGCACTTATGCACATATGGGTACTGCCACTATAAATTGTTTTATCAGTGGCCTTCAAGATAAAAGCCAATAAACCACTTCATAAGTGCTCCCTGTGAGATCAAAGAAGATGCGGTACACACTATCAGAGTAGTCATTCCCAGTTAAAACCCAACCTTTTTTATCAGTAGATGTGTCATTTATGGGGGTAATGACTCCCCTTGATATACAGCCTTTAGTTCACTGAAAACTGATTACTTTAAGGACTAAGGAAAAAGCATTTGACCTTTGAAACCCTACCAGCTCTACTTCCTCCTGCGCGTATTTAAAGCAGGTGTCAGGAAAAGTCCAGCCTGGGTAATCATTTGGCCCAGCCCTGGCCGAGGCAGTAATCATAATTTATTTTATTTTTTGAGACAGTCTCTCTCTCTAGCCCAGGCTGGGCTTGGACTCAGGACAATCTGCCTGTCTCAGTCTCCTGAGTGCTGGGATTACAGGCAATACACCACCACACCCAGCTTTATGTGGTGCTGGGGAATTGAACTCAGGTCTTCGTGCTTGCAAGGCAAGTGCTGTAACCACTGTGCCATTTGTCTAGCTCAATTATAATGTAATTAAATGTTCTAACACATACAGGCTACCCAGGACTATATGCTAGTACTCTGGGAGGCCAAGTCAGGAGAATTAACCAGATCAAGCCCAGCCTGGGCAACTTATAAAAGCCCTGTCACAAAATCAAAAATAAAAAGTGGGCTGGTGACATAGCTCAGTGGAAAGGTCCTAGGATTGATCCTCAATACCATTATACACACAAACACACCTCACCAAGGCTAGTTTTTATATTGATAATTTTCTAAGGCCTACCATGATGTCATAAATATCCAGGACATCAGTAGAAGAAATGTTCCCCAACTTTGCTCTAAATTGTGCTTCGTGAAACTTGAATCCTAGATCCTGATGTGGGAGCTACATGCTAAACTAAGCTGGTAACAGCCATTGCTTTGCTGCCTTCTTGAGTTGGCTTTCAATGCCTATTTTCCCCTGAAACGTATCTATTTCCCTTTTTCTGCCAACTTAAGAGGGGCATTTGCTTAGTTCATTTCCCTTTGGGTTTTCAGATGCTTTAGGTTCAAAAAATTGTCCAAGTGTATGACTTCTTCAGAGCACTGAGCTGCCAGCATGGCCTTTCTAGGGTGGAAGGGAGAGCAAGGTGGGGGTTCTGGAGACTGACAGTTGTGGTACTTCATAGGTATTTATTCATTTAATGGGTGTCTTCTGTTATACAAGATTAATCCTGCAGGGCATACTTGTATTGATGCACTGAGACTTTTGTTTTGTTTTGCCATATTTTTTTTCTCATTAATTTGATGTCCAGTGGGATTGGCTTTCCTGAGACTTAAGGTTGTGGCTTGTACTGGAATGAGTACCTGTATAATGGCAGTATTAAGGCTTAAAGGTGCTTTTCATTTTGCATATGGGGACATAGTTTGTGAGTGGATCATAGTAGGTCATCTTGTAGCTTGTATGTTCCAGTAGTGATAGGGTTTGGTAAGATCAGTGGTAAATTATGCTTCCTTAAGTAAAATGTAAAAAGTTTGATAAATTAAGCATAGGCCATAGTTTTAAAAAAAAGTTGGCTTCTTAGGTGACATTGAAACTAGAAGAATGGGTCTTGTAAAGTGCCCTGAGATCTGTTTTTAATAGCCAGAGCAGAGCAAGGATGCATGGCAAGTGAAAACTTTAAAACTCGATGTGTGATCTGTACAATCTGTTTCTTAATCATGCTCCTTACATTGCCTCACATATAACTCCCTCGAAACTAAGCGAGCCCATGTCTGTTGCAGCATTGTAGCTATATAGCTGAATGATAACGTGTTGTCATTCTCCCAACACTGCACAAAGGAGTCATTGCTTTTGCTGGACAGTGAGGAAATTATATTTTTTCAGTCTGTTTTGAATTCAGGTGTGTGGCATTTATTTACACATGTCAGGTAATAAATAGATAAGGTTTTCAGGGTCTACAGCTGGTCCAGAATCTTACTTATGTAGAAAGTAACAGCTATATTTCACTGCATTTCAAAACACAGGCCTGTGTATGGTCCTTGTGGTTAATATGAAGTAGATTAGAAATTTATAGAAAAACCACATTGAGGATACTGTTTGAAAAACAACTGGCTTTGATATTTTCTCTTTTGGGAAGGGTGCTGTTTCTCCTTTTCAGTAAGCCATGACTTCCCTTTGTCTTCTGGTAACTTTCAACACAATTCTATATTGCTTTGGTTTTCATTAGCATTACGAAGCTTTCATATTGTGCAAAGTCAACAAAAAGAGGCTCACAGTCTTAGAACATATTTAATATGTGGGAGGTTGTTTTCTTTCCAGAAATGGTCAATTATAGTATAAATGGCTGTGTAATATGCAGTCATAGTAGCCTCAGAGATATTAGACCTGTTGTTAAGTTCTCACACAATTAAGATTTTTCTGGCCATTTCAGTAACTCATTTCTAGCAAATACGTTATTTCCTACAGTATTTAGATATAACTAGCACAGTACTAAATATTCAGGGAAAGTGTGATGAACTAACTTCAGTTATGTTTCATCTAAGAATGTTTGGTGTACGGAGTGTTTCACAGTTGAGCAAATATAACTGAACATGGTAGGAATCCCAAGGTGTCACAAGCCACCTTGCTGACTCATGAAGCTCTGGAAGAATGTGACTTTCTTCTCACTCACTAGTTTGCTGACTTGCTGAGGATTAACTGTTGCCTTACAGTGTCACTGAAGTAAACTTTAACATACTGGTTCGTATCTTTTAAACAGAAAAACATCTTTAATTGCTTATGCTGTATCCCTATTTCAGAGTTAGTTCATATCTACACAGCTTTTCAAATACTTTTAGAAAGACCTAAATTGGTCACAAGGGTTAATCTATTTCAGTGAATTATATGAACAAATATCTCAACATGTAAATGTTTACTTAATTGGAATGTCTGACCTTGGCATGTTAGTTTCACCAACCTATTTGGTAAATGTTGAACTTAGTGTATTATGTGGAAGTTAAGGCTCTGGAGGAATACCACAGTGGCTAGAGTGCTTGCCTTGCAAGCACAATGCCATGGTTTCAATTCCCTAGCACCACATAAGCTAGAAAAGAGGACACAAACCTGTAATCCTAGCACTTGTGAGGCTGCTGTGAGTTCAAGTTCAAGGGAATCCTGGGCTATATAGTGAGATTAGGACCAGCCTGGACTACAGAGTGAGACCCTGTCTCAAACAAAAACAAACCCCAAACCAAAACCAAAGCAACAACAACAACAACAAAAAAAGAAAGAAAACCCCAACCAAACTAAAATCTGTAACTTTTTCATGATAATCTTCAACAAACAGAACTTTTTCTGCCTAACCTGATAAGGGGCACAGTTACCATTATACTTAATGTTGAAAGACTTTCCCCTAAAATCCCCACCTCCTATTGCTTACAAAGGGAATGGACAAGATAACCATTTGTTGCCATTTCTAAGCAGGGCAATGTGGTAAGAAAGAGACAATCAGATTGGAAAGGAAAAGCTAAAACTCTAATTGCAATCAAAATGACTAATATAGGAAATCATAAGGAATTCACACACATAAGCACAAACTTTCCAGTTAACGAGTTCGGTTGTGGTGTTATAATCCAGTATCAGTATACGGAAATCAGTTGTGTATTTCTGTACATAAAACAATCTAAGGACGAAATTAAAGAATTCCATGAACATAGATCAATAAGTCCATGAATAAAATCTACATATTTATGGTCAATTAACTAGATAATGGGAAAATCTTTTCAATAAATGGTGCTTCGACAACTGGAGCTAGACCACTACCTTCATACCATATACAAAAATTAACTAAAAGTTGATCAGACCTAAATGTGTAAACCAAGAACTATAAAGGAAAATATAGGCATAAAATAACTTAAGACAGTGGTTCCCTAGTTATGAAATGAAAAAAAAAATTGGTCAGGAGAAAGGCAAGGATGTCTAACTCTCAATTTTATTCAATTTACTTCTTGAAATTTTAGCCAGATCAATTAAATGAACACCAAAAAGGGATACAAGTAGGAAAGAAGTCGAATTATTCTCATTTGCAAATGGTCTTCTAAGAATTAGATCATACCATGATGAATCTACCAAGAGCTGATAAGTGAATTCAGCAGTGTGGCAGGATTTAAAATGTACATTAAAAATTTTAGCTTTAGTATATACTAATGACATAGGCTAGCCTTTACTACACACCAAAAATGGGCTAGCTGAGAAAGAAATAAGGGAAATGTTTCATTAACAACAGCTTCAAATAAAATATCCTCAGGGAACAGTCTAACCATAGAAGTGCAGGACCTCTACAATGAAAAACCTCAGAACACTGGACAAAGAAATTGAAGATACCAGAAAATAGAAAGGCCCCCCCCACCCCCCCGCAATGTTTATGGGTTGGCAGAATATTGTCTAAATGGCACTACTGCCAAAAGTGATGTACAGATTCAGTGTAGTCTCCATTGAAATACCAATGACACAATCCTAAATTCATATGGAAACACACCCACCCCCCCACCACAGAATAGGCAAAGCAATCCTAACAAGGGCAAGGCTGGAGGAACTGCAATACTCAGTTTCAAATTATATTACAAAACACAAAGTTATGCAGACCAATGGAACAGAACAGAGGACACGTAAAAACAAACCCACATAACTACCCATGTGATTTTGGACCCAAGAGCCAGTAATGTAAGTTGGGGAGAAGATAGTCTTTTTAACAAATGGTGCTGGATATCCATTTATATCTCTTATTCTGTACCAAAACTAATTAAACATGGATGAAGATCTATGCACAAGGCCTGAAAGTTTGAGATTGCTAAAGAAAGCATACAATCCAGTTATTATTCACTACTTGTAGTTATTGGCACAGGCAAAGACTTCCTGAATAGGACTGCTAAGAGCATAGGAAATTCGAAGTAAAAAAAGGGACTATGTCAGAGTTAAAAATTAGTGCATAACAAGGAAAACAATAGGGCTGAAGAGACAGCCTACAGATGGGAGAAAATCTTTACCAGCTATTCTGACAGGAATGATACCTCATATATAATGAGCTAAAAAATCAACACCCAAAAATGAAATAGCCCTATCAATACATGGGCAAATTAATTAAACTGAGACTTCAAAAGTACAAGTGGCCCATGAATATATGAAAAAAAAGTTCATCTTTAACCATAGAGAAAATTACATTGAGATTCCATCTACAATCAGAACACTATCCAAAAATTACAGAAAATAATAAGTACAGCAAGGATGAAGGACACCTACACTACTGGTGGGAATGCAGATTACTACAGCCACTATGGAAATCAATCTGGAGGTTTCTTAAAACCCTAAAAAGGAGAGCTGTTATTTGATCCAGCTGTACCACTCCTTGGCACATACCTGAAATAATTTAAAGTCAGCGTACTACAGATTATCTGCATATCCATGTTCACTGTAGCACAGTGTACAATATCCAAGATATAGAACCAGCCTACATGCTCATCAATAGATGAGTGGATAATGAAAACCTGGTGTTTATGCATACAATCCAGTATTATTCAAGCACAAGAACAAAACTGTGTCATTTGTACATGATGAACCTAGACACCATGTTGAACCAAGCCAGAGTCAGAAAGACAAACTTAACCTCCCCAATATGAAGAATCTAAGAGATGACAAGGAAGGATGCAAGAAGAGAGAATATTATCTAGACACGAGGAAAGGAAGAAGGGGGTAAAGTGTAGGTAACTGGGGAATGGATATGAGCGATACACACACAAAGCCGCCTTAAACAAAAACTACCAAAGGGCAAGGCAATAGAGTTATGGAGGGAAGACTGATCAAAGTGTGTTATCTGCATCTGTGAGTACCAAAATGAAACTCAAATTAGCTGCATAGCCAATACAGTGGGGAAAAAACCTGGACTTCAAAATGAAAAACTGTTTTTGAAATGACACCACTGAGAAAGGGAAAAGATAAAAATGATGAAATACTTGAAAAGCATCTATCTGATATAGGCTTACCATGTAGAATATATAAAGACCTCTAATACCAATGAGAAAGATGACCTTTTCTTCTTCAAAGGTAAGTACAATGTATATTAGTCAAGATGTACAATAGAAATTGTACTGACATGCCCATTTCATACTCACCATAGATGGCTCTGACCAAAAAGGAAGGAACAACTTCAGTAGTCGAGACTGGGATGTTCATCTTTTGCTATGAGAATGTTAGTTCAGGCACTTGGAATACAGTTCAGCATTTCTTCAGAATATTAAACAGTTAACTATTATGACCCAGTAGTTCCATTCCTAGAAGGAATTGGAAACATGTCCACATACATAGAAGTGTGTACCCACTTCGTTCACGGGGATGAATTCCCAGATTCCCAGTGGATTTATGAATCTGTGGGTAGTACCCCATTTATACTTTTACCCACATATGTATACCCATGATCAAGTTTGTAAGACACAGATTAATAACAAAGAACAATTACAGTAATATGCGGTAGTAAGTTATTTAAAACTTAGAAACTTCGTTTCTGTAACTTTTTATTGTTTTGTACCATGGTCTGCTTGACTGTAGGTTACTGAAACTTAAAGTGGAACCACAGATGAGGGGAATTACTGTGTGTGAATGTTCTAATGCTGTTGTATTTACAATAGTCAAGAAATGAAAATCCTCAACTGCTAAATGGAAAAACGTATCCATACAATGGATTATTCAACCTTAAAGAGAGGCTGAATCTTGAAAACACCACGGCAAATAAAAGATGCCAGACAGAAAAGTCTGCACAGGATTCCACTTCTATTTTATATGCCCCACCCAGGCAAATCCATAGAGATAGAGCAGACCTGGGAAAGTAAGAAAATGAGGAAGTTAAAAAATACGTGGTCTTACCTATTAAGAGATGGTGCCTAGTCTCTTGTGAACTTAAAAATATAAAGTTTTACTTGCTTAATAATGGAAATCATATGGCATAATTTTTGATCATATCTTCACTGTATTTTGAACCTTTCCCATGTTAATCAATATGAACTCATCCTCCAGTGACTAGTCAGTTGTGAAGCCAGTTAGGATGTTGCCAATTCTTGATGTTTCATCTTTTAAGTAAATGCCTGAATTTCTAGTCATTTCATAAGGAGAACTCTAAAAGGTAGGATTATAAAACAAAAAAAAATACACAGAGTTGGGGTTAAGTTGCAGCGCACAGGTGCAAGGTCTAGTGATCTTTCCAACGTCAGTCTGAGGCTGAGCTGAAAGGGTTAGCCAATCAATCATGTTGTCTCACAAAATATTTCTGTGGCCTTTAAAACATACTCCTTTCTGTTAACCTAAGATGATAAAAAAGAAGTTTGTGTAATGGTTTTTTTGCCCTCTACCAAGTAAAAACTACACATTACAAAGCAGTAGCAATTTTAATGAGAAGGTTCACTATATCCCCAAATTTGTTATCAGCAAATAATTGAAATGTATCTAATGCTTAAATTCACTGGTTAAAGTATGACTTAAAAGGTTGATGTGCATGTGAACCAAATGAAACAGTAAAGTATAATGGGCTTTTTAAAAAATTTAAAGTATATAATATACAGACTACCAGAGTGAAAAGTTCTGTAACCCTGCCAAATTTTTTGCTGTGAGTCTTACTTCTGTTAATTTAAAAGTGAATGTACAAGACATTCATTCACAGTCTAATTACAGAAATAACATTCACTTACTAGTGGCCTGGCTTTCAAGAATGTGATGTGAACTGCGTAGCAGTGTTTCATTTAGGGTTATTGAAAAGATTACAGCTGTTTATAATGGTAAATCATTTTTATTGATTGACTATCTATACCAAACACAAAAGTAATGCCACTGCTTCTCCCTAACAGAAAAGGAAAGGAAATTTCTGCTTAAGTTTCTTGACGTGCTGCATTATTTATGAAAGGAGGTGGCTTGAACCAAAGACTTACGTAAAAGTAGCACCAGAAAGGCCAGATACCAACAATCACATATTCCACCCATTTAGGTGTTATTTTTTAATGGGAAATTATTGCACTTTTAAAAAAGTAAATGATAGTAAATCATCAGACTAACTTTATAAACAGTTGGTGAATTCTGAAACAAGCAATTTCAAAATTACTCAGTTTCCCTTCAAAGGAAATCTGGCCAAGACAAATACAACTAGGTGTTTACTTTAAAAAGCAAGGATAAAGGACCAAGCTTTATTTCTAAATTGTAATTGCACTATGAAAATTTTCACATAGTGGTATGAATTTGGTCCATATCTAATACACTTATAAAAATAAACACGTTTTGTAAAAAATTACATTGCATTCCTTGTCCAAATTGCACAGTACAAACAAATCTAATCTAAATTAATACTGCTATTAGGTAATTAGTATTACATACAGTGGATATGCACTTAGTCTGAAGCAGTTAAGGAGTATTGCAGTATTGTTTTCATAATGTATGAAAACTAAAATTTAAGTCATATCTAGAAATACATAATTTTTCTTGCAGTTTATAATAATGCATTTTTACATACTAATTTTAGTATCCATGATAATACAAGATTCAGTATATTTACATAGTTCCATTTTTATTCAGTTTACAAAAGCAATAAATAAACTGCATTACTTTGCACAAAACTCGTTTCACTTCTTTATCAGTGGGACCATTTGTGTGATTTTATGACCAAACTGGTAAATCTGTCTCCTACTAGGAAGACTGCTCGCTTAGGAAGACTGCTCGCTTTTGGAAAAAGGAATAAAACCTGTTTTTATTCCAAGAGTTTGTAGTCATGCAGAATCCAGCAATAAAACCATAGAAATTATAATACAAGCCTTAAAAATATGAACAGTGCCTCTGAATATATTTACACAAGAGTATTTACAAAAAGGTACAGTTCTTTGATACAAAATAGTTTAGTGGTGTCAGCATAATTGATAAGAACCCCTCACACCTTTGCCTACCATTGATGTACCAGGAATCAGCCTTGCTAAAACAGGCACATTAACTCACAGGTAAATTAGCTTCTGTCAGTTCAGGTTTATTAACCAGCCAGTTAGAGCCTAAGGGAATGTCTCTTGCACTAGCACAAGTGCAAGGGTAAGCATCTATTCAGAGGAACAATTAAGGAGTCCAGTGAGCTCTATCCAAGGGAGCAGACAGGTAGCTCAAGAACTTGATGAGCTGTGGCAAGCACCGTAGCATTTTTTTTTTTTTTTTAAAGCAGTCTGGACATGTGCTGAACCAAAAATTATATATGAAGCTATAAACAGTGAAAAAGTAAGCTCACCTGGGACAAAACAAGCCCTATGGTTTAAAAGCTACCAATCTATGAAAACAAAATGTACTTTTGTACAATATTCTTTATTTCCACTGCAGCTTAAAAAAAACTTTACGAAAGATGCTTTAGTCGATACTGTACTTTTATGGAGTCCACAAGACTTCTTAGGGAAAGAGTTCATTAAATCTAGTAATACTTTTATTAAAGAGTCTGGATCTGAGTTCTTTCCCCTTTTAAAACATTCAACTAGGTCACAGGGTACTCAGTTGAATGCTGCTGCTAATTAATACTGTCATGGTGTTAACTCTTGTTAGGACACAGAACAGTCGTAAGTCCCATCCTGAAAGAGTTCTTCCTCTTCTGCTTGGGCTGGGTCCTCTTCTTTCCGTGTGACCATACTGCTACTGCCAGCCTCACTTTGGAGGCCATTTCCATGGCTGGAGGAGCCTCTGCTCTCCTCTGCTCTGGGGCTTGTCTGTTCTGGAGTCTTACATACTGCTATTGGTTGGAAGGTATCTGGCTGGACTTGCTCTTCTGTTATTTCACTCAGTTTCTGCAGTTGTGGCTTAATGATGTTTAAAAATGGCTTATATCCAGGGCTAAGTGGAGGGGAAAAAAATCAGTTCTCACCTGCCATATTTAAAAGGCCATGAGAGTGCTATGGATAATCTACTTAACACTGATGCAGGAAAAAGGAATTGCTTTGAGAGGACAGAAGGGTTCAGGACGCCAGCCGCCCAATATTGAGGGAATGGTACATAGTAAATTTTTGAGGGGCAGTGGGAAGGACTGATACTTTAAAAGCATACAGTTAGAGGTTAATAGGATCTTAAACTCAAAGACAACTTTCAGAGAACAGCTAACGTAAATGCATATGCATTTGGAAACTAAGGAAAACTAGATCTAGATAAGGAAAAACGAATAGCCCCAATTTACACATAACTGGTGGCAAAGTGTCCAAGCCTTTGAATTCCCATCCACTATTTTTAAATTGGACACGCTAGTGACTGCCATAGCCTGTTACACTCACACATACTATAACTTTGTTTTTACAAACAGGCATTTTTGTTAGAACCTTCTATAGAACTACAAATCTTAAATTCCAGACTATTTCTAAGGTCAATGATACTACATCAGTCTTAAGTTAGTGACATGCATCCCATTATAAACTGACCAGCACAATAAACTTCACTGAATGGGTACTACTTATTCAGATGGCTGGGTACAGAATGGCTACTAAAGAAAGCAACATTAAGAATGAATATATATATATATATATATATATATATATATATATATATATGGTAGGCATGGTACCACGTATCTGTAATCCCAGGTACTCAGGAAGCTGAGGCAAGAGGATTTCAAGTGTGTAGCTAGGTTGAACAACATAGTGAGACTCTATCTCAAAATAAAATTAAAAAACTGGGGATATGGGGACAAGTGCTTGCCTAGCATGAATGAGACCCTAAGACAATCCTCACTATAAAAATGAAAATACATGAAATCATTTCTACTAACCTAAAAATATTCAAAACAAAGATGAGCTTATCTTAATATGAAAGGGGAGGATTCACCAAAGGATAAGAAGCATCTGGAAAGCTGCACTTACCAATCTGTAGAGGCCCATCTGTCCACCGCATGTAGCCCTGTCTTTATGTTCTGTAACATCTCTCTGTCGAACTCTGAAGACTGTGCAATACCTAAAATCTGACTGATTACTGAAGATTCTCTAAGAATCAGGCCTATAACAATGCACCAGTCCAGACATCCTGCCTCCATGAAAATGTGTAGCAGATACCTAAATGTAAAACAAAATGATTTATGCTGAAAAGTATATACAGAGATAATTAGGAAAGTAGCTTCTGCAACCCTTTTGCACAAATGTCCTGAGGAGCTGTCTATACTTTTGAATATGGGAAACTCACCGGAGCTGGACTTGGGATTTATGAGGCCCTTTACTTGCCAACTCCATGGAGATGTGCTCCAGCTCTGACTGGGTCAAACTGAGTGTGGAGAAATTTTCATCCACCATTGTCCAGTCCCCATCCACCATGGAGCTACTTTCAGTCAGGTCTGTGGCTGAGCCAATGCTGCATTCATCACCTGATGAAGAACCTCCAAAAGTTAAAAATCAGCTTAATGTAGAAAATGTGTTTAATATTAAAAATATTAAGTACTTCTCAGATGACTTCTCCTCAGGCTTTTGAAACCAGAACATCAAATCTGCTAAAAGGATAAATCTGCTAAAAGGATACTCTATTAACAACAGTAGATAATAAAACAAGCAAGCAAACAGGAAAACAGTGGCACCATAAACAGACATCTTGTGCCTTTCGAGAAACACTACCACCAGCACTAGTCTTCTTTATCTCCTCCACAAAAAAATGTAGCCAGATTTTGACTATGTCATTAGATTTATTACTCTTAATTCACAGAAAATACAGAGGAAATTGTTACAGTAAGCTACTGGGGTATATAGTTTCTTTTTCCTTGAGCATCTTTGTAGGATTTTTTTAAAAAGTCTTGGATTTGATTCAATTAATAAAAATCTTGGCCGTGCGCAGATGACAGATGCACTAGAAGGGAGATGTCCAGTATATATTTTCTCTGCTTTTTAAGTATGATCCAAGTTACCTCTTTTCTAAAAAAGTTCTCTAAAAAAATAGCACTACCTCACAGCCAGTATGACGGCTACCACTAAAGAAAAAAAAAAAAAAAAAAACGGAAAATGACTGTTGATGAGGATAAGGGGAGATCAGAACCCTTGACTGCATTGGTGGCAATGTAAAATAATGCAGAAACTAAGGAAAGGTTATGGCCATTCCTCAAAAAGTTACACATACATTGCCATATGATCCAGTCACACTTTGTGTTTTTACCCAAAAGAACTGAAAGCAGAATCTCAAAGAGGTATCTGTATGCATATGTTCACAGAAGCATTCTTTACAGTAGCTAAAGGGCAGAAGCAACCCAAGAGTCCTTTGACCAGAAAAAGGACAAATAAAATGTATATACCCCGAATGGAATAATACTCAGTTTCCTTAAAAGTGAAAAAAATTCTGATACATGCTACAATGTGTGATTTGGAAACATTATATTAAGTGAAATGAGTTGGTCTCCAAGAGAGAAATGTGTATGGCTGATTTATATACAATATTCAGAGTAGTTAAATTCAGAGACAGAAATATAATTTGGTCGCAGTAGCTCGGAAGGAGGAGCAATGTGAAGTTATTAACGAACATACCACAGACTTTCAGTTTTATAAGACACATGGGGTTTTACTGCACAACAATAGGAACACTGACACTACTAAATTGCTATGTTTAAAAATGTAAGACAATAAATTCTATGTGTATTCTGCAGTTAAAAATTAATGGTTGTTATAAGCCTTCTCATATGAAGAATACTTACTGTTTAAGTACCTATATTTTATAACCCAGTATCTACATTGTTTCAAAACCTCTTGTTGATCTGCCCATTACTTTAGACTCTGAAGGCCAAGAGAAAAATCAAGGATACTGTGTAGGAACTTACATAAGGGAATAGGCAAATTTCCACGAAATTTTATTGATGGAATAAAAATGATAAAGGAATAAATTTTTTATGATACAGGTTTACTTATAAAAAGAATGGAATTTTTCATATGGGGATAATATTTTGCTTGCTTAAAGGTAGCGTTTCCTTATTAAAACTGATTACAAAAGGAACTGGGAATAATGGCACACTGTTGTAGTTTCAGATACTAATCGAGGCTGAGGGGAGAAAACTGCAAAATTGAAGCCAGCCTGAAACTTAGCAAGACCCTCTCTCAAAATGAAAACAAACAAAAGCAGCAGAGATTGTTCATCTGCACTGAAAGCTTACTAATTGAATATATCTAAAATAAATGTGGCCTACAGTCAAGTCTAGTTTGTCCTTGTTCTTTTAACTGTCCACCTCTTCCTCAGTTGCTACTGGCTCATTCTTCAGGACACTAAAAGAAGGAAGCTCTCTCTCTGAAATGCTATAATACAAACTTCCTGAAGAAACTTAAAGCTAGAATGAAATGGCACTTACCTTTATTAGATAAAGGTAACAAGAATGCATCTTGCATTTGTGGTCCGTGGGAGGAAGCTGTGTCTATCTCATGATGGGTGGGGCCAATATTGCTGAGCCAGCTCTGACTCCGCTGGGTATTGGAAATGCCAGCATCCATCTCAACGTTTATAAAAGGGTCGGCTGATTGAGACTTTAACAGCTGCTCTCCCACTGCAGGGTAGGCCCCAGAACAACAACAACAGCCAAAAAAAAAAAAAAAAAAAAAAAAAAAAAAAAAAAAAAAAAAAAAAAAAAAAAAAAAAAAAAAAAAAAAAAAAAAAAAAAAAAAAAAAAAAAAAAAAAAAAAAAAAAAAAAAAAAAAAAAGAAATTCTTGGTCAAATGGTGGATATTCTATCTGATATACAAAAAGATGGGTTCACTTGGCTTGCATTTGGAATGGAAAGGGTTCTTTGAATATTAGCTAAAGCAACATGTCTAAATATATGCAGCGATATTAAAACAATTTAGCAAGAATGGCAAGAAGTCCTACATTACCTGTTCGATATTTTCCATTTTTGAAAGGTGAACTGACAGAAGATGCTGGGATGATGGGAAGTGGCCACAGGAAATCTTTGTGAAGTCTTTTCAGGGCAGTCACAAAGTTGTCCACTCGGGCAGCCCGGGTGCGTTCCCTGCACAGCCAGCCAATCAGCTCAAAGCCTAGCTGGGCTGCAAAGCAGCCAAGGTCCTTTAATCGCACATCTTCCAAGAGACGCCGAGCATGTCTCCACAGCATCATGTCAATATACATGTTCTCAGCACTGTCACTGTCTCTGCTCCATCTTTAAGTAGCAACAAAAAAGTGATAGAACAGTCTTTACTGTAGGACTTCATAAGTTTTTATGCAGTAGCACTGATCAGCTGACAAGGAGGTAAGAGATCCATTATTTCTGTCTGAACACGAGGAAAAAACCTCAGGGCTTCTCCTCATGTGATACGGTGACCTATTAAACATCAGAGCACTGTAGGCTCTTTTAAGAGTGATCTGTACATTGAATACATGTGAAATAAAGGACAAAAGCCAGACCAGGAAGAGCATGGTAAGCGGTTAAGGAAAAAAAGAAGAGGAAACAGAGGCATTAATAAAGAACATTGAAAAGAGGGATAGAGATCATATAAAAAACCTAAAAAGATATAAAGTGAAACTGAAACTCAACTTGAATTATGTAGACATGAAAATAAAGCTGATTTTTAAAAAATGATACACAGTCTCTTACTTGATGAAGCTAAAGTGGTATAACTGATCTGGTAATCGGGTAATGTAATGCCCCACCTGAGAGGTAGTGCAGGAGAGCAATGAAGATCCTACACTATGGAGCAGAAATGCTGGGATTCCTATCTGTCACTCGTTAGTTCCATGAATATAACCAAATTTATTTTTGTTTGTTTGTAGTATTGGAGTTTGAGCTCAGAGCCTTCACACCAAACTACATGCCCAGCTTGTTTGTATTTTTTATTTGGAGACAGTGTCTCACCAAGTCACCAAGTTGTCCAGACTGCTCCAAGTTGGTACTTTTTGCCTTAGCTTCTCCTCAGAGTGTTGAGATTACAGGCCTGTCCAACAGGCCCAGCCCAAGTTTATTTTTCTTATCCTCTGTTATTCACCCATACAGAGTTTCTGTAAGGAGTAAAGATTGATACATGTACATTTTTGGAACTGTGCATGGCAAACAGTGACCACTTGGTTAAGTTACTAGTCTATAAAATCAGGATACGGCCGAGGAAATATTTGCCTGACAGTTGTTTATGGTCATTTATAGCAGGATTTTACTTATCTGAAGCCCAAGATTATTGTGTGTCTGTGTTAAAGAGGCATGTTAATGGCCGGTGATGAAAGAAAGCAGCAAAATATCCCAATAAAAAAATGTTGAGAGCTAGTTGTGATGGCACATGCTTATGATTCCAGCACTCTGGGAGACTAAAGCAGGGGGACTGCAAGTTCAAGCCCAGCCTAGGCAAGTCAGCAAGACTGTCTCAAAATCTAAAAAATGAAAAAGGACTGGTGATGTAGCTTAGGGCGAAAGCTGTAGGTTCAATCCTCAATACCATTAAAAAAATGTTCAGTAAGCTCTATGGCCCAGGCACTTTGGTAACAGTACAAACAATGTACAGCAAATTGTATTGATTTTATAATGTCTACTTTTCTGGAGATAGTACTTCATCCATGCATAATATAGACTTTGGTCTTCTGAATATAATTCCTTTGGCTTTCTCACTGTTCAAAGACTTCTCTAATTAAAAAGGTTACATTATAGACAAATGCATGCAGCCTAATACTTTTTTGTCTTGGAACAATAGTAAAACTTTAAGAGGACTTCTGGATTATCTGCAAATCTTTTTATTCTGGTTCTCTGTCATCAGAAGTAAAGTTAGTTGCATTCAGAACAGGTACATCAAGCTGTACTCTAGTCTAAGGTGCAGAAACTCCAAACAGAGTACACAGTGGACTTAGGAAGAAAGAAAAACAGAAGCATTCTATGGGGTCTCTGTTTCCATGAAGTTTTATTTTATAAATGCCTTGAAATGCAATATGTCCCAGTTGTCCTAAAAGTGGTAATGGTTTTTCATTCTCTTACCTTTTCCCAGAAGGACCAGATGGCATACTTAGTGTTTTCTGTAAGCTGAATTTACTAGGAGGAACATTTTCAGCCGATTGAGATAAACTGATGCTTCGATTTCTGAAGAACTCAAATCCACCACTTGAACTGGGTTCCTATGATTACATACATGTAGTGCAGTTAGACAATGATTCCTCATAGGTGTATGATCTGAAGAATCTATGCAATTTTGCAACTAACCTGAGCTGTAGGTGTGGATGGAGGTGTCTCAGATTCTCCAGAGCCAATGGCTTTCAGAAATCGGATCATGTGTCGACACAGATCCCACTTGCCTTGTTCCAACGCGGTGTTAAACAGAAGAGTGGCATGTTGCCTGCTTACTGCAGGAACTTCCATATTCTATAGAAGCAACCAAGGGCAGTATCATTCCTTTTATACTACATAATTTACAAATACATGAGCAATTCTTGTCTCTACTTCCTAAGCCCAAGGAATGAAGCGATAATACTATATGGCTTAGTTTACTATTAAGATGAGAAGAAGCATTAAAAATTACCATATGAAGAAAAGTGAAGTATGTACTCTGATGGTATAATATAAATTATATGATCTGTTAAATTCCTACTACATTCCAGAAACCTTATCTATATTATTTCATTTGTAAGTTCATCATTCCTATTTTACAGATGAGGAAACTGAGCTGAGTAAATGGATAATGACTAGCAGAAAAACAAGAATCAAATCTGGGTTTGCCTGACTCCAAAAAAGCTTAGGTCTCCTACCAAGGACAGAGTTTTCTGAGGATATGACGAAAAATGTTTGCTCTGGGTATTATCAGTTAGTACTGTTAAATATTTGGTATCTTCAATATTCCACAAATTCAGCCTTACTACCTGTGTTGGCTTCCATGGAAATGTGCTTAATATACAAACTTAATAGTAATTATCTGCCAGTTCAAAGCAACTTAGGAATTCTGCTGTAGAAAGAGTATCCAATCTCATTACCAGGGACAATACCAAAGGTCAAAGGAATGTCCCACAACAAAACAAAAACAAGTATCCACTAGATGAACATTGCAGTAAATGCTCATATTCCCCACTATTTGAGAGGCTGAGAAAGGAAGGTTGTAAGTTTGAAGATAGCCTGGGCAACTTAGTGAAAAGATTTTAGCTCAGATCTCCTGGGGTCCAATCCCTGGTACTACAAAACTACAACAAGCTGCATTTATTTTTGAGTCTATTTTTGTAACTGTGGGTTTTTCCCGTTGGGGCTAGCTAGGGAATCAGATAATCTCAAGACTCAGCCTCTGCTTGACTATCTAGTTTCGGTTGTTACAAAGCAAGTAAGCAGTGAGGAGATTTGAGTTAGGCTGAGATGGAGAGCAGAATCACAGTTGCTTCCCATGTCAGGGAAAACAATTTTGCTACAGTGTGAAAGCCTTTAACTACAGCCTACCAAAGCCATACGAACCTGATGGGAATAACAACAATCAAGCCCTTTGGTCACATATATAGTAAGACAGATTTTTAGGAGACTCACAGAACCTGTTATTTTGAGAAAAATGCATTATAAGATCATTACTGTGGTAGGCCTGGGCCTTCTCAGTTTGTTCTAAGGAGCTTAATGTAAGGGGCTGTTATGACTCAGGTCTAATTAGAATCCTGTCAGCAGGATTCACAAGCAAATACTTTATTGTAGGGAGCTCAGAAAAATATGCTCATATCCAAATATTCTTTTAGTTATATGAGGTATTTATGATGCAGTATATACATAGCATCTGTAATACCTATAAAAGAATCTTTTTTGAATTTAAAACAATATTATGAAGGTAATCTGTTTTAGCCCCTATTCATGCATAAAATACAGTTGCAGTGCTTTTTAAAAATTTTGTTGATTTATTCCTTAAACACAATAAGTAACAACACAGAACATTTCTTTTTTTCTAAGTTTAAGCTCACTCATTGTTCTTTCCTTCTGAGAACTGTTACCTGTAAAATAATAAGGTAAGAGGCAGCTGTTTCCAAATCTTGAGCCATCAAACATTCTTCAAACAAGTCCTTGGGGTTTCCAACAGCTGCAAAAAGGTAATTCCACAATGCATATTCAGTCTTCCTGGCACAATGCACAACTGTCTGCAGGAAAAGGGGGAACTCAGTAATAAACTTTGCCACGGTAGGAAGCAGCGGGTCGGGAATGGGCTCCCGTGAGGTAGCTTCTTCTTCCAGCACTTCATGGAGCATGAGCTCCAGGACATGAGGGAAGTAAGGTAATGTGGCACAGGACTGAGCCAAGAGCAATGCTTGCTCCCCAAGGTTCCTGACCAGAAGCTGACGCAGAATGTGATGGAGGTAGATCTGAGAGGTTCTCTCCACAACACAGAATGGGAAAAGCACCTCCAGCTGCTCCCTAGCACTGTTCCGAGTATACAGAGAATCATAGAGTAAAGTATCGTTGACAGCACCAAGGACCAACGCATCTTCAAACAGAACCGCCAGCGGGTAAATATTGATATGGAAAGGCAGCATGATCCGTTGAGACAAGAAGGAATGGGGCTTGCGGTTATCTCTAGGGAAGAGGGGGAGCCAGACTTTCATCCCTGCACCGCCACAGCTCAGCCAGAGTGCTTCCAGAAGGTGACGTTTTTGTTTATTTGCTCGACATGTAGTCCAGACGTTTTCTACAGACTGGGCTAGTACAACAGGAGGACAGAACGGCAGCTAGGATAGAAAAAATAGTTTTTTACCTATTAAATATGTCAGTTTTCTTAAGTTCCTACATACTTGGGACATACTGCATTTCATACTACATACTGGATCTTTCAAAATGACAGTACAGCAACTTCGGGGGAAAAGCAAAGACATCACATCAGTTTAGTAATCAGGACTATGGGACATTTTGCTCAGACCTTATCCTTCACCCTTTAAGCCAGATGTCAAAATGGATTTTATGTATTTAGTTCCTAAATCATAAGACATCACTCTTAATATTTTAGTCATCCTAATCTTACACTTTCTTAATATTTGAAATGACTTGCTCTTTACTCACAAGTTTCCTTTGATTAGGGTTTCGGTCCTTCTCCCGGATCTGAGGGCCAGATCTGTCCCTCTGCATCATGATAAGTTGTCCAGCAAGATTCAGCATAATACTCTCTGCATCACGAGCCTTAAATTTCAGAAGAGAAACTTAAGACTCATACTAGATTATTATTTTTTTTTGCATTTCCTCCCAATCCATAAGGTTTATATTAAGCAACCAACAGTATTTATTGAGGTTGTAGTTTCTCTAACCATTCTGTTACATCTGTGGGCATACACTGAACTTTCTGGCTAAGGGAGACAGCAAAGTTCAATATACGACGCAGGGAAGGGACAATACCAGTGAACATAAAATTGAGGTTAGAGCTGAATTATCCTGGAAAAAAGAATCTCAGAAGCTCATTTTTTTTTTTAAAGAGTTAACCAGTCGCAGTGGCACAGGGCTGTAATCCCTAAGGCAGTAGGATCATAAGTTTGACACCAGCCAAGACAATTTAGTGAGAGACTCTCAGGAAAAAGGTGGGGGGGGAGGACTATGGACACAGCTCTGCCCAATGGAGAGACATTGATTCAATCCCTGGTCCTGGGGGAGAAATCATTTCCATTAATCGAGCTAAAACTGCTAGTTAAGTTTTTAAGAATGAGGTAGGACTTGAGAGATCAGGAAGACCTCTATGGGTAGAAGGGAAAAGGCTAGTATTCTATTAAGAAGAAAAATATACAATAGAAACGGTGACATGTTTGTAGAACTGTTCTACTGTGAAAGTGAAAACAATCTGGTAAGACTTCGGGTAGTATGAAAAAAAAGCAGATGGCAACCGACTTTCAAGGCAGGCTTGGAAAAAGCCAGGTAAAAGGAAGGCAGGAAATGAGCCACAGTGTATGGTTCTTTAATAAGGGAGTTATTATAAAATCTAAGTTAATCAGGGCAGATTACTGGGGAGGGCAGGCAGACCCTAGGGATATTGGCTTTAGGAATGAAAGAATAGTTTACCTACTTATGTACAATTTGTATCAAACCTCCGTCTAGTATATTAATTTTCTATTACACCCTATTACCCAAACTAAAGAGTTATACACATTAAAGTTTAATAAGTATTGTTCTAAAACAAATCTCAGATATCAAGTCATTTTCACCTGTAAAGAGAAAGAGTATTGGAAAAGAAGAATGCTTACTGGTATACTGGACCTGAGAGGCAGAAAGGAGCCAAAGAGGACCGTAAGGTATCACGTGAGTACTAGAGGAGTTGAGGTTACTACCAAAAGAAGTTAAAAAGAGAAATGAGGGAAGTAGAAAAAGGGTTTGTCCGTTGGCTCCCCCATCAAACTAACCATAACATTAGCAATTTCAAAGAGGAATACTCTGAGTGAGGACTGAGTGAGAAAAATATGCCATCGCCAGTAAGCACTAAGGGTAACTCTGGTAAAGTGAAGGAAACTAGTTTTCTGAGGCAAAGCATCTGGGCAAAAAGGGCTGTGGGCAACTATCTGAGCTTTTTAAGACAAAAAGAAACGTAAGGAAGCACAATGGACCATAAATCAAAATAGGAAAAGGATTTCAGGAGGCAAAGAATAACTTCAGAAGATGAAGAACTGCACTTCAGGCTTTGATGCTTACTACTGGGAAGAAATTAAGCTGCCAGTATCATTTTGGGGATCAGTCAAGGAAAAAAGCAGCAACCCTGTGTAATCTAGTTGTAAAATGTTCAGGTATACGTAATTCTTTGGTTTATGGCTTTCAGAATGTACAAGGGATTGTGTATAAAGAAATGACTAGACTAAAAATTTGGATGTCAGTCCATAACACATAAGAAATTGTCAATAACTTGGAGGTTTGAGAAGAAACAATGGAATTTAATGCATACACAAGAACTATGAGACAGGCTTTTAGATCACAGCAAAATGTGGACAGAAAAACAAGAAACATGAATCAAGGTAAGTATGACTGTCTGGGAACTGGCACATAGACAAATTCCTCAAACACTTCAAGAGACCTTGAAAACATTCACTGAAATTTACCACAATAATTAACGTTGGGCTGGAAGAATAGCACAGTGGTTAGAGTGCTTACCTAATAAACACAAGGCCCTGAATTTGATTCCCCAGCACCACATAAATGGGGCGTGGTGGCACATGCCTGTAATTCCAATGTACCTGGGAGGCTGAGGCAGCAGGCCAGTCTGGGCTACAGTGACCAACCTAGACCCTGAGAGAGGCCCAGTCTCAAAAAAAAAAAAAATGTTCATAATGGTCAATGCAAGTTGTGGTGGTTTTCATCACTGTATTTCACACGCTTCAACAAAAAAAGAATGCATGGCAGATGTGGTGGTGTACGTCTATAATCCTAGCGCTCTAGGAGGCTGATGCAGAAAATCACAAGTTCAATAATGGGCTCGGCAAATCAGTGACTTATTAAGATCTGGTCTCAGGATTAAAAAAAAAATTCTTGGAATGTAGCTCAGTGAGAATGTCCTGGGTGCAACCTTCAGTGGGCCCCTCTGCTCCTATAAAAGAATACACTTTTCTTCAAAAAGGAGTCATTTATTATTACGCAGAAATTTTTGATACTCTTATTACAAGTGACTATAATAGGATTCACAGGCAATGTTACAGAAGCTTTCAGAAGTAAAAATTTACTTATATGCTCCAAATCAAAACACCATCTCTTAGCTTAACCTCTGCCCCGCCCCCGTAGATGATTCTCCACACAAAGTGCTCAGTTCTTCAACAAAGTGCTCAGTTTTTCAATAGAAAAGCTAACTGTTGAAGAGTTCCTTTTATTTTTTAAAAAAATATCTTTACTAATCAAGACTTGCTTTACTCCCACATTCTTGATCTCCTTCCTCTGTACTAGATGTAACCAGGCCACCTCCTGCTATATTTTAACATCTCAATTTACCCTTCACTGTATTAAACTCTTCTTTGTGAAAGGTCCTCTTGAAAAATGGTGCCCAGTATTATTGAGACCACTACCTATCTACCATATCTGATATTTTTAAGCTCCTTTTATGAAAACTCGAAAATAACATGCTACTCAATATATTTCATATTCATCTCCAAAATATATGGATATTTCCACAGATAACTCTAATGCTAATGAAGCAAACTTTGGTTATCTCTCAGTTCTTATTTAAATATCCCATAATTATTTCAATAATGTCTTTTAATAGCTAGTCTGAAGTAAGATACTGAGTTTACTGGCTTGTTTTCTAATACAGCAGTTACTGATCTGCCTCACAAATTTGGTTATCCACTACATTAAGTTGAATGGCTAAAGTCTTAATCTAGACATTATCTCCTTTTGCCCATGTTACTTAAAGCTATTACACAGAATGTTCTGCATTCTGAATCTTTGTGTTATATACTATTTAATCCTTTACTGTTACCTCCACACAGATGATTTGATTTAGTTTCTATGTATGGGATAATAATTTGTCACATGAACTCCACGTTCCATCACTTCAAGAGGCACACCACATCTGGCTTTCACACTTTCAGTGACTATATAAGGCCTGGGAGGGAGGCTCACTGACAGGACTGGGATCCCGAGGCCAGAGGGTTCAAGCCTAGCATGGGACTCCTAGCAATTTCATGCAACTTTTGTCTAAAAATAAAAATAAAAAGGGCTGGGGATGTAGACCGTGTCAAGGCCCTGGGCTTGATCCCCAGTACCAACAAACAAACAAAAAAACAAATACAATCACACAGGAGGCTTGGGTGTGACCACCTTATCTTTTTACTGAAAAGTTACATCTTATGGTAACTGCGGAATCTATTTCTTCCTCAGGGTTTTAAAGTAGTGATTCTTTAATTCTCACATTCCTACATTTTTTAGAATTCCTGTACAAAATAGAACTTTTTCTTATCAACTATGATTATCTGGTTACCCTGGAATGTAGTCTCCAGAGGAAATGAGATCTATGTGTTAAGGAAGAAAACAAGAAGCCTAGAACAGAATGCATATATGTGGATATTTGGCATGTAGAAGAGAAGGCACTGGGAAAGGAGGAGAGAAGGGAGAAGCTAAAGAAAGATAACTGCAAATATTTTAAGAGTCATCTTGCAGAAGATAAAGTCACTTATTTTTTCTTGGTCCAAAGAACAGAAAAATGGGATATGCTGTTATAAATCAGACTTTAGGTCCTTATAAGTAATAGCCTGGAACTATTATAGCTGCAATGGAAGAAGCTCTTTAATAAAGTAGCCAAGTGTTTAGTAATTACACGGAGTTCTGAGGTTTGATAGAAGGACCTCAGTAAGAATGGAAAGACAGGGCAGAGAGGGAGTACGGATTTATAAAGAATTTTGACAGTAGGATCCCAAATGACATGAAATTTGGAAACCACTGGTATAACCTAAGGAATTCTGGAATAGGAAGTTACATAATCAGGATCCTGGTGCCACAACTACATAGCTGTTTACATAGTATAGAAACTCTGGGATTATACACTTTTTTCTTTTCTCATAAATAATCACAGTTCTTGATATCCTATATTTATCCTACTTCTTTCCATGTCTTTTTTTCACTGCTCAAACTCAGCCCTCTAGCTCCATTTACCCTAGATCATGACAGGACTCCTAGCCTGTTCTCCCTCCATGCAATTCTCCCCCAACTCCAGCTTAGTTTCCTCTTTATAATTAGGTTGAACATTATAAAGTTTAGAATTAAAAGTAACTATGTCAGAACACTTTAGAGAGAGTTTGGACTATTATACCCCATTTTCCATTATAGGCCTTGGCATTACTAGTCCTTCTGCCTCAAACTCTTCCTTTGTTCTTCAATAATCTCTACTCATTCACCAGATTTCAATTTAAACAGCACAGAAATCTTCTCTTGCCTACTCTGACTATGCTAAGTTTTTGGTATATGCTCTCACATTAACCCTATTATTCTTGTTGTATGCATATACAAGAACAATTAATTATGTATGTAACTGTTTAATGATGAGCAGAAACCATGTCTATTTGTAACCATGTGTAGTTTGACCACTGCAACCCACGATCTTCATACAAGGCACTTTCTAGATGCTTAGTTTTTAAGTGCTGAACCAACAGTTCCTAAAATCAACTTAAAACACTCAAGGCAAAGATCTTAATAATGGAATGGTACCTGCTGTGGAATTTTCAAGGTGATTCCATTCTCTGTACTCACTGATGTCAGAGTAACAGATACTACCAGGAAAGGATGAGGAATGTAGCGTGACATGGAGACCTCCTGAAGGATGTGAATACCAGCAGTAGTATTTGAACTGTAAAGAAAAAAGAAATCCTCATACTTCTAAAACAATGCTAACCATTTTTTCTGCTATTAATTTAACAGATTTCCATACTTAAGGAAGACCCAAATGTCCTCTCCTCTCAATATGATTCAGCCAGGATTAGCAAGTTTAAGGGATCCAAAGAGGGCAGAACAGAAAAAAAAAGGAATAAGATGTTAGAGAGGAGGAAAAAAAATAGGGAAGAAACTGTAAGAACAGAAATATTTAAGAGAAAAAACTAATTGGTTGAGAAGGATGAAGTAGTAATTTTCCACCTGGTAATATGTCTTAATTTTTTTTGTCTCTGCATTACTCCGCAATCACTGTGTGACTTTGGCAAATGTGTATTTTATGGTTGTTAAAGAAACAAGCCTCCGAGAACAAAACTAAAGACGTATCTCTAAATGCTGTTTTCCAGATGATTAGAATAATGTAAGGCACCTGTGGAAGTAGAACTTTAGTTTTTTCTACTCCAGACTCTAGCCACCTAGGTACAGAGGAAATATAAAAGTCAGCTAAGGATATGCTTCCCAGGCATTAAAGCTATGAAACTCCTTCAAATTTCCACAAGTGCCTGGAACACTATTAGCCATTTATTTTCAAGACTCTGAAAAAAATTTAGTACCTAAAGTTTTATCCTCAGCCAAAACCAGATTTAAAATAATTGAGGAAGATTAGCTGAAGAAGTTAGTACAGGCTATTTTTCTTTTTTTTTTTAAAATGACTATTACATAAATACCACTGGATGAAGGCTCCTTACATTTTTTGACTTTTGAAAGTGGAAAAAATAAATATAAAAGTAGAAAAGCTGTTTTGAGAAAAATAAAAACTGGAGAGGAAACATGGTATATAGAAGCAAAAAGTGACTTGTCGTGCAGTTACTTACCCATCAGATTTTCTTTCAATACTATAAAGGCATATGGAACAATCTGCTCTAAATACTATTACCATGTCTCGAAAGACACTAAGTAATAATGTTTCTGCTTGTGCCTTGGTGACATGAGCAAATGCATTGTCCAGATTTGATGTTCGCAAGTACACTCTGAGCTGAAGAGAATAAAGAAAATCACAAAGAGTATGAGATGGCAATCAGCAAAGACTAGTTTAGTCAAGTTAATTTTTACATAATGACTCCATCCTTTCTCCAAATTATAGAAATTATCAACTTACCTAATCTTTGGCAATAAATAATGCTTATGTTTTGATTTATTTAAAAATTTTTTCTGTAATTATTTTTATTAGTATTCATTCAACCTGGGGAATTGTTGCATATACATCTTAATCACGTTAATTCTCCTTCCCCATACAACTTTCTCTTTCATTTATAAAAATTTTGGCAGGCCAGGCTAATGTAATAGATAATGATGAAGGGATCAAAACTGTGAATGCAGTATTATGAGACATTCTTGTTTAACTTGTATACTTAGACGTAACATAATAAGTAGTTTCCAAAAACCATACAGATTAATAAATCTTTAAGAACATATATTCTAACTTTTTTTTAGTTTTAACTTTTATTTTCAAACTTTATAAAGAATGTTCGACAGCTAAAATCTTTACAGAATGTTTCAGAAGTCTCAGTTGTCACTTTAAAAAGAGTAATAAACAAAAAAAGTTAAAAACAGTAACTTAATGTATTAGCTAAGATATGGTAATTACCGATTTTAAAAAAATAAAATACTTTGCTCAGTTTTCAAGAGACTGTGCTATGTAAAATTAAAATGTAAAACAATTATTTCTGAGAAGAAATAAACTTACCTCTTCCTGACGGTCACTTATATTATAACACGCAAGAACCATAAAATCATTCCACCAGGCTAATCCACCAGTTACAATCATATTTTGTTCCTTAAAAGAAAAATTTAGAAGTGTATTTACCTCAATTATGCCACTATAAATTATAAGAAAATAATATAAAATATTCTTAGGTAGACAAGAACAAATCATTTCTAGTTTAATTTCTCTCCTCAATTATTACCACAGGACATCTATTAGTAATGGTTCATACCTTTTCTTTAAGAATAAATATTTCCACAGGGAACCAAATACATCATTCAAAATAACTGAGTACTAAATAGTGCCATTATTCCTATATCCAAAGACTGTGGTTTAAATTCATTCATCAAATAAACAACTGTATTCTAGTTTCCCCTTTTTTTTTTTTTTTTTTTGAGACAGGGTCTCGCTCTGTGGTCCAGGCTGGTCCTGAATTCACTTCAGAGACCAGGTTGGCCTTGGACTCATGGCAATCCTCCTGTCTCAGCCTCCCGAGTGCTGGGATTACAGGCGTGTCCCACCACGCCCAGCTTATCTAGTTTCCCTTTTATCAAAACTTACGTAATGTGTTCTCTGATGAATTTTACGAAGATGAATGAGATACACTGGGAAGTACTTATAAACATCTTAATTTTGTTATTTCTTCCAATTTAATTCCTATAAAATCTAACTGTGTACATGTATGGGACCTATGTATACATATATATGAAGTCTGACTGAAAAGTACAGCAAATGTTTTAAATTTTATGAAGCACAGTAAAGGACACATTGCCCTTAATGTCTGTGTCTTCAAACATTCTTATCCCACAGTGGATGCCATTTTATAACGCTGTCTGGAAGACCTTTTTTCATGAGTGTTTTTTGTTATGCTGTTGTGCTTGCCTTGATATACTGAACGGATTCGAAACATAGACATGTCAAGGGCATTTTTACTTGAAGGAAGAGCCAGAAGTTGCACTGCCAGATTTGGTGAGTAAGACCCTACGTTTTGACAGAAGCTGCCACATCAGGTGTGAAACATTATGCAGAGCATTATCATAAAAGAGGATGAAACTATTTGCCCTTTTTAGGTCATTTTCTATGCATGTAATTTTTTAAATGCTCTAAGAAGCTCTTATAACATTTCGAGTTTGCTGTAGTTTTTCTGTGTATACAATCTGCTGGCCAATTCCACCAAAGTTTAAAAACCACAATCAACATTACCATGATATTGAATCTCGATTGATAAGTGTTTTGTTTTTTTTTCCCCCACAAGAGGAGAACTCAGCTATTGCCACTGAGAATTCTAAAACTTGTCCCCAGGCCTGCTACCAGAGACACAAGAGGCATGAGTATGCCATGCCAATAAAACTGATAAACAACTATCTTTAAAAATCCTACTAAGAATTAAAAATCAACAGGGGTGGAGCTGATGGTGAAGGTTGCTTTGTCACCGCCTCTATATGGTCAGGCTGGAAGACAGAGATTTAGTAAAGCAACTTCTTCACACTAATCTAGAAAGGCAAAGGATATGTAGGTCCTCAGTAGTGACGAAAGGAATGGAGGAAAAGCTGCAATGATCACCAGCTTATGTACATAGGCTCCCAGACAAGGAGAATGACTGGGAGCCAGGAAACAAGCATGGAGCATCAGAATGTAGGAGTGCTGAGCCTGTCAATGGAATGCAGAAGTGGTGAGCACCTGAGAAGACTGCAGAAGAGTCAGTGATACAAAGGATAACAGTGGATTCTGGGAGCTCTGTGTCCCAGTAGTACCCCTGGCAGAGCAGGATGGAATGCTAAGTAACCCTGGCTGGGCGGTGCAGAGCCGAGAGGTGTTACCTGCAGGGCACTGGAGCTTACGGACTGCAGACCGAGTACTGGTCTGGAGAGTTGAAGTGTTGGGAATCATGGAGCAGGAATCACACAGCTAGTGTCTGCAGGCAAATCCAAAGAGGAGAACTGGATTGTTGGCATGCCCTGGGCACAACTGGGACCTGCCAAGAACCAGGCACCTGCATACAAAACTGGGAGCACCCCGAACCTCTACCTTGACTGAACTCTGAGTCATTCCAGTGGCAGTATGTGTTAGGCAAGAGGCCTGTCTACTCTACAGACAGTAGGATCTAAAGTTTTGAAAGTGGACATCTCCCAAGCAACTAATACAGGGGACAATTTTTTCTTTTTTCTTTATTTTTAGTTATGCTTCCCTTTCTTTTTAGACTTTGGCTTCACTTCAGTGGTTTTCTATAGGTATAATAAATGTGTACTTTTTCTGCAATTGATTTGGATTTTGTTTTCTTTCTTGTTCTTGCCTTTCCCTTCCTCTCTGTTATTGAATTTCTCCCTCTCTCGATTAACTCTTTAGGCCCTTAATAAAAAATCTTCCTATAGACTCTAAATTCATGCTGCCTATACTTGATTCATAACTCTCCCTAGTCCATCTTACTCTTACTTACAGTGATTCTGCTGATCCATTACCCTCTGAAATAGGGTTGGAGTTATGTCAGGTTTTTCTCTACTATATAAATACTTCTCTGTTTTCTATTACACACTCAAAGCTAACCCCTAGTCTTAGTCTCTCCCTAATCCAATCCTTTTAATCAATAGTATTGTTAAGTATCACTAACAAACAGCCAGATAAATAGACTAATGGGGATGTAATAATAGTACAGCACTTTGCTAGAAATAGATCAGTAAGGTAGATTTCTCTCTATATTATCAATAATATAGTGGCACCACAAACAAACCCTTCTAATAGCCCAGGAAAAAATTTGTACAGAAATCCCCATTTGTAGTATAGATCACAAGAGAACATTGGATGTATATATCAATATTTGGATAGCATAAGTGTATAGCTAGTACTATCGAGTATAAACATAGACACAAATATCCAGCATGCTGTTACAGAGGGTATAGTGAGTGAAGGGTATACTGAGCAGAGCCTAATCTGGGTAGATAACTTCTGGTGGTTTGGTTTAGCCTAGATAAACAATATATTATATAATGACTGTAATAGAATACTAATATAAATATAATATTTCAATAGGTCAGTATTAGGTTTATTTAGATAGAGGCACTGAGGGTGTAAACGGCACCTATAATGTTAAGGGCAGAACAGTTGTTGTATTAAACCAGGTACCAGATTCTGTTAATATTTTCTTAATCTTAGTAATATAAATGTAAGTCTTCACTTAAAGTGTGGATGTTAACACAGACACTGATCTTCATATCCAATATAGGCCAACAAGTATTTTGTCTGTAGACAATGTACAGTTTTGTGATCACCAAAATGTGGGGATTAGGGAAGTAAAAAAAGATCAGTCGTTAAAAAGATTTTCAAAATTAATAGCTGAATAAGTTAAAAATAGACATAAATTCTAAAACCTTAATGAACTCAAGTTAACTCTAAGAACAGAAAGAGTCTAATACTAAAAATCAGTATAACAGGGTCCATTGATACTACCCTAGCCACAACCCAGAGCAACAGAACCATGAGGAAATGAGACAGTAAACCACCTGCAAAAAGGCCTGACACATAGAAGCTGATATTGTGGGTCCTGAATTAGCAGAACCTACAGGAAATGAAATGAAAACCAAGTAGATTAAATGGTCAAAAAGCTTAAGCAAGACATACAAGAGATGCACAAGGACCTCACAGTGGATACATTCAAAGAAAGAAGAGTTTTAATAGATAATAAGTTAGAAGATTATAAAGAAGAAACAAATACAGATGAAGAAGGCAAAGCAAGAAATGAAGGTACATTTCAGGAGAGGTATCAAAAGAACGAAAGCTGAATTCCAGGATATTAGCTCACACGAAATTAAAAAAAAAAGGAAACCAGCTTGAACACTTCGAGGATAGATTATCTAATCTTAAACATATAAACATAGATGGATAAACTGGATCATATGGTAAGAAACAAACAAACAAAAAAAAGGACAAGAAAGAGACTGGTTGCAACAGATGATGGATGAAGAGAAACAAGCTTAGAATTATGGAAGTACAGCAGAAAAGGAAGAACAGAATGAAAGCCTTAAAGGACACATTCAATGAAATTATGGCAGAAATTTCCCCAAAATCTACGGAAAGAAATAAACAATGAGTTACCACAGGCATACAGAAGACCAAATAACCTTGAGCAAAGAGAACTTCCCCATAGCACATCATAATTAAAATTTTAGAGACTCAATAGAGAATATTAAAAGCCATAAGAAAAAAACAGAAAGTAACTTACAAAGTCAATCCATCAGGATAACTGTACACTTCCCAACAAAAGCCCTAATGGCTGGGAAATCATGGAATGACATCATCCAACTGTCAAGAGAACATAAATGCCAATCCAGATTGCTATATCCAGCAAAACTGCCTTTCAACATAGAAGGAGAAGTTAATTTTTTTCATGATAGAAAAACATCTAAAGAAATTCATGGTCATTAGAGCAGCATTAAAGAAAATAATTACTTTACAGGAATCTTAGAGATAGGGAGACCAGTAGCACAAAAGATCCCAAAGAAAAGGAAACACCAGAAAGAGGAGAATGAAATGACAAGAGTGTAGCTCAATCAATCAACATCGAAGGATGATAATGATGACAGGGTGTGGTAAATATATCACTATAATAACAGTGAATGCTAATGGTCTCACATTGCTTATCAAAAGATAGACTGGCTGACTGATCAAAAAACCTCACAATCTGTTTAATGCAAGAGACATACGTTACCCATAAGAAAACACATAGCCTGAAAATAAAAAGACAGAAATCAATACTGCATGCAATTTGTCCAAAGAAACAAGGAGGGCAGCTACACGATTCTCAGACATGGCAGATTTCAAACTAAAACATGTTATGAGAGACAAAGATGAACACTCTATATTGGTTAAGAGAACAATTCCACAGAAAGAAATCAAAATTATTAACATATACACTATCGACATTAGGGCATCCAATTTTGTAAAACAAAAATTACTAAAGATAAAAGGCCACATTGGTTCTAAAATAATTACAATAGGAAACTTCCAAGCCCTACTATCACAGATAAACAAGTTAATCTGACAGAAAATCAAAAAATTATAGTTAAACCACGCTATTAAAAATTGAACTTAACAGATATCTACAGTTTCACCCAACATGAACAAAAATACTTTTTCTCAGCAGCACATGGGACATTTTCCAAAACATATCACATTATGGGTCATAAGTCATGTTTATATAAGTACAAAAGAGCTGAAATAATTCCTTGCTTCCTTTAAGATCATAGTGGAATAAAATTGGAAATCAACAGCAAGAGACTACAGAGACTATACAAATACATGGAGACTATATAACTTACTACTGAGAAAACAATGGGTCACAGAAATAGGGAAGAAATCAAAAACTTCCTACAGTTAAAAGATGAAGGAAGCACATCATACCTGAACTGGTGGAATATAATGAAAGCAGTCTTAAGAAGGAAATTCATAGCTACAAATGCACACATCAAATAAACAAACAAAAAAAAACACCAAACAATCCCAAATACATAATTTAATGATGAACAATCTAAATCAAAAGTAGCAGAAGAAACTATAAAGATCAGAGTACAAATCTAAAAATCTGAAACTAAAAATCATACAAAAAATCAGAACTGAAGATAGGAAAGAGACTGGTTGCAACAGGTGAAGGATGACTCAAAGAGAAAGAACTGAGTTGTTTTTTGAATGAATACTTAAGAATGACAAAACTCTAGGTAAACTTAACCCAAGGGAAAAAAAACCCTGTATCAATGCAATTAGAAATTAAAACAGTTAAGTCAAAACGGGCACTGCTGAAAATTAGAGAATTATAAGAGAAAAACTTATGCTCCAACAAAATGGAGAACTTGGAAGAAATGGGTAAACTTCTAGACAGAACAAAATACCAAAACTAAACCAAGAAGACATAAAAATCCTTAATATATCAGTAACAAACATGGAAATAGAAGCAGTAATAATGTCTCTACCCACAAATAAAAGTCCAGGACTAGATGAATTCAAAGTAGAATTTTACCAGTACTTCAGAGATGAGCTAGCATCAATGCTACTCAAACTTATGATGAAACTGAAAGAGAAGGAACATTGCCAAACCCATTTTTGTAAGCTAGCATTATCCTGATACAAAAATCAGACCAAGACTTAACCAGGAATGAAAATTGCAGACCAATTTTCTTAATCAATACAGAAGCAAAAATTCTCAATAAGATACTGGCCAATAAAATCTAGCAAATTATTACAAAGATCCTCCATCATGACCAAGGTGGCTTCATTCCTAGGATACAAGATTGGTTTGACATATATAAGTCAATGAATGTAATACATGACATGAATAAAAGCAAGAACAAAAGCCATGAGATCATCTAAATTGATGCATAAAAGACCTCCGACAAAGTCCAACATCCATTCATGATAAAAACCCTTAGGAAAATAGGTCTAGAAGCACCTTACCTAAAAATGATACTAGCAATGTATACCCAAACCTACTGCAAATATCATAGTAAATTGACAGACACTGAAAGCATTTCCCCTTAAATTAGAAAGATGAAAAGGCTGTCCACACTGTAGTTCACAAAATCTTAGGGCAATAAGAGGAAAAAAAAAATGGAATACACACTGGAAGGGAAGAAATCAAACCATCTTTATTTGCAAATGACATGATTCTATACATACAGGACCCCAAAAGCTCCACTACAAACCACTCAGAATTAACAAATTCAGTCAAAATGCAGGTTACAAAATACAAAAAAAAAATCAGTAACATTCCTTTAGACTAATAATAAGCTCACTAAGAAAGAGCTGAGAATAATAATTCCATTCTCAACAGCTCATCAAAATATTAAACACCTAGGAGTAAAGCTAATTAAGTGGAGGGTTTCAATAAAGAAAACTCTATTATGCTGAAAAAGAAACTGAAGAGAACATGAGAAAATGGAAAGATATCCCCATTTCTGGACAGTCAGAATTAAATAGTCAAATGGCTATACTGCCAAAACTGATACACAGATTGAATGCAATTCCTATCAAAATACCAACAGTTTTCTCATAACTTGAAAAATAAATCTATCAACTCACATGGTACCAAAAGGAATACAGAATAGTCAAATCAATCCTGAGCACAAGGTCAAAAGCAGATGGAACTATGACTCCAGACATCAAGTTATAACATGAAGCAGCAGTGATAAAAACGATATGGTCTGGCACAAAACAGACAAATTGAACAAAGGAACAGAACTGAGGATTCAGAGACAAAGTCAATTACCCGCAGCTACCTCATCTTTGATAAAGGGGTCAAAAACATATACTGGAAAAAGGACAGCCTCTTCAACAAGTGGTGATGGGAGAATTGGTTATTCACATGCAGAAAAATAAATCTAGACATACTATTGTGGTTTGGATCTGGAATGTTCCCCAAAAGTCTCATGTATTTGAATGTTATAGATTATTTCTGGAACCATGTGCGACTGGGAGATTGGGGCTAGTCTGGAGGGATATATTACAGGCATGTAAACTGGATTACAGGTATGTAAACTGGATTATAGACGTGTAACGAGGGCTTAACACACTTTCCACCTCTGGATCCAGGAGAGCTGATCACTGGGATGAGGCCTGGAAGGATATATAAGCTGCTTCCTGCCTTCCTTGGAGGTCTAGTCTCAACTTGCCTTGACTTGGCTTGCTGTTCGTGATGTCGTGAGAAGCTGCCTCCACCTCTGCCTCTGCCATGTACTTCCACTGCTGCTGGCCACGCGTGAATGGACTGTGACCTTCTGAAACTGTGAGCTAAAATAAACCTTTCCTCCCCTAACTTTTTGGATGTTAGGTATTGAGTCAAAGGAATGAGAAAGTAACTAAGACACATTCACACTTATTGCCATGTACCAAAATCAAATCAAAGCGAGATATTAAAACTGAAACACTGAACCTTCTGGAGGACAATATAGGCAAAAGTCTAGACATTTTAGGTGTGGGCAAGGACTTTATTAAGACACTGATGCAAAAGAAATAGCCCCAGCATCAACAAATGGGATTATAAATTAAAAAGTTTCTGTATGGAAAAGGAAACTGTTCATAGAGAGAAGACAGAACTGACAGAATGGGAAAAATTTTAACTATTCTACATGCTGGACAGTGGGCTAATAAACAGAACATACAAAGAACTGAAGAAAAGTAGACCCTTCAAAATCAAAGACTCAATTAAAAAATGGGCAACAGAAAAGAATAGGCAGTTTTCAGGTAAAGAAATTCAAATGGCCAGAAAATAAATGAAAAGATGTTCAACATCCTTAGCCATTACAGAAATGTAAACAGAAACATCCCTGAAACATCATCTTACCCTGGTGAGAATGGTGCATATCAAGAACTTGAATGGCCAACAGATGTTGACAAAGTTGCGGGGGAGGGGTGGGGAGGGGGGAGACTATTACATTGTTGATGGGACTGTAAAATGATACAGCCATTATGGAAAGCAGTATGGAGATTCCTCAAAGGGCTGAAATTAAATACTCCATTTAATACAGCAGTACCTCTTCCAATCTTTCTAAAATACTTAAAAGTAACATATTATAGACATACATGTATACCCTACCTATGTTTATAGCAGCACAACAAATAGCTAAATTGTGGAAGATTTCGAAATATCCATCAACAGACCAATGGATACAAAAAATTTGGTACAGGTACATAACGCTGTACAACTCTTCCATAAAGACAGACAGATTTGAGGCTATTGTAGGTAAATGGACACAATTTGAGACCATCATGCTTAGTGAAGTGAGTCACATTCAGAAAGTTAACTATCAAGCGGTTTTTATAGTATGAACAATCCAGAATACAGACATTTTATAAAACCAAATGGGGGCATGGAGGGGGACAGGAGGACCAAAAAGGGGGTGAAGAGTTTAAAATGTTGATGTAAGAACTGTGTGCAAAATACTCAAGCTTAATGTAACCATTGTGTAATACATACATATATATATATATATATATATATATATATATATATATATATATAAACAAGAGATGAAGGAAATAAAAATCAGCCATTCGAACATATATTTACCAAATTAACAAGCACTTCAACAAAATAGGTCACAGACATTATCCACTATCAGTTTCTTATATTTGATTTTCTTTTTTCAAGTAAATAATGGCTTACTGTAGTTACTTCATATTGTGGTTCTCTTATATTAAGAAATTGGTTTATAAATATTTGGAAAAGACTAACCTGAGTAATGTTTCCAAAGAGTTTCCATTTTTTGGTGAGTAAAGAGTAATGTGCAAAACCAAACTTGCCAACCACAGCAATATTCTGTCCAAATTTATCAATAGCTGAAAACTGTTTGAAAAAACAATTAAGAACTTTTTCTTGCAAGCCTATACACTTTAGTAGATATAAGGTACTTAATCTGTATAAGGTAAACACATTATTAATAAATGCCTGCTAAGTGAATTAAGTGTGAAACGCTAGATTTAAAAATTTAAATATTTAGTTATAATTGACAAAATTAAAGATATGAATATACTAGCAATGCATAACAGGCCAAGTATTAAAATTCTACTTTTATCTATATACCCATCAAAGGACTGAATTCCTAAAATGCCTCATGCAGCAAATGCTGTCCAGTTATGTTAACACCAACAAAATAACAACTCACCCGTATAGGCCAATTACTCTCTAGATAGGTGCTGGAAATCTATAGAAAACAACAGAATTTGGTAAGACTTGTGAAGTATATAAAAACTTAAGGCATTAACTTATCACAAGTATGGGATTCAGCTCCTTGTACAATGTTTAAGGTGACCCAGGTAGGGAGTACGAGTAACACAGCAGTCGGACTTTACCATTCACATATAAGCTACTACTACTTTACACTTCATGTCTTTACTGCTTCAAGTTTCTAGAATCACACCTTCTTCTTTTTCTCCTAAATGTCTTTCTTTGTAATATTAAATTTGATACAGACTAACATGAGGTTTCTAGGAATCACATGAGGGCAGCCTCAAATTGTGCAGAATCATCCCAAACAACTCTTATCTAATAAAATTCCAGCTTCAACAGGATTTTGGTTTTCAATAGAATTATTTTTATTACATTTAAATTTTTCTGATTAAAGATGCAATAAAATAAAACTAAACAATACAAAAAGTGTACAAAGCACACAACAAAATTCTGTTACTCAAGAACAATCATGGATTAGCTTTTATTCTATCTGTAAGGATCTGTAAACATGAAAGAGTATGTTTAAGCTACTATATCTCTATTATTCAATTATGTATTTACAAGAACTATTAGTACACCAAATATTTTAAGTCTTTGCAACATCAATGGTAAATACATTTCCCCACGTTACTTGTCTTACAGTACATGGCTTCATTTTATAATTCTAAAAAAAATTTGAACTTAATCCTCTGTGGGATATAATGTGGATTAAGCAAATTATAGCACTATGTTTCAGCCTACTTAAGCAGTGTCTTATTGTTTGATTGGTTGGCTGGTTTTTATTTTGAGGGCACAGGGAACTGAATCCAGGAAGCACTTGTACAACATTCTCATTCCTTTTCATTTCGTATCATTTCATTTTGAGGCAGGGGCTTGCTAAGTTGCCCTGGCTGGTCTCAAACTTGATTCTCCTGCCCTCAGTCTCTCTACTAGCTGGAATTAAAGGTCATGTGCTATTATGCCTAGCTTTAATTAAATTGTTTTTATGAGCACTTGGTCAGAGTGGGGTATGAGTAATATAAGAGAACTAAGATGAGTCTTTTATTCCTAGACTAAGAAATGCTTAAATTTATTAAAATTACTCAAGAAAAACTGTCACATTAAAAAAAAAAGCCAAATAAAAGAGCCAAGTAGCTGGGTGTGATGCTATATGTCTGTAATCCCAGCACTCAAGAGGTGAAGTAGGGGCACCATGAGTTCAAACTCAACTCAACTCAACAGCAATAGGCCACCTTGGAGCAATGTGAGAGTTTTACCCCAAAACAAAAATAAAGCAAACAAAAATCCAAAGCTGACATCCCTTACATAATGGGCTTGACACACTGTGGGTACTTATGTTCCACATTTTGCAAAAAGTCTTTGTTTCTAATAAAGAACATATACAGCACGATCAAATCCAATAAAACTGTGTAATATTAAGGAAAAATAAAAAAATCAAATAAAAATAGTATTCTGAAATATATTATCCTTGATAGAATTTATTGCATAGCCTGATCAATTAGACTTCAGTTATTATTCGGTCAACTTAAAATCCGACTAAATCAAATAGGTGTTAGTACATTAAATTCTTACTCCCAGTGCTGGTTTGTAGAAGCCTGTTACAGAATTAAAGTAACAGTGTCATGACATGTTACTAAAGAATACTAAGTTAAATCTCACACATATGTTATACCGTTCAGACAACTTAATAAAGTCACTGTGATGGGAAAAATTAGTTAAGAATAATGGTAAAGTTTAGGGGATGATTAGTAAAAAGCAATTTTCTATGAGGTATAAGTGAAATTCCTTAAAAAAAACACACACACAGTCATTTAAAGTAGGATGCAGCAGGCACACCTGAGAATGACTTCTCTGGTTATCCAAAACACTAGAAAACACCCTAGCTTATCTAAATCTGTTATTTCATTAATGTTTATAAAATATGTGGGGAGGTAATGTAGAAGCTGGAATCTTACTACAAAACTGGATTCCAATGTAAAAGTTTCTAATTATGGGAAGCAAAATTGAAACTTATCAAATGATTATAGGCTAATGAATACCTACAGGAGAGAACAATTTACTCTTTTAACCCACAAGTCTATGAAGCACCAGAAATTGAAAATAGCTTATTTTCAAAATTCAAGATTATTTTGGTCTAAAGATATTATAAAATACAGACTAGAATAAAAATTTGTATTTCCCAGGTTTGTACCTCTATTGGTTTGTGTTAACTCTGATGGCTACATTTAATATTGTGAATAGAAAAAGGCAGAAATGAGGAGTCACCTAATGAAAAAACTCAAGTCATGAATGAATGTATACACAGGACACAAAAGTCAAGCCACATCATTGGAAAACAATAAAGAAAAGAATCTCTACCTTTCTTGTTATAAGGTTTTCCAGTATCTCTTAACCTATACCTGCTGTCTTATCTTTTAATTTTTAAAGTCATTCTGCTAAAATCATATTTCCTGTCTCAACTAGTTTTGCTTGTAAATGGTGAGGCTATGGGATCAATTTTCTTAAGTAAATTACATCTGCACCTAATACCACACACGGTACGTGTGATACATACTGTAAAACAAAAGCCAATCGTTTGTAAATGAAAAAGTCCTTAAAGTCCAAAATTAACATCCCAAACATAGTGCCTGATACACTCTGGGTACTTATCTCCCACATTGTACAGTTTATTTTTTCCAATTAATTCAGGAAGGTTAACTATAAAACCAAAACAAAATACTACTAATAGATAAGAATGATTAGTGCATATTTCAGAAATAAATATTTATAGTATATAAATTATTGAACATTAAAATAAATAGCACTCTAAGAAGAACATAGCCCAAAACTTGGTGGCTTTTATTTTTTTAAAATTTCATAACCATGTGCCCTTACATTTTAAGTTTGTGACCAGGGAAACAAACAAACAAAAAGCGCCTATCTTTGCTGCTAGCTACCAGCTCTGCTTTTGGCAAGTATATTTCTCTTATATTAGCTACAGAGAAAAATTAACACAGAATCTTCTATTCCAGAAGTTAAAGAAATATAAGAAAGAACGCTTAAACAAACAAAAACTCTAGTACTATGGACAAGAACAGAAAGAACAGAATTCGTTGGAGCTCATTAGATGAACTCTAAGCTATTTAAGAAGCATACAAAGTATACATTACTCATATCAACTTTTGACGGAAGATGAAGTCTTATCCTAGAAAAGAAGATATATTGAAGCCAGGCACCCATATTTCTTTAGGGAGTCATCAGTACTGGCTAAAAAGCCGGAAAGTAAAGCTTTGGCATTATATAGACACTGCAAAGCATCTTCCTGAAAGAATATCAACACTCTGCATTTAATCATGTGACTAGAATTCTAGTAAACAAAATATAGAGCAACTCTAAAACAGTCAAGTTCTAAGTTTTAGCTCGAGGTCAGTAGCATATTATATGATTCAACATTTAGTACCTAGATTTTAAAATACTTTAGATTTATTATTTTAATGTAGATCACAGTAAGGATAGGTCTGCCACTATTCTGTTGTGTGAGCTTGAGCAAGCCATATAATTTTCTTGAGTTTCAGTTTCCTCATGTAGAAAATCCAGTTGGACTATATGATATCTAAGGTCCTTCCAGCTCTAAAAATTCTATGAGTCTATTATAATTCAATTATTTTTAGAATATAAATATGGCCTTGTTCTTTATGGAAACTGAAAAATCTAGGTTTATCTAAGTATCTTTAGAATAGAATGAAAGAAGAATCTTGCTAGCATCTAAAATCCTTAAATCAGTTTATAGAATGTTTCACAGACAGCTAAGAATCACTGAATTTTTGAGCTGGCAGGAAATTCAATTTTGTTATTGCCTGATGGGTTTTTGAGTTCCAGACCTACCTTCTTTGATCCTCTGCTCTACTTGGCTCTCTGGTAACACAGACCTGGCTAGGCAGAACTGGCATTGATGCTAGGTCAGTGTAGAATGAATAGTTCAAAGTATGGGGAAATGAAAATAGCAGAGAAATGGCTATAAGAGAGAAGGGAGCAGTGGAAAATTTTAGTCAGGGAAGTAGTTGATGCAATTTTATTTAAAATTGTTACTAATTATAAAATGGTATGTACACTGTTTGATTCTATGAATTTAGTAATGTAAGTTAAATACATTTTCGTTTAGTGTATATTACATGTCAATGTAGGAGATATTCCTCCTTTAACTTTTCCCATAATGTCCATTTTTCTGTCCCTCATTTTCTCCGAAGTTAACTGAAAATTCTGAAAGCTGAAGTGAGCTACTAAGTTAAAAGTATAAAGAGTAGAAGGCAAAGAACTGTAGAAACAGAATCTGACTAAAACTAACTCAAGAGTAAGGGATGATGCATTTTGGTATCAAATGGGAAAGAAATCATTCAGGACTTCAAAACTATGTATGCAAAATTCTTTTAAGAAACTTTAATTTAGTGATTTTCCCAAATTAATTTTAGTTAGTATCAAAATTCAGAATATCCATGTTAAACTGCATTTATCAGAAGTATTAAAAGTGACATAATTTAAAGGTGCTTTCAGAGCAAGTAATCTGAAATAAGATTAAGTAATAAAATTGTTAGCAATAAAGTTCTATAACAATCACATGTTTGTAACCTGGATCAAGTGATTAAGTGAAATGTGGCCCCATTAGGACTTTAAGTCAGCTGCTTAGGTCATTAGTTATTACCACTTTCTATGCAATGAGTATTTTTTTTTGCTCAGATAATCCAGAGTTAAGAGTTAAGAAAACAAAAAGCTGAAAATAAAGTTTTAATAAGAGGGCAAAATGAACCTAGTTATAGTTCTTAACAGTAATAACAGACTTAAGATGGGTGAAAATATCCTTTGTATCAAGAGGAAAGAAAACAGGCAGACAAGAACACAAAAAAGCAGAAGCGTGACAAAATGGTTAAAAATTCTCAGTTTTCTGAAATAACAGATGAAATTGTTTTTAAAAAGCTGGTTCCAAGTGATATTTTACGGAAGACTGAGTCTCTAGTAAATCAGGAAATGAACACTTACCTGTACAACATGCCAGTGACGATGTCCAAGTAAATTACTTAAACCTTGAGACTCCGAATCTCCACCTGTGAATGGGCTCCTCTCCTGGCCGTGCTTATGTTCAGAGTGTGTTGACACACTCCTGGGATTTTGGGCTTGTGAAGCTTCTCCACAGTTCAAGTATAAGCGATCCTCACCCTGAAGCAACACCTGCTCTTGGTTACTCTAGACAGGAAAAGTGGAAGAGAGGCAAAGGAGAAAAGCCAATGAAAATAACTGAACATTAGGTGGGAAAAATAAAGTAACATACTGATTACGTTTTAATCACAGAAAATGTTCCAACTGGGGCATGGTGGCACATGCCGGTTATCCTAGCACTTTGAGAGGCTGAGGCAGAAAGGCAGCAAGTTCAAGCCCAGCCCAAAATACTTGGTCTTAGCCAAGATGGTTCAGTGGTTACAGCACTTGCCTAGCAAGCGCTACATCAAGCACTAAGTACCTGAGTGTGATTCCCCAGCTTAGCACCACATAAGTTGGGCGTGGTGACACAGGCTTGTAATCCCAGCACTCGGGAGGCTAGGGCACGAGGATTGTCTTGAGTACAAGGCCAGGGCCAGCCTGGGCTCCATAGTCAGTTCAGGCCCAGCTTGGGCTAGAGGGCGAGATCTTGTCTCAAAAAGGTGGGGGTGGTGGTGGTTGGGTGGGGAGGAGCTGGGAGCTAGGGGTATAGTTCAGTGGTTAAAACACTTATCTAGCATGTTCCATGCCCTGAGTTTGATTCCCCGGCACCACATAAGAAGTGGTCTTTTGTGGTGGCTTGTAACACCAGATGCTTGTAATCCCAGCACTTGAGAGAGCAAGGCAGAGGACTGCAGTGAGCTCAAGACCAGCCTGGGCTGCAGAGTGCTGTCTCACTAAGAAAAAGGAGATGGAGATGAGGGGCTGGGAATAAAGCTCAGCGTGAGGGCCCTAGGCTCAATTCCTAGTAACAGCCTCCCCCCCAAAAACCATGTATCTCAATACTGATTTTCTTTACAGAAGACTAAGATGACAAAGTGACCTCATCACTGTTAAATTTACAGTCAATGTTTTAATTATTCCCTACTGTAAATAAAAACTTTGCTTAAGTTTATTTTATCATATAGTTGTAAAGATACCCAGGCGTACAACTGCTATAGTACTACTTCATTACTATTCCAAAATATTACGATGACAGAAAATTAAATATGCTTGTTTATAGTTTATAAATTAGTGTCACAAAAAGTATGCATCAATGGTTTTAAGAAAAGATGTCTGGTCAAAAGATACGTTTGTGTGTGAATGCTCATCCACATGCCCACATGGCAAGAGAAAGGAGTGGATTAAGAACAGTAATAAATGGATCCGGGTGGGGGGGTGTCTTCTAACTAAATTTTGAGTGAGGAAGAAGTAATGCCCAAGTGTGTAATTTGGCTTTAGTAAACTTGAAGAATCACTCAGTGAAACTTTGTTAGTGCCAAAGATTATGCAGATTCTAAGAATATTCAGACAATGACACAGTTTCTGCTTTTAGTAATTATGTCCTGACTTCCATTTAGAAGTTTGGTGTTTTCAAAAGCAAGCAGTTTCTTAACTGTTCAAATCACAGTAGCACACTGTTCCCTCACCTTTTAGTTTAAATACTGGAAGGAGAAAGGCTGGAACAAATAACCAATTCTTGTTTTTTTGGGGGGGAGGGAATTCTTATCTTTCAGTTGTAGCAATGGTTAGGATCGAGGCTATTTGTTATAATTTCAGTATATCATAAATTTCAGTAAGTCTTATCAAAGATCTTCAAAAAAGTCAGAAATATGCACTCCTAACATACAACCTATAGTGTATATTACCAACAAATATTAATACATGTAATTTCATACTGATGAAACTGGAGGGTTCTATTAGTATCTTGAACAATGTTTCCCCAAAGCAGGTTCTTAAACATATTTTCACGGGCAACAGTGATTTTTATATTCCGATTCTTAGATTTTTACTATGTATGTAAGTATATTTGAAACCCTAGAGTCCTGCAGTAAGTTAATCTGAATAGCCTTGTTTTAAAGCCTATTTCACACATAAAAACTTTCTTTTTCCTTTTTAAGTCCTGTGGAACTGCTACTAATGTTTCCCCTAAATCATGTTTGGTGGACTAAATTAAGTTATTCTATACATAAACACTCCTTTCCCTCAAATTGCTTGAAATCTTATTTAAAAAAGAAGAAATCACTAAACATGCCAAAACCTTTGGAAATACAATTTTGGTATACATTTTTTTTTTTCTGCTTGCATTATCACCAGCTGCTGCTGTTGAGGTCATTGGTATACACGTAATATAAATTCAAAATACAAGAATCTCAAAATATATACAACAGAAGGCAATATACCAATTATAGGAATGGGTCATAAAGGTGTGAAATTCTGATACGAAAGTCACTAAAAAAATCGGAGTTTTGAATATACTTACTATACAGGGGTTTACAGTGAGTACACTCTTGATGAACTGAAATAGCAGAATGCTGGGCTGTTTAACTATACTCCTTTGGTCAGACTCAACTGCGGTATGCTGAGAACCAAATCCACTGATTACCCACAAGTGATAGCCTTCTGCACCCCAGCACTTGCAAAGAAGAGAAAAGAGGAAAAAAAAGTCAAAATAATAAAACTTCTCATTATCCTTTTCTAACTTCAGTCAGTATCTGCAGTAACCAATGATAATATTTTTAATGACTGCTGAAGGCTGGGGAAGCCATTACAACAGATAAGAATCATTCCTTCCAGGTATATCTTAACAATATGCAGAGGAAACTACCATCACTGCCCTCTACCTATAATGGTGAAAACACTGAATACCATTCTTAGCTTCAATTTCAGGATCCCAATCCTAAGAAATAACTACTGCTCTTGGAAACTTCTCCTTTAATTCGATTAGCTATGTCTCAAATAGAAAGCAATTGTTTACAGAGGAAGACAAGATTACTAGAATCTCAGCAAAGAAGTGCCTACCACAGACACAGCTTTCTGTAGAGAAAAGAATATTAGGGTTGGAAGGTGTGAGACTAAACAGAGTTTTCATTTCAGCTTGGCTTATTATTTTTTTGACCAAATTCTCTGGTTTCTCAAAGTCTAAGTTTCTTCCTCTGTCAAATAAATTTATGCAGCCCCATTCAGTTTTAATGTTCTATAATTAGATTCCATGATAGTATGTTTTTTTAGCAAGCTACATAATAGGGTGTGAGGGAGATTCATGAATTGTTGCAAAAATTCAAAAGCTCAATACTAATTTTATGTTTTCCCATAGTAAATTTGTACAAGCTAACCTGAGACTAAAAAAAGCTTTGTGATTATCAGACCAATATAGGAAAAAAGGGGAAAAAAGTAAGTTTTATTTTTTGTCTACTGTGACTAGTTCTTTTAGTAGGAAGTCCTTACCATAGAGTTGATCTTCAGGGGATCTTTTTTGGTACCATCAGACCTATATCTGAAATAGAATAGAAACTTAAATTTGATAATCTTCCAATTATATATAATGCATGTAAGACTCAGCTTTGGCTAATAAAAATTGACTTTGCTTCTTCAAAACAGAAATACACAATAGGTTAATACACAAGGTGTATCACTAAGCCACATTTTTCTAGTTTCAACTGACTTCCTGGCAGCATCATACAGCTTGGGAAAATATGCTCATTTCATCAGCAGTGAGATTTGAGGCAGAATGTAAAGAGGGCAGAAATATCAACTTGTTCCTATCTATTACCTAGAGCAGCCTATATTAATCCGATGAGGAAATGCAACTTTCTACTTCCAACTAGTTATTTGTGTAAAATGACTTATGATTCTTTCAGGATAATACAGGACAGAACCACACTTGATTTAGCCTTTAATCTAACATGATTAAATATACACACTAGGGGTTCAATAAATAAGTGCATTTTTCCCTAGACCTGGAGATAAATTCTTTTGTTTTAATGATTTATCACTCTTAAGAGAGTAGATGTTTGGAGAATCAATGCATTCAGAATAAACTCATCTTAAATCTTACAAACTCTTTTGGGTAAAAGGCAAGTAAGGCTAAGGTAATTCTATGACCCAAGGACTCTCTATATATATTATAGGAAGATAACAGTGTTATTTTATCTAAAATTTGTCTTTATTGACTCACGCAAAATCTCCTCCTAGGGTACAAATCAGCTGGGCCCCAAACACACTCCATAAAGAAAAGCCTCCATATTCCCAGGTCACAACTGCGACACTATTGTCAGGAGACCATCTGATCAATTTAACTGCTCCTGTTTTGTTCCAAATATCTGTTAAGAAAAGAGTTCAAACAAATAACTGCTTCAGAAACAATACATTTTTATAGTCTATATCTACAATTCTAAATGAAAGGAAAGACATAGGAGATTAAAACAATGAGATGAATTCTACAGAAATATTACTTGGTGCTCAGGAGTTTTTATGTGACCCTGAAGAAAAGGTTAAATGAAATCAACAGCAGCCGGCCTTTAGCTTTCTTACTATTAAAAAAAAAAATCTTATTTAAGCCACAGCAAACTGGGTTTTTAGTTCAATCAAAAGCCATTTCCAATAAAGAATTCAGTTAAGCCTGCGGGCAACAGAGATTCACTAACTGGTTCAAAAAGAAAGTTTTATATTTTGTTTATTGGTAGGAATCCAGCATTTAGAACAATGTCTAGTATATAAGATGTACTCAGTAAGTATTTACTGAATGAATAAATGAAGTTGGAAGAGTTAAGAGGCCAGATCTGCCTTCTTCTAAAATAAAACATTAACAAGGCCATTCCTGGGTAAAATCTAGGAGGAAAAGTCACCTAAGTTTATCATGTAGTTGTTTATCCAAACCAGTATGGGATAGTCTCAGTTTTGCTCTTACATTTAGGTCAAGGTACTGTATAGAAGTTGTGTATGGAAGTTCAATGTTGTATTTTTGTTGTTTAGTGATTCTAAAGAAATTAAATAGTTCTAGTGTGATTTTTTTTTTCCTAAACCAAATTTCTGTGCCTACCACAGTACCTGTGCTGGCTACTACTTGCCCATTAGCTATCTCAGTGATCACACTGACTGTTGCAGTCTTCAATGTTTATATTTAAATAATCCTTTTTAAAATTAAAATGTCCTCAAAGTACAAGAGTAGGGATGCTGGCAATTTTTATATATCGAACAGAAGCCAGAAAAGGTTTCCTTTAAATGAAAAGGTGAAAGTTCTGATGGAGAGCAAAACAAACACACCAAAACCAAAACATATATATTTTCAATCTGTAAAATTTTCATGAAAAACGAAAACCTGTGCTAGTTCTGCTGTTGCACCTCACATAGCGCAATATGGGATAAATGCACCGTTAGAACAAAAAAGGCACTAAATCTATTGGTAGAAGACATGAAAACACATTGATTGATGGCAATGTTACACCAGTTCTGAACCTATAGAGACTTTAGTAAGGGTTCCCCTGAAACACGTAAAAACAAGCCATTTACTGCAAGTAAAGAATGGTTACAAATATTTATGAATAGTTTTGGACTGAATAATTGAAAAATGTTACTGGAGAAGCTGTTGCTACAGTTGCGGCAGAGTTGAATAAACTGACTCTAGAGAAAGGACACCATTCAAAGCAAGTTTTTCGACTGCAAAGAAAGTGGGTTCTTCTGAAATAAGAAGCCCAGTAGAACCTACATTTACAAGAGGGCAAAGGAAGAACCCAGAGAGAAATTACAGGCATATTAATTCCCGTACTGTGTGGCAACACCTTAGGGAATGATAAAAGCCGGCATAATGTATAAAGAACCAACATGCTCTCCAAAACAAAAATTATCCTTTTAAAGAAAAGGAGAGAAAAAGGCATATCACACAGCTTTCATTACATACACTGTTGTAACTGTGCCACTTTATGAGTCATTCTGGAATTCTCTATAGTAATAAATTACCTACTACTATATATTTGAGTACAGTGTGGTAATGCATACAATATGTAATGACCAAATCTAGGTATCTCTTTACTGTGCCTTATAAGTAAGACTATATTACAGGTATGCATGCACATGGTATACAGAGGGCTCAGCACTACGGAAGCATCAACTAGAGAGAGTGTCTTGGAAGGCTATTTTTTTCCCCACTCTCCTTTTGTCCCTTCCCGTACCTAGCCCCTCCCTCCCACCTCCCCCACCCTACCCACCTCTTTCACTTTGTTTCTTGCTCTGTAGCCCAGGCTAGTGCTAAACTCACTGTGCAGTCCAGACAAGCCTTCTACTCATGGCAATTCTCCTGCTACAGGCTCTGCAGTGCTGGGATTACAGGTGTGCACGAGCATGCCAGCATGATGTGGTACAGGGCCTTAACCACTGTGCCATTCCTCCAGACCCGAGAGCGTGTTTTGGAATGTATCTGTTATTGATAAGGGTGAATCACATCAAAAACGTTTTAAAATACTCACCAGGATACTGTTTTGCTGTTAGCTCTAACTTATGAGATAGCAGCATGGCTCCAGTGGTGTTATCTATTGTATAAACCTGCACAGAACCACTGTGAAAACAAACAAACTTTTGGTGAAAAACAACAAATATAAATTTAAAAAATAACATTATTATAAGAATTCTCACATTCTCCTAGTAGGAGTGTAAAGTACAACAAAACTATAAGTAACTTCCAGTCATTTTGTGAATTCAAAAAGTACATATTCTATAGTCATTTCTAGATATACCCTTGAAATTCTAAAGTTTATCACTCAACTACAATGTTTAATTACAGAATATGAAAACAACCTGAAAATATAACGATATGAAGTACTAATATAGTACTAATACCCTATTGTACTGAAGAAGCAAGATATACCAAAGCATTAACATAGACAGCATATATATTAACATTATTTCTTTCAGTCAGATTACAGTGAATGTACATAATTACAAATTAGTGACTATTCAAGTATAGAATGGAGAATATCAAAGAAGGACAAAGAGCTTCACCAGAACTAATGCTATGTCTTATGCTAAATGGTAATTTATAAGGTTATCATGGTATTATTTTTATATATGCCATTCTGTATATATAGTATAAATACCTCACTCAACAAGTTTTGCAAGGGTCAAACTTATGAATGGCCAGAGAACAGAACCTAAAAATGCTTACATTACCTTTTCCTTTCTTTTTTTTGGCAGTACGGATTGAATGGCAGATCTTTGCACTGAGCTATTTTCCCAGGTTATTTTATTTTGAAGCAGAGTCTCACTAAACTACCCAGGTAGGGCTCAAACTTGTGATTCTGTCTTATTCTCCTAGAGTACTGAGACTGCAGGCATGCACTAGTATACTGCATTTTAAACTTATTTTTGAGACAGAGTCTCACTCTGTAGCCCTCTTAAATTACTTCTAAGTTGCATTTCAAAACTTAACTACAAAAATCATTCTTTAAAATCTCATTTGTTGTGGGGCTATTCTTTGTCCAAAAATGTAACACATTCATTGTGGAAACGACTTGTGAAACATACCGTGAAAGAGAAAAACAAATGTTCCTAAAATATTTTTTAGCACAAGGCTGTATTAGCATACATTAGGAAGACCCTAGCTGTGAGGGTCAGAATGAAAACCTAGGGGAAGGGCTTAATGACTCCAAAGAAATGAGACAGACATGCTCATTCTTCTGACCTGGTTAGTATACTACATATATCTACTGAAACATCACACAGCCCTATAAATACATACTATTACTGCATTTTAGTTTAAAATTTTTTAAAAAGACAACTTACTAATCACAAAGCAAATATTAAATCCCCTTTATGATAGAGAAATGAAGACTGTCAACTTATATGGTGGCATTTAGCATTAATACTGGAAAAATCTGACCTTGTTAAGATGCCACAAGAAGCATGTATCGTCATTTATAAAAAACAATATTTAACTGGAATCTAGTCAAATCCTAAGAAATAAAGGTTAAGAGATTGTTCAGGACTGATCCTTTATAAACTGGCACCATAAAGAACACTGGCTTTTAATCTTTAAAGATATCAGCTACAGGCCAATATCCGAGGCAATTCCTGGTAAGTGTTGGCTGTAAGGGTAAGACGCCATTGATGTGTACTGTCACATGTTTTGTTCAAAACAAAGCATAAACATTCCAGTCTCATCAGATGATCATGCCAGAAGTGCTGACAGCCTTCACTACCAATGAAACTGATGTAACTAAAAGGCTATATAAACCTAGATTCTATTTTCATTATCCTGGAAAAAATGAACCTCATTATCCTAGTACTTTCTAGTCACATAAGTTATAAGCCCATAGTGAGGGTTGGAATGTCTCCTCCAGATTCTACTATCTGGATTTGCAAGACCCATGCATGCCAGGCCTAAATTCAAGTAATGTGGCAATTGCACATTTGCCACACTTAACGTTTTTCTGAGTTGTTCTGTTATTCCAAACTTGATGTGAACATTCCAGTCATTTGATGGTATTTTCTTAACCAAAAGCTAGCTTTCAGATTAGTCATTTAAGGTATCAGAAAAAATAATACCATAAAGTAAGATAAAATTTTTCTCCAAATGGAATGTAATTATGTATCACAAACATACACTAATAAAAATAATTATGGGGGAAATTGTAGGTAAAATGTGTTCAAGAACAGATTTAGAATTTCTTAAAAAAAGTGACCATATAAAAGTCATGATACAACAAAACTGCATTCCCTCCTTTCATACATTTTCCCCATTTTATTGATATTTATGTGATACATGTTTACAATGAACTTGAGTATTTTGTGCACACACATGTATACTGTATCAAATGAGTCTTTTCTCCCTTTTGACCCTCCCACACTCTCTCATTACATAAGAGGTATAGCTGGATTGAAGGGGATATTTATTTTCAGCCTTCTGAGGAACTTAACATACTGCTTTCCACAGTGGTTATACCAGTTTACATTCCCACCAGCAGTACAGGAGGGTTCCTTTTCCCCCAGCATTGATTGCTGTTCAAGTTCTTGATATATGCCATTCTATCTGAGGTTAGATATCTCAGTCACGTTTTGATCTGCATTTTTCTAATAGTTAAGGATGTTGACCATCTTTTTGTGTATTTACTGGCTATTTGAACTTCTTCATCTGAGAACTGCTTATTCATTTCCATTGCTCATTTTTTGATTGGTCTTTGATTCTGAGGGGTCTGTTTTTCCTCAGTTCCTTTTACATGCTATTAGCCCCCTATCTGAGGTGTAGGTGATGATTATTTCCTATTTTTGTTGGTTCTCTCTTTGTTGTTAATTTCCTTTGCCATGCAGAAACTTTTTAATTTGAAATAATTCCATCTTTTAACTCTGGGGCTATTTCCTCTGGTTTGGGGGTCTTATTAAGAAAGTCCTTTTCTATACCTGTATCTTTCAAACTTTTGCCTACTTTGTATTCCAGAAGGTTCAGTGCTTCGGTTTTAATATCTAGGTCTTTGATCCACTTTGATCTGATTTAGGTAGATGGTGAGGGGTGTGTGTCTATATTCATTCTGCATGTGGATATCCAATTTTCCCAGCACCACTTTTTGAAGAGGCTGTCCCTTTTCCAACATATGCTTTTGGCTCCTTTATCAAAGATTAGGTAGCTGAGGGTACTTGAGTTTGTTTCTGCATCCTCAATTCTGTTCCACTGGTCAACTGTTTCTGTGCCAGTAATAAATAGTTTTTAATAACTGTTGCTTTGTAGTATAACTTCACGACTAGAATCGTAATTCCTCCTGTCTTTGTCTTGTTACTCAAGGTGGCTTTGGCTATACTAGGTCTCCTTTGATTCCATTATGAACATAAGGATTGTTTTTTCAAGTTCTATGAAAAAAGTTGTTGGTATTCTGATAGAAATTGCACTGAACATGTATATAAGTTTGGAAAGTATATTCATTTCAAGTATATTAACTCTGCCTTTCCAAGAACAAGGGTAGTATTTCCATGTGCTACTGAGAGTGTAATTGTTCCTCTGAGCTCTTTCTCAGTAAGTTTATTCTTAAAGTAGAGGAATGTTACTGATGTTTTTAGTACTAGTTTTGAACTCTGCTACTTGGCTGAATTTGTTTATTATCTGTAAGAATTTCATGTAGAGTCTTGGGAGCCTTCTATGTAAATAATATTATCTGCAAAAAAAGGACAGTTTGACTTCCTCCTTTCCAATGTATATTCTTTTTATTTCACTCTCTTGCCTGATTGTTCTGGTGTTGGGGCCCTCAGGGCCCGAGAGCCTCAGCATCGCAGACCTCGGCAGAGTTCCTTCCTACAAAGAATTATTTACTACCTGAACTTTAAGCCTAAGCCGGATGTTTCTCCTCATATCTTGACCTGCTCTTTGTTCTTAACAAGCATTGATAGGGAAATGTAGAAGCATATGTGGAAGCCTGTAAACAACTGGGGTATAAGAGGAAAAACTGTAAAAAATAAAGTGTCTTTTGCAGTGTCCCTTGCAAGAGTCCATGTTTTTTATTTTTTAATCCACACTCTCCCACTCGAGCACCCGTTGACTGACTGAGCAGGCTCGGTCATTTGGCGCCCAACGTGGGGCTCAAGTACGGGGGAAATCAGTGACGGACACCGCCAGGGAGGAGTGCTCAGAAACGGAAACAAGAGAAAAGAGAAAAAGAAGATAAAAAGGGCGGTAAGGAAATGGGACAAGGAAACAGTAGAATATTGTTCATATGCATGTTGAAAGATATGTTAAAAGCCTGGGGAATTAAGGTAACGAAAAAGAAGCTGCAGCAATTTTTTAAACTTATAAAAGGTTTGTGCCCATGGTTCCCAGAGGAAGGAACTGTGTGTTTAGATACTTGGGAAAAGGTTGGAGATCATATAAAAAACTTTTACGCTGACAATGGACCAGAAAAGGTTCCTGCTAATGCTCTCAATCTCTGGTCTTTGATCAGAGACGCCTTGGATCCTGATCATGAGGACCAAAAGCTGTTAGGGTTAAAGATGGGGGATTCTAAGTCAAAACCTCCTTCTGCCCCTAAGCCCCTTGATCCCGGGGATAAAGCAGACCCCGAGAGGGAGGCTAATCAATGTCTTAACGAAGACTGGCCTACCCCTCCGAATGTTCTTGAAGTTGATCTTACAAACCTAGTTTCAGATCATTTAAAGCAGTTTGAGAACGGGATAACTCAGCTTCAAGAAGAACTAAAAACACTTTTAAAGCCCCCTGAAAGACCTCCAGAACCTTTGACCCTATTCCGTCCTGAGGATCCCTTGGTGGCTCAGATAAGACCCAAAGTCACTCCTCCTCAGTCCTTGTTCGCAGGATATCGTCAAAAGGTATTGTCCCCATTACAGGCAGGAATCCAAAGGGCTATAGATCAGGGGGGAGATGTTAAAGGTTTTCATTTGCAGTGCCTGGTAATCGAAGAAACTGATGCACAGAGCAATGTAATTCGATTACATCGCCCTTTGCCTTTCAAACAGCTACAAGAACTAAAAGCTGCATGCGTTCAGTATGGGTTGACTGCTCCTTTTACTTTGTCTATATTAGAAGAACTAAGTATACAAACTCTCCCCCCGAGACTGGAAAAATCTTGCTAAAGCCTGTCTTTCCAGAGGTGATTATTTATTGTGGAAAACTGAATTTGCAGAGCAATGCCAAAAAACTGCTCAATCAAATGCTCAAGCTAATAATGCGCAGATTAACTATGATATGCTGGCTGGAGAGGGTCAATATGCAGATATTCCAGATCAACTTTTATATGACCCAGGTGTTTATGCTCAGATTAGTGCATCTGCAAGGAGGGCTTGGACAATGTTGCCATCTAAGGGCTCTTCTCATTGTGACATGTCTAAAATTAGACAAGGGCCTGATGAACCTTTTCCGGAATTTGTTAACAGACTCTTGCAGGCCTCTGAAAAGGTTTTTGGAGATTCAGAAGCTGGGATGCTTTTGATTAAACAATTAGCCTATGAAAATGCTAATTCTGCCTGTCAAGCGGCTATCCGCCCACTCAAAAAAAAAGGAACTATATCCATCGTAGACCTTGGCAGAGTTCCTTCCTACAGAGAATTATTTACTACCTGAACTTTAAGCCTAAGCCGGATGTTTCTCCTCATACCATGGCTTGATGGGGAAATGTGGAAGCCTGTAAACAACTGGGGTATAAGAGGAAAAACTGTAAAAAATAAAGTGTCTTTTGCATTCTGGCAAGGGTTTCAAAGACTATGTTGAATGGGAGTGGAGAAAGTGAACAGCTTTGTCAGGTTCCTGTTTTGAGGGGAAATGCTATCCTTCTCCCCATTTACTAAGATATTTGCTTGGGACATATGGTTTCTATCAGTGTGAAGGCCTTTCCATACCTATTTAGGCTTGGCACATATGGTTTCTATCAGTGTGAAGGCCTTTCCATACCTATTTTCCTCAGTTTTTTTTAAAAAAATCAAGAATAGATGTTGAATTTTGTCAAAGGCTTTTTCTGCATCAATTGAGATTATCATGTGGTTGTTCTTGCTTTTGTTAATATGGTGCATTCTACTGATTGATTTACATATACTGAATCAGCCTTGCACCCCAAAAATGAGTCCACTTGATCATAATGTATGATCTTTCTGATTACTTGCTGGATGAATTTTTGCATCTATATTAAGGAGATTGGTCTATAATTTTGTTAAATTTTTGTCTGGTTTTGGCACTAGGGTGATGCTGGCCTCCAGAAATGACTTTGGTAATGTTCCTTCTCTTTGCCATTTCTGCAGCCCCTAATTTTTGAATTCTTAAAATATTTTGTATATACTGTTGTCTGAGTCTGTCTTGTATTCTTTATGCATTTTGTGTAGTTTGTTCTGTAAGTCTGTCGTGAATTCTTCCAGTAGGGTAACTATTGTTGTTTTGAATTTGAGGAATTTTGGATACTCCTCTGGTCCTATCAGAGCATCCCTTAGTGGGTTGGGGGTTTTGTGGCATTGTGCCCCCATGTTTTCTCACCTTGCTGTTGAGTATTCCTTTGGCTTCCTTTGGTTACTCTTTAAGCCATCTTTTTTGATAGAGAAGCATTGTTCTAAGGCTGTGTATCATGCTGTCTGTGTCACTGAGGTGGGATTCCTTGTACAAGACAACTAGTGTATTATTTCCCACTTGATAGTTGCTACTAGGTCTGTTTTTGAGAGGTTTTTCTGCTGTTGAAGCTGTCAGGCTTGGCACCCTCTTGCCCTCTGGCAGGTGGCACAGGAAGTGGATGCTTTTAGGTGCCTCCAGTGACAGGTGGTGATCAGGCCCATCCACACGGGTTCTGAGGTACAGGCAGGAGTCTGGGCACAGCTACGTGGATGCCTCTGTTGTGGAGCAGCAACGGGTGACAAGTAGGCCCCATTTTTTGTGGGATCAGAGGTGCGGTCAAGGAATCTGGGTGTGGGTGCTTGGATGCCTCTGGCACACAGGAGCATTAGATGGAGGTTAGGCCCAGCTATGTGGACTCTGAGGTGCAGGTGGGCACCTGGGTGCAGTGCCTATATGATTCTTACTTATTGATAGTTAAGAGCTCTACTTGCATGAGGTATTAAGAGTAGGTGGAAAGTCGACTATAATTAGAGGTTTGCTTTAGGTATCAACCAAAAGGCAGAAGAACTCTCATAAGGTAGTGGACAAGCTGTCAATACTTCTACCCGAGACTGAAATTAACAGAGAACACTGTAAGCAAGATTCTGAAGAGCTGGGGAGAGTTGAAAGTGAAGTGAGGAGAGGGTAGCTTCTGGATCTGTAGAACGCTTTAGAATATATGGTTCACAGAGTCAATAAAGAGGGAGCAATTTAGCAACTAACTCCACGGCAAGTGATGGCAGCAGACAGAAAGGTCTCAGATGGCACAGAGCAATGATGGTGGGGGAAGGGTGTACTTGGGCAGTCTGCAGTGGGTGAAGGCGGCAGACTGTGAGTCCTGTGCTGAATGTGTAAAGAGTGAAGATGGTGGGCCTAGAAGGCCTGACCTATATCCTGTGGCAGCAGGCTGGAAGACCTGGCTGGGCCAAAGTCTGCTGCAAAGGATGGCAGCAGGTGGAGATACCCTGGCCTTTACAAGAAGTTATGGCTGTGGGCTGGAAAACTGGCCTTAGCTCTTCTGGGAGCAATGATCATGGCCTGCACAACAAGCTATCTTCAAGTGTTTTTTTTTTTTTTTAAGTGTTGTCTCTTGAAAGCTATATATTGTGGGGTTTTGCTTTTGGATGCAATAAGCCACTCTGTCTTCTTTAGGTGAATTGAGGCCATTAATATCAATGGTTATTATCAAGGTACATGTGTTACATCCTGCCATTGTTACAATTTTTCAGTGTTATTTGCTTGACCTACTCTTGACTTTTCATTCTCCACTTTGTTTACTTTTCTCTTGAGTCACTGGTGCTACTGGTTTCCCTTTCTCTGTCTAAGGTTCCTTTAAATATTTTCTGCAGTGCTGGTCTAATGGCTGCAAATTTCTTTAGGTTTTATCATGGAAAATTTCAACTTCTCCCTCTATTTTGAGTTAATTTTCCTGGATATAGCAGTCTGGGTTGCCACTTATGCTCTATTAGCACTTGGGTAATATTGCTCCACAATATGGCTTTTAGGATTTGTGTTGAGAAATCTACAGTTATCCTGATGGGCCTGTCTTTGCAAGTCATCCTCTGTTTTTCTCTTAGTTTTTAATATTCTTTGTGTTGGGTATCCAGGATTTTAATTATAATGTGTCATGGGGAGGTTCTCTTTTGGTCATAGTTGTTTGGAATTCTATATCCTTGTAGTAGTTCAATGTTCATTTCTTTCTGCACATCTGGGAAATTTTCTTCCATTATTTCACTGAACATGTCCTTTAAGCCTTTTGTTTTATCCTGTTTGTTCATGCCCTCCCAAATATTCAAGCTAGTTACTTATCTTTTTCCTGTGTATTTTTCGTATCTTGGGAATTCAGCTTTCATTATTTCTGTATCTCTGCCAAACTATTCTGTAACTTTTAAAAAATTGAGACAGAGTCTCACTCTGTATCTCAGACTGGCCTCAAATTCACTACAACCCCCCTGCCTCAGCCTCCAAAGTGCTAGGATTACTGACATGCACTAGCATGTCCAGCTCATGTGACTGTGTGGAATCAAACTTGGGTACTTAGTGCGTGGTAGGCAAGCGCTTTAACCGTTGAGCTATTCCTCTAGCCCCCATTATTCCCTGATTTCTTGAATATGCCTTTGTCCTAGTTACTTTTTTGTTGCTATGACTCTATACCTAATATCCACAAATTGAGGGGAGGAAGAGTTTATTTTTGCTCAGTTTCAGAAGGCTACAGTCCATCCAGAGGCTGCTGGCAACAGTGGAAGTACATGGCAGAGGCAGAGCTGGAGGCAGCTCCTTAGGATACACAAACAGAAAGCCAAGTCAAGGCAAGTTGAGTCTAGTCCTCCAAGAAAGGCAGGGAGCAGCTCAAATATCCTTCCAGGTCTCATCAAGTCATCAACACCTCCTGGATCCAGGTGTGGAAGGAGTGGTAAGACCTCATTACATGCCTGTAATCCAACTTACATGCTTGTAAGCCAATTTAAATGCCTGCAATCCTTCCAGGCTAGGTCCCAATCTCCCAACAGCATATGGTTCTATAGATGATCTATATATGAGACTTTTGGGGGACATTCCAGATCCAAACCACAATAGCCTTCAATATTTGTTTGGGTTCCTCTAATTTATTAATGGCTGCTATCACTCCAAGTATGTCTCCTTTAAGCTCCCTGTATATCTCTTTCATGTCCTGTATGAGTTTCTTTGTAAAAATTACATCCTTATTGGCTTTTCTATCTGTGGGTTCTGCTATTTCAAGATCCTTAGTATCGGTTTCTGGGTTATCAGATCTTCTTGTATGTGATTTACCACCTCATTTCCCCATGGTTTTGCAGTGAGTTGAAGCTCAGGTATTGTTAGTGGGCTCTGTCTGTTTTCCTAAGATACTTTTATTAGACTATTTCTGCTTTAAGTGTTACCCTGAATTTGTTCAGGTTTTAGAATTTATGACTATTTTCACTTTTAATTTTGAAGGTGTTCATAATGTCTACCTCTCTGTTGAGATCTTAATCTCCTCCATTCTTAAGTGATGGAGGCACAGAATATAGGACTATATATGGTCCAGTGACGGAGTATTTGTTAACATAACTTGGATATGAAGATTGTTATCAGTATCAGCACCCATACTTTGAATAAAAGTTTACATTGACAGTACTAATTTTAACAACTTATTTGGCAGGGGCTAGTAGCTAATTTAATACTGTAACTATTCTACTTACAACAATAATATGTGCTATATGGATTCACCATACATCTAACTAAACTTAATGTCAACTACTGGTATCAATATATGACATAGACATTAAAATAAGAATGCACTACATTGTTTCAGGTCCACTCACAATACCCTTTTTAACAATGTAACATGTATTTGTATCTGTATTCGTTTCCTACTAGCTATATACTTATGCTAAACAAGTACTGATATATATACCCAACCCCCTCTTAGCCTTCTAATTATGATCTAAACTATTAAAGGTGGTTTTTATGCACACTGTTTGGTAGCCTATTACATAAAATTTGTTCATGGCACCACTATATTATTGGCAGGAATAGATATACAAAGTTATGTAACTAATTTGTTTTTAGCTAAATAGTATATGTCATACATATACTATACATAATATACATATACATACATAATATGTCTCCTACTTATATGGTTATTAACTGACACTTAGCAGTTCAGTTAATGGAGAAGCTGGAGTAGAGAGAGAGCTGACTACAATTAGGCTTAGGTGTGACATAGAAAATAGAGATTTATATGATACAGAAAAACCTGGCAACACTCTTACCCCAGTCAGAAGATAACAGATAGAGAAAAGCACTATAAATAATATGCTGGTGAATTAGAGAGAGTTGTGGGTGAAGCAGGGAGAACACAGCTTCCAGATCTGCTTTCAGATTTATGACAGATATTAGAATGTTAATCAAGAGAGGAAAAGATTAAGGAGGAAATTAGTAAGTGACATCAGACAGTTGAAATGTAAGGGAGAAACAGGAGTAGAAGAAAAAATAAGTATGAAGGTATAATTAAAATCAGGGAATATATCCGGTTGTATAAAACAAAAATCTACAGCACAAAAGAGGAAAAATATAAAGGATAAAAACAGAAACCAAATTCATAACCAAAAGGCCAAAGTACTAAACAACTAACAAAACAAAACACTACAAAACAAAACAACCAATCACTCAAAAACAAAAATAAATCAGTTACCCCTCCTTCTATTTTTTGTATGAAGCAGGAGACCTTTTCAAAAGGAAACCTTATGATGAGTTTGTAGTTTGATCTATCTGTAGGCTTGCTTCACAGGGAGGCCAATGCTGCCTGTCTGATATTTGTTTCTGTATCCAGCTGTCCAGGCTTATTTTGTGTCTGTAGCTTTTGGCTGCTCATAGCCCTTCTACTGCTGGTGTTTCACTCTGTTGCTTCTCTGGTTTTTAACTTTCCTTTGGTCTCTTTTTAATTCCTAGAACTCCTCTCTTTCCCAAAGCTATGCTGTTCAGATCCTTTTTTTTTTTTTTAAGCTTACCTCAACTTTTTGGCCTCTAAGTCCTTGTCAGCTGCTATCTTGTCTATAAGTATAAAGAACTTCAATTTTAACTTTATTCTTTTTAACTTGTGACTCAACTTTCCATAAAGTTACTTTTCCCCCCACTATTTTTATTAATATACAAATGTAATACATAGTATTTACAATGAATTTGGGTGTTTCATACATCTATGTATCACATCGACTTCACAATCCCTTCCAATCTGCTACCCTCCCACCCCCTCCCTTTCCCTTCCCCAGCTCTAGCTATCACTTCATATGGTTCCAAAGAATGTGTTCTGGGTTTTCCAAGTCCAACAAACCATACGGTGTTTAACATATTATTTTCTGCGCCTAAGTCATTTCACTCAAGTCACCACTCTACCTCAGCTTCCTATTCCTCTAATGGGTTCGCAGTAGTCAAATCTTGATATCTCCTCTCTGAATCCAACCAATCCCTTCACTGGGATATTCAAAAAAAGGGTTTTTTTCCCCATATTTTCCTCCATCTTTGTTGTTTTTGTTAAACCTGGCCTTACCCACCAGTTCACACTAGAAAACAATTATAAGCATGTAGTTCAAAAGGATAGTGAATTTGGGAAAGAAGAAAAAATAATAAATAAATTTCAAATGCCTCAGCTGAATACTGGAAGGTACGTATTTGTACATTCACAAAGTTATCCTTACATCAATCAGTTTCCTTAGGATAAACTTTCATTAGTGACCTAATAAGTGAATTGCTACAACAAAACAAAGTTAAAACTGTATCACCTTGCTATATTAAATGAACTTAAATCTATACCACATAAATATACTTAAAGCAACAGAAATGAAGGCAAATCTAGTTATTTCAGAATTTCCTAACTTTCCTATCTTATTTACTCATATTTCACTGATTACTAACCGACTTTTTTCTCAGCTCATTTTCTCCTCTAGCTGTCGTCGTTTTTCCTCTGGGGTCATTGGTGTCGCTGGTCTCCCTTTCACTGTCCAAGTTTCCTTTAAGTATTTTCTGCAATACTGGCTCAGTGGCTGCAAATTCCTTTAAACTGTCTCTGTCATGGAAAGTTTTAAGTTCTCCCTTTAAATTAAAAGATAATTTTGCTGGATACAGCAGTCTTGGTTGGCATTTATGTACTTTTAGTGCTTGGATGACATTGCTCCAAGATCTCCTTGCTTTTAGAGTTTGGATTGAAAAATCTGCCGTTATCCTGATGGGTTTATCTTTGTAATTCACCTTCAGTTTTTCTCTTACCGCTTTTAGTATTTTCTCTTTGTGCTGGGTTTCTAGAATTTTAATTATGATGCGTCATGATTAGGATCTCTTCTGATCAAAGTTGTTTGGTGTTCTAAATGCCTGCAATAGTTCCATGCTCATTTCTTTTAGATTTGGGAAATTTTCTTCCATTATTTCATTAAACATGTCCTTTAAGCCTTTTGTTTTGTCCTCAGTCTTCTCGATTCCCATAATTCTGAGGTTATTTCTCCTTGAATCATCTATCAGTCACTGTAATGACTCGCTTTCTTTATTTACTTTGTATTCTTCATGGCCTGTATGTTGCAGCTTAGTCACTTTATTTTCTAGATCTGACATACTATTCTTAAGTTGTTTAAAGTGGTTGCTTATTATTACCTGCGTGGTTTTTATTTCCTGAATATCTGCATTCAATTTTTCTGTATCTCTGTTGTGTTCTTCTCTAATTTCTTCTCTTGTCTTCATTATCTTCTGGTATATTTCTTCTCTGGTCTCCTCTAGTTGCTTTTCAAGGCTTGCTTTTTGCTTATCTACGTATTGGTGTAGCTCTTCTCCTGTCTGTTTTATTTCCTGCTTTAATTCACTGAATTTCTGGGCCCAGAAGATGCCATCATTTTTGCCATGTTCATCTTTATTTACCCTGACTTCATCTCCTGCGGTTTCAGGTCTTTTTGTAGGAAATGTGTGCCTGCGCTCCCCCAATTCTTCTTTGGTCTCCTCAAATTTCTTTTCAAGGCTTGCTTTTTGCTTAGCTAAGTGTTCTTGTAGCTCTTGCGCTGTCTGTTTTATTTCCTGCTTTGCTTCCCGGTTTAATTCCTGCTTTAATTCACTGCCTATCTGGGGCCCAGAAGTGACCATCATTTTTGTCTTTTTCTTTGGGTTCTGCAGTTTCAGCACCCCTTGCACCCTCCCCTGGGGAGTCAGATCTTTTTGTGTAAGATTTGTTACCACGTTTCCCTATGGTTCTGCTACCTCTGACTGTCAAAGAGAATGGCTCCTGCTGGCATCACTGCCTGCGACGGATTTTGACCCCCGTTTCTGATCTGGGATCCCAGGGCCTTTTCTAGGGGGAGCGTATGCTGCGTTTGTAGTACACACACGTGCGGGTTGGTGCTTCTGAGGCTGGGGCCCGTCCACAGCCAATGATTCACACTTATCCAGGTCCTGCTTACCTCGGGCTGAGGTTCTGGTCTCCGGACCTTGTTTGTGATCTGTGGGTGCTGGTCAGGGCCGCGCCATGTGGGCTGCTTCTGACCTGCCCACAGCTTCTTCTCCCGTTGTTGTGTGTTCCGTCCTCTCTCAGCTCCGTTCAGTCAGATGTTCAGGTCTCTGCGAGCTTTCCTCTGGGAGCTGTTTGCAGCCGACTGCGGCAGCTTTCTGGACTGCGGGGATGTTTTCTCCCCCTCTGGTTTCAATGATCCTTCGGAGTTTCTGGCCTCCCTCTTGTTGCCTTTCAGTTTCTGGGCATGCTCCTCTCTTTCCTAGCTACATCAAACATGCTTTTTCTAACTATCTTCTTGACTTTTTAAGTGAGTTGATGAGGAGACATTGTGCAGTGCTGCTACTCAGCCACCATCTTGACCAGAACACCCCATAAAGGCTTACTTTTATAAATGAAAGCAAAAATCTCCCTTCACCTTTGCTTCAATCTTATAAAATGCTTTCAGATTTTTTTTATTATGATGACATGATAAGGTTTTACAAGCATCTTAAAATATCTTAAGTTTTAAAAATATTTCTGGCAATAATTCTTAAAAATTCAGACGTGTCTAACAATTACCTTGAGCAACCAAATGCCATTAATCGGTATTTGTTATTTACTGCTACACATGTTCCATCAACAATATCTTGTGGCCAAACTCCATGAAGCTGCTGCAATGAAAAAAAAAGGTAAAGTTCAAAAAGTGTTTCTCCAAATTTACTTCTGTGAACAGAATGTGCTTCCAATAAATATACAATTATGTAAGACTTCCTCTGATAATGGAAATGCTCCATCAAGACTATCATATAAATATTCTACCCCTCAAATTTTTAAGCCTTTCATTAGCTGGCTCAATAAGTATTTCCCAATAAGTCAGTTCAATGATGGTAAGTCAATAAAACACTAAAAAATGGACATTCAGCTTCCAAACTTAAATGTAGAGGATTCTGTTGCTGTAATATAAACCTTCTAATACCAGACACAGCACCTCATTTGCTATTAGTAGTCTCATCACCTAGCACACAATGTTTAATATTCCAGCTTGCAAAAAGTAGTACATTTTATTTGTCTTATCTCTGAGAAGTAATTCATTGTCGTCAAATGTTTACTGCCCCCTTACCCTTATGGTTAGGATCCAGAACATCCCCTAAGAGTCTCATGTATTTGGATGTTGTGAATTATCTATGGATTTCATGTGCTCTTAGCTGGTGGGGGTTGGTTGGAAGGGAAAGATCATTGAGACATGAGCTGGAAGGATATATATGCCAGCTCCATTTTTCCTTTATCATTCTGTTTCTTGTTGCAATGCTGTAATCAGCTTCTCTTGAGCCAGGTCTTGCCAAACCTTTACACCACTGCTAGCTAGCCATGAATAAACTGAGACTTTCTGGAACTATGAACTAAAATAAATCTTTCCTCCCTTAAGATGTGTATGTCAGGTGTTCTGTCCTACCAACAAAAACTAACACACTTATCATACAGTATGGCTAACAGCATCATATCTGGCAGCCTAAAAAAACAGTTCGGGTCTACCTCAAATGATTTCTTCTGATAATTATTTGAGCTTTCCAACTTTTAGTTTTTCTCACCTGTAAATGACCTCTCAGAGTGGCTCAAAGGTATACAGTACCTAGTACAGTGTCTACCATTCAACAAGTATTCAATAAGTAAAAGAGATTATTAATCATACATGCTATTAAATTACATACACATCAAAACAGATTTAGCTATTAGCTCACAGTCCATTCTTATTTGTCAAATCAAAGCTGTTAAGCTTATAGATTAGAATGCAAAGGTCATGACTGTTAGTGTAGTGAGCAAAAAAAATTAGCACACAATAATATTAACCACTTTTTTGAATGATCCCAACAGTAAACATTAGAAGACACAATATAATCATAACTGCTTTAACTATGCTACTATGATTTCATTCAATTCTAAAATGAGCTATATAATAAATAATATAAACAAAGAATACAGTGTTGTATCAATTAATGATAAGCCATGGTGTTACCAATGTCGGCCTATTTTGTTGCACAAACATCATAGTGTACTTTCACAAACTAAGAATGACTATGTATCACTAGCTGATGTAGTCTCATGGAATTACCATCATATACATTGTCTGTTGACTGAAATATCAATATTTGCTTCTTTTGTAGGATTTCACTTAAGCTAGACATTGTTTTATATAACTGAAAATGATTATAGCACTAAGCTTTTTAAAACTATTATTCACTGCTTAGAGAGAAATTCATTCACATAACAAATATTTCTCAGGTGCCTACTTTCACCCGGCCACTGTTCTAGGTCATTAGGATATACAGGTATCCAAAACAAATCCAAATATCTACTTGTATCTCTGCTATCATTTGAGAATGGTATATAGAAAATTTAAAAATATTATGCAGTATATTGGAAGCTAGGAAATACTTTTTAAAAATGAGGCAGTTATGGTGAAGAACAGTACAAGTTAAACAGGTTTCCATAAGCAGGTGCCTTCTGAGCAAAATACACAGGCCTACTGTAGTAGCATTGCTTGTGTTCAGAGTTATAAATGGGAGTTATCACTGTGTTTTTGTTTAATGAAAAACGTCTTTAACCACATACTAATATCAATAAATGCTGAGGAAGACTTGGCATTACCTCTAAAGTATTCAAAAGAGCATTAATAACTTTTTCAACCCAAGTATTTTTGGTTTCAGTATAAATATTTAAGACCCAATTTATGTATAAAATACATGTACTTTATAATGAGATTTTTAAAAACATTATTTTTACATACTGATATAAGCTATCCCAAATATATTACTTAATATTTTGCTATTTGAAAAAGTTGGTAATAGAAAATATTTGTTAGGAATCTTAAAGTGGTATCAAGTAAAAAGAAAGTGCACTTAAAAACAGGAAATCCAGGGGCTGGAGAAATGGCATAGTGGTTTGAGGTCAATTACCCAGCACCACATAAAGCTGGGCATGGTGGTACATGCCTATAATCTCAGCACATGGGAGGCTGAAGCAGGAGGAGTGTCATGAGTTCAAGGCCAGCCTGGTCATTCCATCAGTGAGTTTGAGACCAGCCTGGGATACAGAGCGAGACCCTGTCTCAAAAAAAAAAAAAAAAAAAAAAAAAAAAAAAAAAAAAAAAAAAAAAACATATAAATAAACAAAAACCCAGGAAACCCAATCCAGTTAAACAAACCAAATTGAATTATTTAGGTTTTAAGACTCCTAACAACTCTACAAAAGTGTAAACACTTTTGTAACAAAAGATTTTTTCTAAAAGCACAAACTGATAAAGAATGTGAAAGGAAACAGCATTAGACAAGTTTGGAAGTTCAGAGGCACATGGATTAACAGAATCTTTAACTGGCAGTGAAGAATGCTGAAAAATAACTAACTTTATATTGTATAGTACACCAAAAACTCGCCCATTCAAGAATTCTGAAACATAGGACTAAAAGTAGAGCTGAAGTTTGAGAAGCATGTTGTCCTCCCAGAGCACCTCCCCAATGTGAAGCAGCCAAGAAATATACCATCTCTACTCGGAAAACAGGAAAAGCTAAAGAACGTCAACCTTTGCACCCTGAATTGTGACAATATAGTATGTTTCATAATTCAAATCCCACACTGAGGTACCCAGGCATGTACATTCTGTAAAGAACTACAGGGCATTGGACACAGACAGTAACGCAGAGATGAGATGAGGGATCAAAGAGGAAAGAGAATGAATTTAAAGACAAAGAATTTCTTTAAGAACTAACCCAGTTAGCTCATTTATGGTAAAGATGAAATAGTCAAATCCACCAAAAGTAAAAAGTTTTTGGTAAATCCAATTTTAATTCTGGACCTCTGCCAAAAGTCCATGTTAACTTGCTGTAAGTTAAAAACCATTAGCTGTCAAAGGATTTCACATTAAGTGAAAGAGTAATGGGAATGCTCAGGATGATGACTAAGAAAACTCCCAAAGTACAGCTATGTTATTACGTTATAGTAAGCCATCAGTCAAGTTTGACACATGCCAGACAGCTTCAAGAAAAAAAGTCTTTCAACAAGATGAAATAGATAAAACACCTAAATAATTTTTTAAAAAAAAAACAAACGGACATTTACACAACTGGAGCCAGCTCTGGGTTTAGGTGCTAAGTACATAAAGACTAAACAAATGTAAAGAACAAAACATTATCAATTACCAATCAAAGAGAAAATCTGCACAAAAGAAAAACAACACACTACATGGCTCAGACATTATCAGGGCTCGTTTACTGATAAAAATTATAAACAGTGAATATTAACCAATTCTTAGTAACAATAACATTATCAGAAAGATGAGAAGAATATGTTGCATGTGTTGGGAGGGAAAAAATGGATCATTTTCCACACAAGAAAGTAATAAAACCTAAAAAAAACAATTTAAATACTAAAAGTAGTAGGGATAATATTCAAATAACTAGTAAAGAAATTACAAAGTAATTGGCTCAAAGAAGGGGAAACTGAGCATGAGAAAAGCAGGAATCATCATTTTTCCTCCAACAAATCTAATAAAATTTTGCTAATTAAGTACACAATTTGTATGTATAGTTTGATAAAAAAAAACCTCGTGAGTAAAAAAGGAATATTCAGTAACAAAGAATAAAATACAAGCAAAATAAAGAAAAGCAAGTTTTTTAGCCTTACCTCGGCAGTAAATCTACCCGACACTGGTGTAATAAATCCAACTTTGCCATCATTAAACACAACAGCAAACCCATCAAGTGTGGCACAGTATTCCATGTCTCTGATGTGCACATCTGCAAAGCCCAGGAATGAACCTACTGATGAAAAAAAAAAGTATGAGAAATAGGACTATCAGCATATTAGTTTCATATTTGTTTGCAAATTTTGCAAAGAGAGTTAAAAGGAAAAAAATAATGAGCTAATAATTCTAAACAATTCAACTAAAACCAATGTTCATCCACAAAAACCAAACTAGATTATATCAAACAGTAAACAGCTGGTTCTACCTCATGTAGAAAGTGTAACTAACCTCTAGATGACTGCAGATCTACTGAAAAGGGTACTGTGCAAAGATTAATGGCTTTTCTTCCATTTGTCATTCCTTCCCAGTGAATAAGATGAAGAAGACCATCAGAAGTAGCAACCAGAAGATCTTCCATCACAGACTGCATACTGCAGAAAAGCAAGCAATTTAAATTAACTTTTAAGAACATACTGGGAAAGCAATGGTATGAATACAATTACTTCAGAAAATACTTGTGCAGAAAAAGATTATAAAATCTCATTTATCTACACTTTCACTATGTAGTAGCTTTATATAAAATTCAATCTAGGATCAAAAATTTTGGGGAGAAATGCTAAAACTAATCACAAGATGTGTGAGTATCTACATCAGTAGATACTCATGTTGGAATTAGCAGAAAATGACTTTAAACATACACAATGTTGTTAGAACACAGTCTGCAAGTTTCTTCAGAAACTTTGTAATAGTTACCCAATGTCCCAACTGTGTGTGTTTTAAAATTCAGAAACTTAACTGAGTTCTAAAGAACGCTTAAGTAGTTGGAAAATAACACGTAACTTATATTATAAGCTGCCTTATATGCACTGATATAAAACAGATGAATCACGTATTCATATCACAAAAATTTATAAATTAACAATTCTCCAAAATGCAATTACATTTATTATTCAACCAATATTAGACACTATATACTACATACTGCTTTTTAAATGCCCAGAATGAAATAAACTATGGTATTTAAAAGTTAGACTATTTAGCAGTTTTAATGATGTTATAATTTTTTTATCTCCTTAATGTTACCTTTCTTCAATAATAAATTATGGATGTTTAACATTAATCTTTATATTTTCTTTAATCAAACCACTATAGGACAATATTCTTAGGTCTATAAGCAACAACGTAAGCCAATTATTATTTCTAATTTACGTTTCTGACTTATACTTGTTATATGAGTGGAAAACAGTAGGCTATAAAGACTTTTATGTGTCTTCCTTAATTTTAAATTGTCTAGGGAAATCCTCAAATTTCCAGCACATACATATTATAGGTGCTAATACTGCTCTGAAATCAAATTATTGTATTGGAATTTTGAGAGAAACACTGGACATTTCTAATAACCTAAATTTGCACAACTTAGTAACTGAAAGGTCGAACTTGTACAAGGTGGAAGAAATTATTATTTATAATTATTGTCCTTCTGCGGAGCTTGGAACTAAACCTCCAAATCTTCACATATGCTACGCGTGGGATCCTGCCACTGGGCTATAGTCCCAATCTCAGATTTTCATTTTTTGTTTCTGAAGTATTCTATCCTGTTTCTGGGCACCATACAAATTTTAACCACCAGGAGGAGGAGAAGGCAAGTTTCTACAATTTCACCTTGCTTGATAACAATAGACATTTAAAATTCTTTCTGCACTGTCATATTCTTGGAAGTGATTTCCACGTTAAAAATGAATAAAATCAAGCATGATCAGAAACCTTCTAACCAAGGTGATGAGTACCCTTAATGTTTTGTGACACTGATTACATAAGCAATATTGACGGTATTCTTTTCTATGAGAATAAAGTATTCAAAGATGGACTAAAACAGGGAACTAAGAGCTCACCACTTGTATATAATTTTTGCAACATTTCACTGTTGTCCTGTATCCTATACTAATAATAAAGTGATGGAAGCCTTTTATTAGAACTGTAAACAAAATATTTATTATAGATATAGGTAAATACAATAGGTATTACATACACAGTTAATATACTTATATTTCAACAGCTCAATATTTTTTAAAAGTACAATAAAAAATCTTCTTCCAAAAAGCCTGACTCCTGAGCACTCAGTTCTCTTCCTCAGTTTCTTATATATTCTTCTAGAATATTAACTATTCTGGGGTTGGGGTACTTCAGTGCTAAAGAGATTGCCTAGAATTAAGAAATATTCTAATATACCATGTTCCTTTTAAAAAAAATACTGAAACCAACTATGTATTAGGTTGGTGCAAAATGAATTTGACACTGGAATACATTCTTAAATAAATGTGATAGAATACATCATTTTACTGCACAATTTGTTTTTGCTACTGACCTATTACTTGCTGTTTTTAAATGTTTGTTTAGACTACAGAAATGATACCAGATAAAAAGCAAATTTGAACGATTTTCTTATTCTAGTTCAAAATGAGTCACAAGGAAGTGGAGATGACTTGCAATGTCGACAAATTTTGCCCAGGAACTGTGAAAAAATGCACAATGCAGTGATGCTTTGGTCAGCTTTGCACAGGATACAAGAGCCTTGAAAATAAGAAGTGCAGCAGCCAACTAATGGATGCTGACAATGACCAGCTGAGAGTAGTAATTGAAACTGGTCCTCTTACAACTACAAGAAGAGTTGCTGAAGAACCTAGTGTTGACCAATCTGTATTTGATTGGCATTTGAAGCAAAATGGAAGGATAAAAAGGCTTGATAAGTAGGTGTCTTCTAAGCTGACTGAAAACCTTTAAAAAATCAACGAAGGGTTGCCTTCTCTTATTCTATTTAGTAACAATGAACCATTTCTTTGGCTGGACTGTGACATGCAATGAAAAGTGGACTGTAGTACATGACAACCAACAATGATCAGCTTGGTGGTCGGATCAAAAAGGTCCAAAGCACTTTTCAAACTTGCACCAAAAAAAGGTTATGGTTGTTATGGTCACTACTTAGTGGTCAGCTGCTGGCAACCACTTAGTGGTCTGATCCTGGCAAAACCATTACATCTGAGAAATATGCTAAGCAAATTGATGAGATGCTCTGATAACTCCAACACCTGCACCTAGCATCGGTCAACAGAAAGGGCCCAAGTGTTCTCCAGACCACATGTTGTAAAACTATCACTTCAAAACTGAACAACATGGGCTACAAAGTTTTTCATCATGTACTATATTCACCTGACCTCTTGCCAACTGACTACATCGTCAAGCATCACGATCATTTTTGCACAAAAAAACACTTCCACAACCAATAGGACACAAAAATGCTAAGAGTTTATCAAATTTCTAAAGTGTGGATTTTTTTTATGCTACAGAATAAATCAACTTCTAGCTGGCAAAAACATGTTCATTGCAATGTTTCCTATTTTTAGTAAATAAAGATATGTTTGAGCCTATACATAATGATTTAAGATTCATCGTCCAAGACTTAATTACTTTTACACCAACATAATAAAACTTTTTTTTTCCCCACTCAATAAGATCTCTGGAAAGTATTTTAAGTAAAGAATATTCCCATTGTTTTCACAGTTGCACAATTTATACAATGGGAATAATATGAAGTTACCTGACTACTAAGATGTCAATCATGAGGATATTAAGGAAATAAAGTCAGATGATAACTAGTTTTTCTACCAATAAATGTAATGTACATTTTTTTTTGTATTTTGGTACATTTGCCTTGTCACAAAATTTTTATTCATTTTTATTCATACTTGGATCAGAAAGCTCAATTTTCATCCTAGTGAACATAAACTCTCCGGAAACTCATGCAGGCTTTGGAAATAAAGGCACTTTATCTTTCTTCAACTTGTATGTTTTTATCAGTATGCTTTTGAGGAATACCAATTATGTTACCATATTAATCAAATAATTCTAGACTTTATCAAGAATTTCAAATCAAAATTATAGCTGCATACTTTATGAACTTTATTATAACAATTTAAGTACAATAATGAGCATGTATAAAATTTTAAAAGTCTTATAAGACTTAAGGATTTCTACAGCTAAACAGTTAGCTTCAATTATAAGAAACTAAAGCAATTTTCCTGTTGGTCATGTGACTAACCAACACCATGGTCACAAAATGCCAAATTTACCCAGAACATTGTACCTCATGATGGGTGCCTGCAAATCCAGTATTTTCCTCATCTCTAAATTTAATGCTGGAGCACACTGTTCTTCCTTAAAATGGGGTGTCCCCTTCATTTGCGGACTTCCTCTAAAAGAAATAGCATAGGATTAAAGAGAAAGATTATACATTTGTACTCATTCTCTTTTACACCCAGTTAAATAAATGAAACTTAAAAACTTCAGATGTTCATTTCTTAGATTCTCAAAAAAACTTGAGTTCTATTATAGCTGACATATCCATTACCAATCAGAAATAAATAAGCTTAATTAATATAACTCATGTTGAAAGCTTGGGGGGAGAAAAAACAGTAGAGACTTTTATAAAAGACACTTTGTTTAAAATGAGTGCCCTTTCTGGGTTGGGAAACTATGGGAAAAGTTCATTATATACGGTGTTCTGTCCAAAGTGGTTCAAATTATCTCTTATTCCTAATACCAGGGTATATTCTTTATTTCCACAGAGCATAGGAGAAGGATACTAACCTTCCTCAATGCCTGTGTTGGGATTTAATAGCTGTCTCTTTTCTTATTGCCAGCTATCTTGGCAACAATTATCCTGCCAACATCACCTTTCAAATCACAAATAACGTGGAACTCAATAATAATAATTTGGTGTGCAAAGGACTGTAACACATTTAATAGGATTTGAGGTTCCTGGGTTTGCGCAAATTATTTTGATGCTCAGAAACCTTTTTTTCTCATGTTTTAGTCCTGAATTATTTTTCATGTATAAGGCTGGTGATGGTTTATGAACCTTCTGTCTTGCTAATCAATGACCTGGAATGTCTGATTCTAAATCCTAATGACTAAACTAGTTGATGTTTATTAAACAGGTTCAAGTTCAATGAATATGAGTTACTACTGTGAGAGTCTCTAAAAGAACCCAAGTAATTAATTTACAGGAGTCACATTTAAACTATATGCCATGCACTCTGTGGTGCATTTCCCAAGAAATTCTCCAAGTAAAACTGCTTTTAAATGTTAATCAATATTTTTTTAAAGTAATACATACACAGAACTTAAAATTCAAATAATACAGAAAGGTTTATGAAAAAGAAAAACATCACATATGCAGTGTTATTTTGGTATTTTGTTGGACACTCAAGACATGTCTATCAAACACAAAAGATTTTCATTAGAATAAGATAACTCCTAAAGACAACTTTGAGTTAAAATGGAGAAAATGGAAAGCTAAATATTGATGATATATAATACTTAGTTGTTAATTTTGTTGAGTGCCGTAACAGTATGGTTTGATTTCTTTAAAATATCTGTTACAGATAAAAGCGAAGCATACAGTGTCAAAATGACAGAGTGTCTGGAATTTTTTTTTTAAGTTTTAAAAGTATGCACAGAGGAAAGAGTGATGACGATAATTTGAATCCAGATGAATACACAGATTTTTTTTATTATGGCATCCTCCTTAGTGTGCAATGGACAAATTTTGTAACAAAAATTGAAAAAAAATACCTTCCTCAGCATTTTGAAGACTTTGTTGCATTTGCTGGAATGCTTTTCACATTCTCTTATGTGGCTGTAGAGGTCAAAGACTTTGTTGCAGTGTTGAGGACTAAACCTGGGAACTTACATAGGGCAGGCAATACTCTACCACTACTGCTACATATTTATATATTCCTATTCAGATTTAAAATAAAAAAGCTCCAATAGGTATTAAATTTTCAAAATGATGGATACTGCTTGGGATTAAAACTGAGGCCTCTTAGATGCTTGCGACACTACACTTAACTATATATCTAGTTCCAGAATGTTGTACTTTATACAAGTATATGTACCCATATCACTCTTTGCACTCAATTCTTGACCTATTCAATCTAATGATGTCTCAATTTATGTCTATTTTGTTTCCTTAATATACTGTTAAATTCCATATTTCCTATGATCTCTTTCTGGAACTCATATTAAGTGAAATATTGAGCCTCATATTAACCTTTGATTTTCTCTTTATTTTGGTGTTCTGTATCTACAGACTATTCTTCCATTTTTTAATTTTTATTGTAGCTTTTTTTTTATCCCTCCTTTAAACACTTTTTTTTTCTTTCCCTGCCAAAGATGAAAGATTAAACAGTTGGCACTGAGCTACACCACATCTCTAGCCCTTTATTTGTTCATTTTGAAACAAAGTCCTGCTAATTTCTTAGGCTAGGCTCGAACTCACAATCCTCCTGCATTAGCTTTATTTTAGTGTGTACCACCATACTCAGCCACTGATTTCTGTTGTAATTTTCTTTTCCAAAACTTTCTCATTCACTCACTCGTAATTCTTATGATATCCTGTTTTGTTTCATTAGGCAATACACGTCATCAATTATCATTTCCTCAAAGTTGTTTTTTGGTTTTATGCCTTTCTTCTGTACTGGAAACTTTCCTCACGTGGCTAACAATCCTAGGTCGGTTGTTCATGTATAAAAAGTCAGCACTAAAAAGCTAACAATAATGCTGTCTTTGTATAGATTGGCCTTCCCAATGGTTGGACTTCAGAATGATGGCCCAGCTACCTTTTTTGTTGAGGTATTCAAATACTAGTATCTGTTAAAAATTGTCTTTCTGTAGTAGTTCAATTTCTTCAGGAAACTTCCCATCAATTCTGCCTATGATATTTAAGCATGATAGAGGTCTGAATCCAAGCAGCAGAGAGACTTGACAAATTGCTATTTAGTATGCAGCTTCACTTTTCCTTATCTTTACTTAAGCATCTCACCCCTGCCCTACTGTCTGGAATCTCTCTGGTTCAATCAGAAACATACTCCTTGTCTCCTGTGAAGTGTAGAGAAAGGGATTCTTACCCTTACTCATTAGATTTTTCAAGGAATATCTCTATAGTCTCAGTCTATTACATCCTGTTACACTATATGGCAATCTAATTCTGAATTTTGGGAATGTGCAGATGAAATGAAGTATTATCTTGGAAGTACTTAGGCATGCAGGTTTGACAGATTTCCTAAGTAAATTACTCTTTATTTTCCATTTTTAGCATAAGAGTTACATACATTTCTACCTTTTATTAAAGATGAAAATATTTTTATTTTCCCATTGATTTTCAAGAAGAATGTAATGTATAATCCCAGGACTCTGGGAGGCTGAGGCAGAGAAACCAACCTCAAGCCTATCTACTAGTGGAACCATCTCAAAATGAAAAATAAAACATGGGTTACAAATGTGGTTTAGTATGAAGGCCCTAGGCTCAACTCACAGTACCAAAATAATAACAACGATGATGATGATGATGATAAACTACTATGGTAAGAACTTTAAATTTACATAAATCCTGATTCCTCATTGATTTCAATTACAAAATTAGTTAAAAGTTTTGATCCCATCTTCTAACACACCAAAGTTTAAACTGAAAAATTACATTAACAAAAAAATTCTCTAATAAAAATCTTTAGTAATCTCACTTTTGGTTCAAAATGATTTGTTAATAGATAGCACCTGATGGTTTGAAGGGAATCATGGAATATAAAACTGTACAAAACTGTTAGCACACATTACCTCAACAATCACCTATAATCTCATAAGGCAGCTTGATTGCCTCCATTTTTTTCATGGAAAAAATTGAAACAAATACTGAGAATTTTGATTACGATCACAGATTTAATCAGCAAAGGAGCTAACATTTCAGCTTATGGCTTCAAAATCAAGTTCTAAGCAACTGAAATTATAGTTAAGGAAATAAAAATGATCATCTTTATTTTCAAGGTCAGAAGATACACATGATAACCTCTGTCATCCAGGGGAGCAAGGTATAGTGATTCAGGCCTGAAATTTCGGCACTCTGGAAAGCTAAGTAAGGCAGGAGGATTCCAAGTTTGAGTCCAGCCTGGGCAACTTACTGAGATCCTGTCTTTAAAAAAGAGGAGGATGTAGCTCAGTGGTAGAGCACCCAAGTTCAAATTCCCAGTAACATAAAATACACACACACACACACACACACACACACACACACAGAGAGAGAGAGAGAGAGAGAGAGAGAGAGAGAGAGAGAGAGAGAGAGAGAGAGAGAGAAGAGAGACACACATAAATAAGAATACAATAGTAAACTCATTTATCTGTGGTTAACTGAAGGTTGGCAAGGGAACCAAGAGCACTCAATAAGGGAAGGGGTAAAAACATGTTCTTTAAGTAACAGTACTTAGCAGCAGACCTGCTTGCAAAAAGTTGGACACTTATCTCACACCACAAGTACAAAATAATTAAACATGAACTAAATCTTAAATATAAAATCTAAAACTATTTTTAGAAAACATCAAAAGATAATTTAAAGTAGTGTGGCCTTGGATTTGGAAATCATTTATAGTACCAAAAGCATACAGAACAAAACACAGAAATTTGATTTTAAAGTTTTAGGAGACTTCCACTCAAGATGGTGTCCATGTAACAATACTGTACAATTTCTCACACTGACCCACTTAAAAATGTTGAGAATTAAAAACCACTTGCTGAATGTGACTAGGACAGAGAGAACACCCCAACAATTGAAAGGAGACCATGGAAAGGCCAAAAACCCTGAAAACACATCAGAAGCAGAGGTTTGTAGCATTCCAGGAAGCAGCCCCAGACCAATAGCTAAAAGCTGGAAGCCATGGGCATCTGCAGATGGAGGAAAGCCTGTAGGAGGTAAGTATGGATGAAGGAGAAGTTGGAATTCACACCACCTTGTAGCCCCAGAATCCAAAAAAAAAAAAAAAAAAAAAAAAAAAAAAAAAAAAAAAAAAAAAAAAAAAAAAAAAAAAAAAAAAAAAAAAAAAAAAAAAAAAAAAAAAAAAAAAAAAAAAAAAAAAACAGAAAACAAAAAACAAAAAACAAAGCAAAACAAAACAAAAAACCCCCCAAAACAAGCCTACAGGTAGTACATACAACAAATACAATGTGAGCTCCCCCTAGAAAAGGACTCCCACAGTCCATATCAGAAGCAGTTCCGGGCAGCCATAACAGGCAATGATGTAAGCAGAAGCCATTAAAAAAAGAAACAAAGAAAAGAAAAGAAAAAAAGAAAAAGAAAAAAAAAAAGAGCCCAAGACTGAACTGTTCAGAGTAGAAGAAAGCTCAGAAGAGCACTTCAAGGTTTTGGGGGGTCACTCTTAAAGAGTGCCTTGGAAGAAACTGGCATAAGACACAGTTGAAGAGAGGAAAGAAAGGTAGCTCACCTTCTCAATGACTCAGGTGGTAGCGGGAGCATCTCGAAAGGTGAAAAGACCCACCCCCAGGAGAGAGAAGCCAGGACAGGTGGGAGAGCTTTGCTGAGGGAGTTGGGGGTGAACAAGACACCTCAGATGCCATCAGACTGTCATGTTGGGTCCTCCCTCAATGCGTATTACCAGCACAGAACTCAGAGGAATTTTGCCTCCCTCCCCCAACGCCCTCATAGCTCATTCAAAGCAACCTCTCAGCTAGGCCATTAAAGCGAAGTTCCTCAACAGCAGAAACATAGGAAACAAGCAGAAACAAGGCAACAGGACCTCCACAAAAATGCTTGAGACCCCAGAGATTAATGTTATGGGCCCTAAAATAGTAGACCTCATACAGAAGAAAGTAAAAAAGAAAATAAGTCAAAAAGCCAGTTAATGCAAGATAACTTCAAAGAAATGCAAACAATGATCAACGTGCTTAAAGAGGAACTCACTAAAAAAAAATAGTGATCTTCATGGATACAAAGCTCAACAAGCATATAGAAGACACAAATAAAAGCTGACGTAGGTAAATAAGGAAATGAGAGATATGAAGGAACATTTTGATAGGGGAGTGGAAATTTTGAAAAGAAATCTAGTGAAAATTCAGGATATGAAAAATACATTTGAAAGCAGAGGAAGTAGACTCGAACACTGTGAGGGCAGAATTTCAGATACTGAAGACAAGTGTGAGGAAACAAATGCTATAATTAGGTATGACTCCAAAATTAGAAATAAGCAAAGTAGCTGGATACAACAGCTGATGGATGATTCCAAAAAAAAAAACAATCTCAGAATTATGGCTGCGGGAGGAAAAGCAGAAGATAACACCAAAAGTATAAAGAATTTATTCACTGAAATCATACAAGAAAATTTCCAAAATCTAAAAATTAATTCTCAGGAAGGTTATAGAACACCAAATAACCTCAACCAGCAACAAGACTTGCCGCAACACATCATAATCAAGATCTTATAAATACAATGTAAGAAGAAAAAGCTTAAAAGCAGTAAGAGAAAAACATCATTCTACCAAGGCAAACCATCTGAATTACTGCAGATTTCTCAATGCAAATTTTAAAAGCCAGAAGTACCTGTAGCAAAATCTTTTAAGCTTTAAAAGACAGCAATTGTCAACCCAGATTGTTGTATCCAGCAAAATTACCCATGAAAACTGAAGAAGTAAAAACTGTTCATGACCAAGAATCCCTAAAGAAATTGTGACGAGACCAGCACTGCAGGAACTGCTTGAAGGAATCTTAGACAGAGACAGAGAAATGGAAGAAGGAGAACACCTAAAGAGAAAGTATTAAAAAAAAGATTGGGATTTGAATCATTTGATTCATATCCTTCTAAAGTAGTACCAGCTTTCTCATAAAATCTGTGAAACTTCCCCCATAATTAGGAATTTTAATATTAATTTGCAAATCATAATTATATTCAACATAGGAAATAGGTATATTTATCTTTTAAAAACATGTATGCATAAATTTATGGATAGGTAGATAAAATGACAAACCAAATCTGTCAAAATGTTAATGAGCAAAGTGTAACTAGTTTATGAAAGTTAAAAAAATTCTGAAATAAAATAGTATGCCATTCTTTTTTGCTTATGTGTAATTTACTCATGTGATATAGATGTTAAGTTAATTTAATGTAGCAACTCACTTATTCAGTCTTTGAGATAAGCTTATCCTAAGAAAACTGACTGATGTAATGATAACCTGAATGACTTCTGAACGTACATTTTGCATTTTGCCTTTCAGTACTCAGCTAAGGAATTTGAAATTTCTTTTTCTTTCTCACATTTTCTAGCCTCATGAATTTCATTGTTATAGGTCTTTTCTTCTTATGGGGACTGGCGGGTGAAACCATGTTAAGGAATCTCAGCAAGGTATACTGATACAAAAAAAAAAAAAAACTTACAGCAAATCATCCCAATAAAGGGCTTTGTTAGAAAGGTGTCAAAATATTACCACTGCAGCCCATTCTAGAGGTGGGAAGCTGAGCTAAGAAGTGATTTGAATGGTGAAATGAGTCAGATGCCGTGGATTAAGTATGTTAAATATTGTATGGTTTCTCTGATTTGAGAAACCCAGAATAAAGGCATTTTACAGAACCAAATGGGTGTCATAGTGGGAGTTAGGGGGAATGGGAAGGGTGTGGGACAGCCAAAAATGGGAAAGGATTGTAAAGTTGACATGATACATGTATGCACAAAATACTCAAGTTCATTTACAATGTATTGCATATATATATTAATAAAATTGGGGAAAAATTTAAAAATGCAGTTTTATGTGAAAAATATTCTTACCAAGAAAAAAAATTGACAAAGAAAAGGTACTTTTAAACCACGGGTCTTATAATGTTATAGCACCTAGATATATAAAGAACTCATATAAACCAAGAAAATGATAAAAATTTTAAATGGGAGATTTGACTAAACATTTATCTAGATATATGCAAATGATCAATAGAAATGAGATCAATGTCATTATTTATGAGGGAGATGTAAAAAAACCGTAAGATACTACTTTATATCCACTGGGATAGCCTTAAAAAAAAGAAATTAGCAAGAGTTGGTAAGGATGCAGAAAGACTGAAACCATTATATGGAGCTTGTGAGAAACCGTCAGTTCCTCACAAAACCAGTATTTGGCCTAGACATTCTATTTCCAACTACACATCCAAAAGGATAGAAAACAAGTCTTCACATGAAAACTGTACAGTAAAGGTTGTGTATGGTGGCACATGACTATAATCTCATCTAACTGGGAGACTGAGACAAGAGGATCACAAGTTTGACCCCAGCCTAGGCACTTCAGTGTCTTATCAGGACCTGTCAGAATTATAATACACTAAAAATTAAATTAAATTAAAATGGGCTGAGGATATAGATCAGTGTGAAAACCCTGTGTTCAACCCCCAGTATTTAAAAAAAAAGAGTACTAGAATGTTCCTATCACCACTATTCACAACAGCCAAAAGGTGGAACAGCCGCAATGACCACCAATAGATAAATACAGTATGGTATGCCCATACCATAGAATAATAGTCTGCCATAAAGGCCTAAAGAATGAAGTACTGATACATGATAAAACATGAACTATGAAAATATCATACTGATGACATAAAAAGATCACATAACTTTATTATATGACATACCCAGAATAAACAAATACAGATAGAAAAAGATTCATCATTACAAAGGTTAGTAATAGTAGAGAAGAGGGGGTGACTGCTTGACAAGTCCATGATTTCTGTTTGAAGTCACTTTAAAGTTCTGAAACCAGATAATGGTCACACACACACACACACACACACACACACACACACACACTGTAAATGTACCTCATGGCAGTTTATTGTATACTTTTAAAATGTGTCTGTGTTACTGTGGACTGAACTAAAGGCTTCATGCATGCTAGCAAGAATGCTAGTGCTAGGCTATGTTGCCAGTTTTTTTCCACTTTTAACACAGGTTTTTTTGTTTTTGTTTTTAGGCACCATACGTAATTTTTCCCCTTCATCATGAACATTTCAATGTTTCCCCAATCCAATCATGTGTCAATCAATGTGTATACCTCCAGCATTTTGTTAATTATTGCTTCTGTTAGGTTCTGTTGGTATTATAATTGATGGCATAAATTTCCATAATCATTCAATGTGGAAGGACTATATGTTATTATTTTTGTTACTGTCTGCAACAAGAATATGCATGAAAGGTAAGTGTGTTTTTTAAAAGCCACATTCCTGGCTCCACTTCCATTGTCTTTTTTTAAATATTTCTGTTACTGTTGAGAAGTAATGAAATCATGCTATCTCAGGGTCTGTGCCATTACAAAGTATTTTACAACCTTACCGGTGCACTCAAAATGCAAAAATATTTAGGTCTGTACTTTGCCTACACAAGCGTGTCATTCATAAAGGAGTGACACAAGCAGAATGGAGATGAAGACTGTAACAAGTGATGAGAGCAATAACAAATTAGCAGGGTAGATGAGTCAGAGAAATTACTGCAGTGGGAATTCCAGAGCAAGTGAATACAGATGTTCAACTTAAAATATATCTAGTTACAGGCTGACACTGTTAATGGAATAGCAAAGTCAAAATATTTAATCATTAGAATAGACTGCTAAAGTAAAATGAATTAAACTTTTTTTCTTGCATGCTGGAGATCACACCCTGTACATGTTGGTTAGGTATTTTACCACTGGGTCACATCTCCAGCCCATGAAATGATCTTTGAAGGTCTGGAGATAAATGTTCACTGGCAACTGGTTACTAAGCAAAGAGGCAGAACAGATTGGGCAGACTAAGTTCTCTTTACCAGTGGTAAAGTCACTGAAAGGGATAGCCAGAAACACAGTATGCCAAGACTTTAAGCTATAAAGAAACAGGATGACAAATGATGTATACAGCTGACATAATCAGCATTTATCCTTAGCTCTAAAAATCTACCCTATCCTATAGCATGAATTTTGTTGCATGGAAATAATCAAGACTACCGCATACTTAGCTCTGACCTACTCTTCAAAATCTTTTCTGTAACTACTGTTTGCACTTCTCATTTTCTAGCCAATATAACAGACAGGGTACTTTAAAAAAAAAAAAAAACTCTACCTATAGCATTACTTTGTCTAGAAAACATATATCTCCATGCCTGTCTCAAAGGTCTGATTTCATTAACTGTACCTCATGGTCCAGCTCAAAATATTCTATATGTTCCTTTTAACTACTCCTTAAAAGTTTTTTTATCTGTAGCAATTCATTTCTAGCACTGCTTATCACATTTACAATATACTTGATATTCTTTGAACTTAGCTTTTTCCCTTAATAAGCAAACTATGAGTGCTTCATACTGGAAGACATTAGCACTAATTCATTCTGTCTTGCGTACAGTCAATACTAAACAACTATCAGAAACAAGTAAAGGATGCAGAGCACCTCATCTATGGGATAAGTATATTTATTATGGTTGGATATTATCTGCTTTGAGGCGTTATTCCTGAATCTAGACTATTTTGCAACTGATGATACTGAGTATGTGATTCTTGTATAAGTACAACAGGTTAAGTGCATTCTTTCAACACTTTGAGTTTATTAATGTTATTAATAGTTATTCACTTTATTTTTTACTTTACGTACTTCAGATCTGCAGTGCTGGTATTTCAGTTACCTTGCCTTTCCAGCTTGCCTTGAATTCAATTCCCCAGTACCACACAAAGCCCGTATGGTAGTGCACGCCTGTAATTCCAGCACTCGGGAGGCTGAGGCAGGAAGACTGTCATGAGTCCAAGGCCAGCCTGGGCTACATAGTGAGTTCAGGACCAGCTTGGCCTACAGAGTATGACCCTATCTCAAAAGAAAACAACAAAAAGCAAAAGACCAGTCTTCAAAAACAAAAATAAATATGGCATTTGATGATTACTACATCTACAATCAATGCTACGGTGTAAACTCCTCAAAGCTAAAATTTCAACTAAAGAAGAGGAACTATATCAAAACAAAACTTAAATTTCAAAATGATTTTAAACTACATTTTGTATTTAAGTTAAATGACAAAAGAATATAGAAACATGTACAAATAAGTATATTCATCAGAAATACTAAGTATACATTCATTGAAGAATAAAACAGAATGCTTCCTACAGGTCTCAAAATAACGGAATAAGATCGGTATAGTGCCTTTTCAGATGTAGTATAAGTTTTTGTTAGCTTGTGTTAATGAAACAAAATCCAGCTAATTCAGTCACAGTGGTAGTTCAGACATATTTTGAGAAAAAAGGGAAAATGAAACAACATTTAAGACTGATTAATTTGTTTTCCCATTAGTGTGTGTGTGTGCACGCGCATGTGTATGCGGTACAAAATGTTTACACCGAGCCTGAGAAATCGGTGCACACATATTGGGTCAACTTCACATTCCCTTCTCTTCCCTCTTTTTCACCCTCCTGGCCCCTCCCTCATTTCACACGTCGCCCAACATCTTGCTCGCTTGACTATTATTTACTTGTATTCTCACTTTCTCACATTGGAGAAACCATATGATATTTAATTTTCTGATTCTGACTCACTTTGCTAAGCATGGTGTTCTCAAGTTGTATCCATTAAACTACTAATGACTCAAACCTATCTTTATAAAAGACTAGTGCTCCACTGTATACACACCGTCATAATTTTTGTATCCACTGATCTGTTGACGGCATCTTCCACCACTTAGCTATTGTTAGTTATGCTGCTACAAACATGGGTTTACATGTATCTCTGTCATTTGCTGCATTTAACTCTTTTGGAAAGATAACCAGAAAAGGTATCACTGGGTCAAATGAAATACTTATTTTTAGTTTTTTGAGAAATCTTCATACTGCTTTCCATAGTAGTTATACCAGTTTACCAACAATGTAAAAGGGTTCCTTTCTCCCCCAGTCCCTACTTCACCAGCATCTACTGCTGTCTGAGTTCTTGGTATATGTCATTCTCACTGGGGCAAGATGGTATTTCAATGCATTTTGACTTGCATTTTAATGGCTTTGGATATTGAACATTTTTTTTTCAGGTTATTTGCTAGCCATTTGTACTTCTTCACCTGAGAACTGCCTATTCATTTCCGTTGTCTTTTTAAAAATTGGGTCTTTGATTCTGAGGTGTCTATTTTTCTTCAGTTCTTTATATAGTTATTAGCCTGCTCTCTAAAGTGTAGTTGATAAACAGTTTTCCCCATTCTGTCAGTTCTCTATTCACTGTCAAATGATTGCCATGCAGATACTTTTTAATTTGATACAACCAAATCTGTTAATTTTAGAGGTTATTTCTTTTACATCAGGTATCCTATAAAGAATTTCTTTGTCCATGCCTGCATCTCCAAGAGTTTTAATTATTTTGTCCTCCAGAATGTTCGGTGTTTCCATTTTAACATCTAGGTCTTTAAACCACCTTGATTTGATTCTGGTACACAGCAACATGTGTGTACCTAGATTCCCTCTCTGCCTGCAGATAACCAGTTTTGCCAGCACCATTTATTGAAGAAGCTATCTTTCTTCCAATATATTTTTGGTCCTTTTGTCAAAGACCAGACAGCTGAAGGTACTTTAGGTTGTCTCTGCATCATTGGTTAACTTGTCTGTTTTTGTGCCAATATCATGTGCTTTTAATCACTGTTGCTTGGTCATATAACTTGGTTTCTGCAATTGTAATGCAATCTGCTTTTGTCTTGTTTTTCAGGTTCGGTATAGCTACTCTGGGTCTCTTTTTGTTCTGTAGAAAATTTGGGATTATTTTTCAAGTTATGTGAAAAAAAAGTTGTCAGTATTTTGAGAGGAATTGCACTGGAACTGTGTATAAGCTTTGGCAGTGTAGACATTTTGAAAATATTACTTCTCCTTATCCATGAACAGGGGATGCTTTCCATTTTCTAATGTCTTCTTCAATTTTTTTCTTCTCAGCATAATACAGTTTTCTTTGCAGAGGCTTTCCAATGCTATTGCTAATAAAGTGGACCCTGAATCAGAATCCAGGTATCTGATTCCAAGGTCATCTATATTCCTTTCCACACGTCAATTACTGTTCAAACTACAACAATCTTGAGCAGGAAGCAACTTTCCATCAAACTTCTCAATATTCTCAAGTGTATCATATCATAAAAAATACCAGAGAAGTCTTAGCCATGGCTTTAACATATGTGAAAGATGCTTTGGAGGGCTATTATTAGGTGACACAGGAAACTGTTAAAAATTATATTCAACAGATATTTATTTTAAAAAATTTATGCTGATCACAAATACTGTTAAGTAGCAGCAAAAGAAAATAATACAGCAGAAAATGTAATAGAAAATAATATGGCAGAAAATGTAATAGATCTCAGATTCATGGACATAGGAACTTCAAGTCATTAATTATAATATTTTTCTTTGCAACAGAATTTACGCAAGGCCTATCTCAGAATTATTCTATACATACAATTCAATTTTCCTTATCTACAAAACACTTCCCCCATAAGTAAGCACTTTCCATTGAAATATTGTGACTTTTCATGATGATCACACTCTAAGCATTTGTCCTAATGAATTGCCATAAACTTTAAATATATATATTCATTACTATCTTATGCCTCGTAAACATCAGTGCGTATCAAGTATCATAGTAGAAAGAATAGCAGGCATAAATGCTTGATTAAGATAAGGAAAATGAATCCCATTATCATTCTAAATTTTCAAACTTGAAGATGTTTTTGGAATGGGCTAGGTTGACCTGTAAAGTTCTAGTAGTCTAGGTTAAATCCAGGACTAAGAGGCTTTGGTTCTCTAATCACAATTCTGTAAGGGCTCAGAATGGTTTTCTTCCTAATACCTCATACTTCATCATTTGCAAACATTACAATTATTTCCTTGGGAGGCAGGGTGTCCCTGGGGTGAAGTCCAGGAAACATGCTAAACATATGATACACCACTGAGCTACATTCCTGCCAATGAAAGTACTTTTAGATGAATAAAAAATGATATATTGGATGTACTTAAATATACTCCAAGGGAAAAAGACTGAAAATTGTTCAAGATGATGGACAAATAGGTTAAAGCAGATTTGGAAACTGGAGAAGAGTACCAGAAAGGTGAGAGTTACACACAGCAAGAGCTCTAAAAGAATCTATATTCTACTTAGTATTACTAAATACTAAGTTCTGCAGGGATATGGTGACAACCCACAAGGCCAGTGAAAGAATAACTACTAAGGTTTTCCACCTCCATGTAATGTAAGTGAAAGACTTCCAGTTCTGTCTGGAGTGGAGACCTTTTAAAGATTCAAACCAATGAGAAGAGGTCTCAGAAGATCTAAGCTAAAATAAATCTACCCTTAAAAAGCATACAAACAAGACATAAAAGGACTGAGATCTCAAGTAGGTTAACTGCCAACCAAAAACGAAATGTTTTTAAAAGAAAAATACAAAAATTAGACAACCAATAATTTAAACAACCAATAATGTACTACAATGTCCATCATCCAATCTAAAATTACTAGTTATGTGATACTATCCAGTAATTCTACTCCTCAGTATTTATTTATTCAAGATATAGGACACCTGGAGAATGAAGATGGAATCAGAATCCAAACAACAGTAGACAAGGTTTACATTTTCAATTTTTATCTTTATATACTTCTCATTTGACTTTTTAAAGTAAGGAAGTATCCGTAGACTACCAACATCAAATTCTAAAAGTGCTCTGGGAGTATACATGAGGGATCCGTTACCTCCTGGGTACAAGGGAGGATAGGAAAATTGAAGAAAAGCTTTATAGAGAAGAACAGATCATTGACCTGAGCTTGAAAACCAAGTTACATACCTTACTTATATACGGAAAGATAATGAAGAAGCACACCAAGCACAGTAAGTAAGGATCAGAAGCAACAAATCACATAAAATTGTGGGTTCAATGCAGTCTAGATGTGGGAAAAGGAGGCTACAAAGCTAGCCCAGGAACCTTAGCCTTTATTTTGTGGATGATGAAGAGTAATAGAAGTTTGTAAAAATCTCAACTTTAGGTTTCTGGTTCTAGAAAATAAATCCGATATCAATGCAAAGAATGAATTTCAGTATGTAGGACAAAGAGAAGAACACAAAAATAGGAACTTTATGAATAGGCAAGAACATTGCTTTATAAGTCTCTAAAAAGACCATGACAGTGAAATAGGGGAAATTCCAGAAACACCAGAGAAACATTATCACTAAAAGTTGATTACTGAACAAACATGTGAAATAAAAAGACAAAGAATCCAAGGTTTTCTACTTCTTATATAACTGTTTAAAAGATGATGGGACTGCAACCAAGTTTAGGAACGTAACAACATGTTTGACTTGGTAGGAGGCAATGAGCTTTAAATACAATGAATCTGAGTCTGTCTACTGAGACATCTAAATAGACTTATCTTGGAAAGGTAAGCACAGAGCTCAAGACCAAACCAGATCTGGACTTCATCCACCTATACTGGAGTTAAAGCTGGGGAGAAAATGCACAGCAGGAATTCATAACTAGGAAGTACTATCATATAGTCATTTAGGATGTTGATTTAAACCCAATGATACAACTTCCTGGAGTAGATGGCATTCACTTCATTTTTTAGATGAATAAAATGAAGCTCAAACAAAGTAAGCTATATGAGTAATTCTGACAACTAAAGAAAACCATCAACATTTTTGTGTAGGGAAATGGTGAATAAAATAATTTAGGGATAAACTCTGAAAGATAAATCAGTAAGACACAATAATAATCCAGGAGAAAAATGACAAAACCCAAATTAAAGTAGCATTAGTTCGAATTCAGACATGAGTACACATAGTTGGCAGGCTAATGTGGACTTGACATAAACTTGCTGTGATGAGCAAGGCCAGTGAATAAATCAAGATCATGGTGGTGCTACACAAGAAAGAAGGGAACTGGCTCTGTATTTTCCCAGAATTAAGTTACTTAAAGACCAGAATGTAGTTTCATTTTCCAAGTTAATAATAATAAAAAAAACCTCATTGCTTGTTACTATGAATTCTTTCCTAGAACCTAAAATTTGTTCACAATATTTATCAACTTTCTTACTTGGTAAATCTCAACAATCCAGAATGTTGCTTTCCTGGGTGTAATAGGTTATATTTTCTCATGCTCTTTGAGATTCTCTTAGATGCCATAATCTTAGTGAAGACCCTGGAGATTATTTTAAGTTGTGGTCCCACTCTTGATTCTTTCACTTTTTGGGGTGTGCATAAAATGTTTCATCTAACATGTATTACACTTAAAGATTTATTATCTATCAGGAGAATACAAGTTCTACCAGTAGAATTTTTCATTCTGGTTTTCCCCTCCTGCATTTCCAGCCATTACAACAGTTGTACAAACAACTGACAAAGCTTGATCATTTTTTAAAGATACATAAAAGTATTTTTCAGAAGTGTCTAAAGGAGCTATCACTTACATCACCATGTTTTATAGAATAACAAACAAACCAACAAAAAAAATCACAAATGACCACACACTCACATGGCCTTTGGTTTGCTAAGAACAATTGGCCAGGCCTGGTGGCGTAGGCTGATAATACCAGCACTCTGGGAGGCTGAGGCAGGAGGATTACAAGTTGGAACCTCGCCCAGGCAACTTAACAAGCCCCTGTCTTAAAATCAAAACTAAAAACTGGGCTGGAGATATAGCTGAGCATGAAGGCCCTGCGCAGAATCTCCAGTTCCAAAAATAACGGGAGGCAGGCAGGAAGGAGAGAAGACAGGTAGGCAGGAAGGGCAGAAACCCAACAGACCAGACCAGACGAATGCTCAAGACTCTGTATACCACATATCATTTTGATCAGAAGTGGACTCCACATACAACGCAGTCCCATAAAATTATGAGGAGACTGAAAACTTCCTATCGCCTGGTGACAATTTAGCCATCATGGCACTGGAGGAATGGCACAGTCGTTAAGGCACTAGCCTAGCAAGTGAAAGGCTGTCTGTTTGATTCCCAAGTACCACATAAAGCCAGGCATGGTGGCACACACCTATAATCCTAGCTTTAGGGAGATAGAAGCAGGAAGACTGCTGTGAGTCCAAGGCTACCCTGGGATACGTAGTGAGTTCAGGACCAACCTGCGCTAAAGACTATAGAGAGACCATCTCAAAAAAAAAAAAAAATAGCCATCATAACATGGTAGCACAATACATGAAAAACTCTACTGAGCTCCCAATTGTATAAAAGCACCTTTACAGTTTCTAGTGTTGATTATCTGAAGATATCGACACTGTGCCTGCATTGGCATATAAAGGGAAAAAATAAATCTGTACTTCTTTCATCTTTAGAGATGTTTCGATACACAAATGCCACCTTACAACTTCCTATAGTATTCAGTACAGGAACAAGCTATATAGGTTTGTATCCTAGGCTACAAGAGCTATATGTCTACAATAGGCTATAATATCTTGGTCTGTATAAGAACACTATTACATTCACACAAAGACAAATTTGGCTAAAAATCCATTTTTGGCATTAATCTCTGAGGCAACACATGACTATAAAAACATCCTGGGGAAACTTCTGTGTAATTAATTCACATCTTTTATTCTTTAAATTGCATGTGCGTATGACCCAAATGTAAGATTTTCCACCAAGAATGTGGGATTCTTGGAAATAAACTGTTGAAATTAGAAGTTGTTAATCTGTTAGTCTTATCTTCCGTTCCAACCAGCACCAATTCATTAACAGCAGGCTGATAAGTTTTCTACGTCTGATGTTGGGGAAGAAAAAGGTAAGAGAGAGAAGAGGTCTGAATTTTTACACTTGGAATGACTTGTTTCAGCGAAGAAGATGATTATTTCATCTTTAATACTTGACAACTAATTGTACCAAATTTTAGTACTGAAATCACAGGCACATGTTAATTTTGTTCGGGAACAACCCAAAAGCTTGTACATGCCAGGCAAGCCCAAGGTATACAGAGCCCCAATAACTTTGTCAAAACTGAAACGACCCTTGCTGAGTGTGATGGTGCTTGCCTGTAATCCCAGTATTTGAGGCAGAAATGCCATGAATTTGAGGCCAATGTGGGCACAGAGAGTTCAAGGCTGGTCTGAGCTACATAGTGAGATTTCATACTTAAAGAATGAATCTTGGCCTCAGTAAGGCTGGCCTTTTAACAAAAATAATAGTAATATTGGTAGAAAGAAAGGAAGAAACAAAGAAAAAGAAAGAAGTGTATGATACATATTATGACAATTATTTTCATTACGAATAAGTTAAATAAAATTAGCAATTTCAAAATCTACTGAATTCATATTCAAATAAACAGATGAATGTATTTCATAGCTTAACACAATTTATGTCTGATTTATCCTTGGCAGTTTCCTTCACTATTTACCGCAAACTCCAAAGCATAAAAAAAGAAAGCCTTTAGCCGCTCTGCACACTAACCTGTATCACTAGTAAGGAGCTAACTTAATTTAGAATGGGATGTATTTAAAAATTCACTTATCAAAGAATAATGAACTCTGAGGTAGAAAGAGAGGCATTTAATAAGATTGCTACCACCATTAAAGACTGACTGCCTGTACCTATAAGAAGAATGCTAGAAACAACACTAGGTGAAAACTGAAAGATCACAACACATCTGACCTGCATTCTCAGGTAGAAAAAAATAGGAAATGATATGAAATCTGATGTTAAGATATTGTCATTTAACACAGAAAAACTGAGATTCTCTAGAAAAATTCATGTGATCAACTCATAAAATTTAGAGAATAGAAACAGTAGACAATAGAATTTCTATATTAAGGAGGGGATAAAGGCCCCAATTATGTTGCTCCACTCTTCAGGACTATTATAAGGCACTCTTGAGATCATCTGTCCTCTTTCCTATTCTCCACTGTTCAAAGTAATCTGAAAATAGTAAACGGATGGACAGAGGGCAGCCAGAGTTAAAGTATAATATGAGTGGCTAAAAGCATAGACTTTGGAGCTACAAAACCTGTGTCTGAATCCTGGCTGTACTACTCACCAGCATGTGACTTATTACTTGGTCTCTCTGTGCAGCAGTTGGTAATAACTACCTAATTAGCTCATTACGCTGCTATAAGGATTAAATGTGTATTAAAAAGTGCTGAGGGCAATGTATTGAATTATATTAAATGTCTACAGTGGCACAAATGAGATACCACTGTCAAAACAAACTTTTCTGATTTCCTCAAATCCTAAAATCGTGAGCTCCTAATAACTGGAGGTATTTTTATTCTCAATTTATAAATGGGTTCTGTAGAAAAAAACAAGGAACTTACTAGACTAAATTATCCAGTCATAAAGTAGTCCAGTATATAAATATGTAATAGGCTAACTTATCTACAAGACTGATTGCTTATAGAAGATTTTATCTAGCAGTTATTAGAAGTTAGATTCTGGCAAAAAAGGTAGATTACCAAGTAAATACAATTTGTCTTTATATTATTTCTTAATTTAAAAAACTATGCAAAAATTTGGTTAGAAAAAGTACATTAGAGGTGACAGCCATCTTTTATTAATTTTCTGTGACACTTATCCAAGAATTAAATATGAATAATCCTATGATTACTGCTGCACCATTTTACAGATGAGAAAACAGTTTATAGTAGTATTAAATAAAAGAAGTCATACAACTATGTGACAAAGCTGATTTCAAGTTTACTTGACACAAAAGTTTAGCCCCTCAACCCATACTGCCATTACTTGAATGCACATTTAATATAGAAACACAAAATCTTAAATATACAGTTCACTCTGACTTTACTTATTAGAACAAGTCAGAATCAAACAATAAAAGGAAAGTATACATTCAAAGGCACAAATAAATCAATTTTAGACATTGATCACAATAGTTCTCAAAAAGCCTTATAAATTTATCATTTAAAATGAAAAAAATCTTTATATTATTTACAAAACAACATTCTAACCTGAGACAATGGTATATACCAAGAACCTGAACAGCAATCAATATGGGCGAGGCTGTGGGGAAAAAGAAACGCTCTTATACTGCTGATGGGAATATAAACTGGCAAAACCACTATGGAAGTTCCTCAAAAGGCTGAAAATAAACATTCCCTTCAATCCAGCAATACCTCCTCTGGGAATCTTTCCAAAAGAGCCAAAAGCATCATATGACAGAGATATATGCATACCCACGTTCACAACAGCACAACTTACAATACCTAAAATGTGGAAGACACCAAAATACCCATCAACAGACCAATGGATATGTGGTATATGTACACAATGGAATACTACTCATCTACAAAAAAAGAGAAAGGTCTGAGGCTTTTGTATTTAAATGAATGCACCTTGAGACCATCATGCTCAGTGAAGTAAGAGGAAGAAGGTTAAATATCAAATGGCTTCTCTAATATGAGAAATCTAGATTAGTTATTTAACAGAACTAAGTGTGGGTGACAGTGGAAGCTAGCAGGGAGGAGATGGTGTGGGAGAGTCTAGAAGGGAGAAGGGAAGGATCTGTAATTTTGACGCAAAATATATGTGCACAGAACACTCAAGTTCAATGTAAACATATATCATGTATATACATATTAATAAAATGGGAAAAAAGCTAAATTTAAATTTTCTAAATATACCATCATAATGTCCATATAATATTAAGCAGTGTATTTGTGTCAGAAGGATTTATGCATTAAAAATTTTACACTGAAAGTAACTTAAGTTGATCCCATCTTTAACCTTTTCGTACAAGATTTTCAAAATCCACATAACACCTTAACAGGGTGTGTAGGTGGATGGGTGTCTGAAAGTCCACGTTGACTTTTGGAAATAAATAAGCTATAGCATTAGCTAAATCTAAATAGTTCCTTACAGTCTATAATAAAAGGCTGAGAACTATATTCTTCATGATCTAGGTTAGCTTTCCTATATTGTCATTTTTCAAGAATATTAAATGTTACTTAAACAATTTTCATGAGGCCGTTTTTGGGGGAAAAGGATTAGTTTTTGTTTGGGTTTTTCAAATCCACCAATTTTAACAAATATGTCCCCCTGCCAAAAAAAACAGAGGTAGTACTAAGTTTTGAACACAGGTCTTTCATACTTAGCTACATACCCAGCTAGGATCCAGTTTTTTATTTTTTCACATTTTGAAACAGCCTCACAAAGTTACTAAATTGCTCAGGTAGGGCTCAAATTTGCTAACCTCCTGCTTTTGCCTTCAAAAGAATTGGGATTACAGGCATTTGCTATCACACAGAACTATACTTTCCACATTTCAATTTTTTTTTAAAGAAAATCTGTAAAAAGCTGCAGAAGAATCCTGTCACTTCAAACATTTCAGAATGGTTACAATAAATGTCTTTATTTTATTGCTCAGGATTTCTTGTTTCAATGAGTTTTTCTTTTTAGTAGCTGTGGCCATAGTTTAGATATAATTCTGTGTGATCTGTTTTACCACTAGACATTGAATATGGTCAGGTTCTCAAGTTAATAAAATTCTGAGACATTCTATGTAGTGACTGCATCTCAGTAAAAATGTGCACCTGCTAACCAACTCCCTACTGTCATACTCTTGTGTATAGCTAGTATGAAAAGCATGCAGCACAAGCTTTACTATACTGTCAGTACTACAGCACTAAATTTAAAACAAATATATCTATATATTAGAATAAGGCATTTTTACATTTGTTGAATTTCACATCTTATTGGGATAGTACCTGGGTCGAACAGTTAACTCTCGTGTTTGCAGTCATTGAATTTCCACTTACAATAAATCTGATTTTACCTATTTATTTGTTAGAATTTCTGTGTGTCTATTAGCAATTTCCATGGCTGTTTTCCATTATAATAGTCAACTTTGGCCCTACTTTCTACAAATATTTTCCCCTAGTTTGTTACTTGTTTTGTTAACCCTCTTTTTTCTGTTAATTTTCAGAAATTAAATTTTATAATAAAACTTTTTTCCAGTAGTGTCTATAGACCTGTTACATTCTGTATGTCTTCTACTATGTATAAACATAATACTCTTTTTATATCCAGCTTTACAGATGGACTTTTATAAAAAGAAAAATGATGTCATGCTTTAAAATCTTATGTTCCTTTATTCTGAAAGTAAAGAATGCTATGGGAGAAAATGCAAAATATACAGAGCCAGACAGTGTAAAGAACAAAAGCCCACTTTCCTTCAAATTTCAGTCAAGATGTAACAATAAAATCTGGATTTTTTTTCTATGCATATGCAAAAACACAGGCAAAACTAATATTTTTATCTCTTTCCCTCCTGATCTCTTAATTCCTCTCTACTAACAACTCAGGAATACTAAACCAGGAGTATAATACATTCCCTCAGGATAGTAAGACTTCATTGAATTACAAAATTTTTTAATTCAAGAAATGACAGTTAAAATACTAATTTCTAAAACACTTTCTGAAATGCTGCCTCCGCTTCATTTTAATAAGTTCAGAAAACTCAGAATGCCAATGTTTTTCTGAGTATAAAAGATGTAAATCAAATAATGAAAGAATGAAAGCCAATTACACTTACTTGGGATACACTGCTTCATAAAGGTACTTGTCCCCTCTTGAAGATATAATATGAAAAAATAAGATGTAGCCATTTGCTGTCTGAAAAAGAAATTTTATTAATCATAAATTAAAGAGTAAAACTATCATTTAAATTTTAAATACTGTTGAGAAAAATCTAAAGAATAGCATAATCATAGAAATAAAACGATTGTTTTAATAAGACCCTTTGTAGAAAGGTTTAACAGATTTGAAAATATTTCCAAAACATATAACTGAAATCAACAATAAATTGTTACAGGTATAGATGTTCTCAAATAATAGGGTAAATAATTATCCCAAGGTGTAAAGCAACAATGCTATCAAGTCATAACAGTAACTAAATGCTTGACTACTCACAGTCTAAAGTGTATATATTTCAAACTCAATCCTTTGCTTGAATTACTATAAAAAATAGCCTGTGATACAGAAAAATTACAGAGCAAGCTTAAATTTCCAAACTGAATATTAGTACCTCAAATCTCAATGTTTTTCTAACTTAATAAAATATTTTTATTTTTGGAATAGAAATTGTATTAAAAACCAGAAATGCCACGATATGATCATGGCATAAATCTGTATCTTGAGAAGCTCAGCCATTTCACCTTTATATGAAGACACACACACAAACTATATATAGGTGTTTCTAACCATTTTCAAGCAAAATAGTCTTAAGCAGCAGGTGTTTTCCCCAAAATTACCTGACATTCTACAATAAATTCCTATCATTTTAGAGTATGCTAGATGAAAATAAAAATGTTATCTTGATTAGCTATCTACCATAACTAAATATATCAGGCTTTGTATGTACAACAATATGCTACATACTTCGCTGACTACACGACATCTATCACTGGCACTTTGGCATTTTGTAAACAATAAGCCTTCGAACAATTTACACAGTCTTTGTAGTAAATTATTATCCTTAAAATGCAGCAACTAATTTACATACTGAATCTGTCATTAGGCAATGTACCTTTATCTTTATGGCTTCAAATAATGAAAAAAGACAAATAACTCCTTAATCTGTAAGCAACAATTTCAGTATTCAATATCCTCCTGGAAAATGCAAACACACAAACAAACCAAAACTTATTTTTCTAAGCAAACTAAAAAAAAAAAAAAAAAAAAAAACCTGGAATTTTTTTTTTTCCTGTTATCACTTATTTCAAATAATGTTTCTTTTACTTCTGTACAGGACAAAACCATGCATCTGACTCCAATGATGTGTATCACAAAGAATTCCAGTGTCTCACAAAGATTTCCATAATTTACGATATATCTGCATATGTCTTCTATACTAACATATTATGTCAAGTTTCAAATAATAAAGAAACTAGCATTCTGAAATTATTTATTGCTGCATAAATCATATTCTTCTCATTATACATGTTCAAAATAAAATAAACATCATCCCAAATCATACTTTTCCAAGACTACACTATTTTGTATGAACTTCCCAGACTTTGTACATATGTATATATGAAAATACTTGAATGGAAAACAATAAAGTTAAAATCAAAACCGCTCAAAAACACAGGTGCTAAGTATTTTTTACATTAAAAACTCATAAAATTGTTTTGGTAATACTACCATATCGTTTTATTGTACTTTGGGGGAAAAAAAGCTGGATTTCAGTTTTCAACACAAATGTATTGTGACCTTTGTCAATTTGAGGCAATCAGAAACCACACCTAGATTAGGGTTTAGGAACCATGCCTACATTGGGAATTGAGAATCAGCCTGGATTAAAAGAGCTTGAAACTGAACTTATCAAGGCTTCTGGGGCCACTCTGAAATAGTACCTAAGAAGAAACTGGCACAAATTCCAAAAAGAGAGAAAGGCCACCAACTTCCTGAATAGCTCAAGTTAGTAGGAGCACCTCCAAGGGTAGAGAGGCCCTCCCTTGGGGTGAGGGAAGCAAGGACAAACAGAGGCGCTTGGCTGAGGGGGGCGGGGATGAGCAATATACCTCAGAGGCCATCAGACTGGTAGGTCAGCCCACACTGCCTACTCCCAGCACAGAACTCAGGGAAATTGTGGCTCCTCTGACACTCCCTAATACTCAAAGAAACTGCTCAGCTAGGCCTTTAAAGTGAAGTCCCTCAACAACAGAAACATGGGAAGACAAGGCAACAGGACACCCCACAGGGATGGCTGAGACCCCAGAAACTAATGTCATGGGCCCTGAAATAGTAGAACTCATAGGGAAGGAAGTCAAAAGAAAATGAAGGGTTCAAATAACCAGTTCAGGCAAGATATTCTCAAAGAAATGCAAGCAATGATCAGCAGGCTTAAAGAAGAACTTACTAATCAAAGAGTGGTCCTAATGGAGACAAAGCTCACTGAGCATACTGAAGCCACAAAAAGTTGGCTGACATAAATAAGGAAATGCAAAATATGAAAGAACAGTTTGATCAGCTGATGGAGGATTCAAAGAGAAACAATCTCAGAATTATGGGTATGAGAAAAAGAGCAGAAGACAGCACCAAGGAATAAAGAATTTATTCATTGAAATCATACACGAAAAGTTCCCTAGTCTAGAAAAAAATTAATTTTCAGGTGTAAGAAGCTTATAGAACACCAAGTAATCTCAACCTGCAACCACCAGAACATATCATAATCAAATCCTCAGAAATACAACATAAAGAGAGGGTGTTAAAAGCAGCAAGAGAAAAACAGACATTATTCTATCAAGGCAACCCCATTTGAATTACCACAAATTTCTCAATGCAAACTTTAAAGGCCGGGAAAGCCTGGAACAAGATCTTCCAAGCTTTAAAAGACAGTAAGTGTCAACTCAGGTTGTTGTATCCCGCAAAATTATCCCCGAAAATTGAAGGAGATGTAAAAATTTTTCATGACCAAGAATCTCTAAAGAAATTTGCAAACACTAGCCCAGCAATGCAGAAAATACTTGAGCGAATCTTTAAGAGAAGCAGAGAGACAAGCAGCACCAAAAATATGAAGGAAAGGAAACAATTAAAGAGAAAGTGTAACAAAAAAATTGATATTTAAATCATTTGACTGGTATCCTTTTAAAACAGTACCAACTTTATTATGAAATCTGTGAATCTTCCCCTATAACTATTATTTTTAATAGTATAAAAGTTTGCAAAACATAACAATTATATTCAACATAGGGAATTGGTATAAAATCTTTAAAAATATGTATGCATGAAGTTAGGGATGGATAGGTAGGTGAAAGTTTGATAAACGAAATCTGGCAAAATGTTAATTAGTGAAATGTGAGTAAAATTTATTAAAGCTAAAAAAATCTGAAATACCTAAGTATGCCACTCTATCTATTGCTTTAAGTGTACTATATTTATGTGATACAGATTTAAGTCCATTTAATGTAGCAATCTGATACAGACCTAGGCTAATGTAATGTAGCATGTTTTTTGAATGTACAAACATTGATCTTCCAGTACTCAGGTAAGGAATATAAAATTTCTTTTTTTTCTCACAGTTCCTAGCCTTATAAATTACATTGTTATAGTTCTCTTCTCATGTGGACTGGTGGTTAAAGCATGTTAAAAAAAGACACACACGAAAAAATAACTTTTGGCAAATCATCCCAATAAAGAGCTCTGCTGGACCCAGAGAAGAGGCATCAAGATATGGTCACTGCAGCCCATTCTAGGGGTAAGAAGCTGAACTAAACAAGTGGTGGTCTGAGTAGTGAAGTGAGTCAGACACAGAAGATTAAATATGTTAAATATTTCATGGTTTCTTTGATTTGGGAAACCCAGAATACAGGCATTCTATAGAACCAAATGGGTGTGATAGTGGGAGTTACAGGGGGATGGGGAGGGTATGGGAGGGCCAAAAATGGGGAGGGAAAGCGATCATAATATTGATGTGATATGTATGTGCAAAAAATACTCAAGTTCAATGTATGTACTACATATATATATATGTATATATATATGTATATATATTAATAAAACTGGGGAACACAAGTGAAGTAGAACTGCAGAGATAGAAATTAAAATGAGGGGCTGGAAAAATAGCTCAGAAGTTAAAAGTGTTTGCCTCTATGCGAGTGCTAAGTACTGGAGTTCGATTCCCCAGCACCACATAAGTTGGGCATGGTGACGCACACCTGTAACACCAGCACTCAGGAGGCTGATCCCGGCAGATTGCCCTGAGTCCAAGACCAGCCTGGGCTATGTGAGTTCAGAACCACTGTGGACTGAAGAGTGAGACAAGGCTCTGTCTCAAACAAACAAAACCCCCTCAGCATATACTGCTATTATTCTTCTTTTTAAAGTCCATTATTCAAGAAATTTAAGAAAAAGAAATGAAATTTCAACTAAATTAAGTGCTACTCTGCCACTGCCATTTCTGCCTTGGACTGGCCAAAGATGTGTGGATTTAGACCTCTGAAAATGAACTCAGGGCCTTGCACTTGCTAGGGAAGCACTTTAACCACTGTGTTATTCCTCCAACCTCAATAACAATATATGCCAGAGTTTATATTGCAAGCAAGCAAAAAAACCCCATGTATTTAACATATGTTCCCTGATGCCGACAAAGTTCAACTGGAGACCAATAAAGGATGATTTTGGAAAACTTTCAAATATTTTGCAACTAAAATAGTACACTATAAATAACTCATGGATCAGAACAGAAATTAAAAGGGTCATTTAAAAATGTATTAAAATGTGTGGGATTCTGCTGAAGCAGTATTTGTTGAGAAATTTATGGCTTCAAATACCATTTTTTCGATTTTAAAAAAATCTCAAATTGTTGATCTAGCTTTCACCTTGTTGAACTAAAAAAAAATTAATGAAATCCCAACTAAGCAAGGAGGGAAAAACAATACATATCAGCATGAAAGTCAATGAAACAGAAAATACAAAAAAACATTGAAACATTTCTGAATTTTTAAAGGAAGTCACTGTAAATGGCATGCTTCTAGTCATGCTAATCAGGTAAAAAGGAAAGTGTTATAGTTTAAATCTAAAATGTTCTCTAAAGGCTCATGTACTCATAAAGTGAATGGAACATGGGGCATTATGGGGGTATGGTGCTCATCAGTGGATTAATCACTGGTGATTTTGTTGCTGTTAGGAGATGGTGTCTAGCCTGACAAATGGGACACTCAAGACATGACCTGCAAGGGTATATAGATCTTTTGCTGGCTTCTCTCTTTTCACTTTGCTTCTTGGCTGTCATGGGATTAGCAGTTTCCTGGGCCATGCCACTCAGCCACTGCCATTTTTGTCTTGGACTGGCCAATCACGTGTGGGTTTAGACCTTTAAAACTGTGAGCTGAAATTAACCCATCTAAGTTATGGATATCTGATATAATGTCCCAACAACAAGAAAGTGACTAAGAAAATTTAACTATTATCAAAAATGAGAGATGATAAAACTCCAGATTCCTTACAATTATGAGGTCTGAAGGAGATGAGAAAAACTCAATCATATCATTCACTTTTTTAAAAAGAAGCTAGACCTGTCCGCTGTCAAATGACATAGCAATAACACAGATATGACTGATTCTGTTCTTTCCAAAAATGAACTAGTACCATTTGTTGCAAAAATGTGTCATGACTTCTCAGACAACCCTATAGTATTTAATTGGTTCTTATAGTATATCAATAATTGGTTTAAGATTTCATAAAATCATTACTGCAGATTCCTTTCATACTTTGATTGGAGGCATAAGGGTTAATATGAATTCTTTTTCACTGTATGGCAAGAGCTGGCTTATCTGTGCCACAGACATTACTGTGACTAGTTTTTCCTTCAATTATTGATGCCAGAGATCAAGAGATCAGAAAATCATTAGGTCAGACAGTAAAGTAACCCTTAAGTTTCATAGATGAGTAGGCTGAAAATGGATGTGAATAGCAAAAATAATCAGAATCAAAGAAACAAAAAAGACAAATGGTGAGGGGAAAGCTGGCCTCTTTTCCAAGATGGAATATTCTAGGACCAGAGCCTGAATACTCTGTAGAAATAGAAGGCAGTCACCAGAGCAGAACAATAAGCTCAGTATTGTTAAAAGCAAGGTCATCTTGATAGCAAGGCCAACAGTGTGGTCAGCACAGGATAAGGAGCCTGACAGAAAGCACATAATGGTGGGCTTAAAGGCACCTACCTGATGGTGAGCTCACTACCATCTGCTCATGCTCAGTATGCCCTGATTACAATATATAAGCAGATGTATACGCCAATAAAGCTTCAGCTTCTAAAGTTACTGATATCAGCTCCACATGTCATCATTCAAGTAAGCATCTCACCTCCCAGACCTACCTGTATTCCCCCAGTATGACAAATACTTTTAACTGAACAGATCTTCATAGTAGGAATACACTGTTTTTTTTGCTATTCTAACTTAAATGAAACGCTGAGAAACACAGTCAACAGAAAAAAAGACACTAAGATACCTTCAAAAATACCTAACTCCTCAAAATCTGATTTCATAGGTAGTGAAACAGAGAAGCCAAGAGGAAAAGAACTCAAGCAAAAGGACCAAATGTTTAATCAGTCCAAGGAAGAAATATTTAAATTCAAAGGATGTTTAATGAGCTCAACAAGAGATTTACCAAAGACAATGGATTTAGTTGATAAACTGATAAAAGGTTAGCAAGTTTACAAAGCATAAAAACAACAACAACAAAAAAAGGTACACAAACTAGGAAATGCAAGACATGAAGAATCATTTTGGCAAAGTAGAAAATTTAAACCAGGTATGTTATCACAGGCCTGTAATCCCAGAATTCTGGGAGACAGAGGCAAGATGACCTTAAATTCAAACCCAGCCTGTGCAACTTAGCAAGACCCTGTCTCTAAATAAAAATATAAAAACTGGAGGAATGTACAGCAGTGAAAATGCTTGCCTGGCAAGCCAAGGCCCTGAGTTCAATTCCCCATAACCACATAACCCTGGTGTGGTGAGGCATGCCTGTCATCCCAGCACTCAGGAGACTGAGCGCCGAGGCAGGAGTACTGTCATGATGTGCTGATGCATGCCTGTAATCCCAGAACTCAGGAGGCTGAGGGCTGAGGCAAGAAAATTGCCATGAGTCCAAGGTTAGCTTAGGCTACATAGTGAGTTCAGAAGCAGCCTGGACTACAGAGCGAGACCCTGTCTCAAATTTAAGTAAGTAAATGAATAAATAAATAAATGGCGGGGGGGGGGGGTGAAACTCAAGAGTGAAGGTTCTATGCTCAATCTGTAGTGAAAATAAATCAACCAGAAATATTTAAGTGAAAGTACAGGAAGCTGCTTCAGCACTCTAAAAATAGAGTATGAGACCCTGAAGAGAGGCTGATGAACTGAACCATGTACTCACTGGCACCCTGAAAATAACAGCACAACAAGGACAGTGAGTAGAAAAGCTGCTGAATGACTCAAAATAAAATCAACCTCAGAATTATGAAAGTCAAAGAAAAAACACAGAACAACAAAAAATATATAAACACCTAAAATCAACAGAAAATTTCTTAAACCTAAGAAAAGAAATTAATACTGAGGTACAAGAGGCATAAAGATAGAACACAAAGGAACCTGGACCAGAAAAGAGCCTCTCCACAACCTATCAAAATCAAAATCCCAGAAATCCAACACAAATAGAGAATACTAAAAGATATAAGAGAAAAACAAAAGATAACCTACAAATGCAAGCCTAACAGAATAACTGTGGAATTCTCTGCACAAACCTGGTTTTGAACTCACAAGGTAGCCCTGGCTACCCTTGAACTCATGGCAACCCTCTTGCCTCAATATCCCAAAAGCTGGGATTTCCAGTGTGCACCACCACATCAAACTTAATTTCTGCTTTTTTTTTTTTAAAAAAAAATTACATTCCCCAGTTCTTTTTGATTCTAAGACAAGGTCCTACTAAGTTAGCCAGGATGGCCTTGAATTTGGATTTCTCCAGCCTCAGCTTCCCAAGGACAAGTGCGTGCTACTGTGCTTGACATAAATTTATCTGAATTTGTTCAAATCTATACAATTATGATAAGAAAATAAGACTTCAGATGTTATACAATTGATTTTCTTTTACATAAGTATAAACTGCTGAAAGTTGTAATTCTGAGATGTTACCTGTGGTTGCCTACTCAAATTTTTGTTTACAAGCCATCCATGTTTTTATTATAACTCAATTTAACTCTGCATTATACCTATTTAACTGAATCTTTAACTTATCAATTTTATAAAGCCAGATAAGCTCTAGAGAATTCTGATTTTATTTCAAATTTAAGTATGTTACTCTGCACATAACTATAATTTCTCCAATAATTACTTTTCACTAAAAGTATATGTATCAACTGCACAAACAAGAGTATTATGTATAAAGTTACTAATAACTTAAAAATTTAAAATAGGAATTTGTCAGCCACAGAGCAGGCAATGTCTCCAAGGTCAACAGAGCACCAAAATGTCAAAACAACAGAATACAAAAAAAAAAAAAAAAAAGGTCATCACTGACAGAGCAAACAAGACTTTAGTGTTATAATAGTCTAACTACAATATCAATGATGTCTGGTACATTATTTTTGATAATATATGTCAACTAAATAGAATGAAATTCCTTTCAAGAGTGTAACAACTGGTTAAACAGCTTAAAGTTACTATTCCCTACCATCAAAACTGACTGAAAGGTTTTATATATATTAGTGCTTATCAATAATGAGAATTTACACAGGTCATATTTGAAAAAAATTTTCATGAAAGTATACCCAAATATACCAACCCATCAACATATTTTACAATACACTATAATATTTGTTAATTAGTAGACTTTCACAGTATTCTTAGATTCTTATCATGATTTTTACATTTTAACACTTCAGATTAAATGCTTCCACTTAATTTAAGTGGAAGCTTCTCTTCTGCAAAAATGGACTTTGTTATACAAAAATTTCCTTTGCATCTGCATTAAAACTGCTATTGGAACTGTCTTAAAATTGCTACTGAAACTGTGGCTTGTGCTCAGAAGATACATTTACTGGTAATTTAGTGTGGGGTAGAGAGCTTTTACCAGACAGCAATTAAGCGTAAAAGGCAGCTTCACATTACTTATGTTTCAAACAATTTTATTAGATGTCACTAAAATGACTTCAGCATTATCAGTTTCGTATCAAGCACTGTTTGCTTCCAGATCGAACTCATTAGAAAACTTAAATCTGCAGCAAAAGTTATTTTCTGAGTGGGATGGGAGTACTACACACTGGCAGTAGACTTGCCTCACATTTATGAGGCCCTGGGGTTGATTCCCAACACCCAAGAAGAGAGCTATTTTCCATACTCATTCACTGTTAAGCAGCAGGTGGTGATTCTTCCAAGTTCAGTAAAATGTCATTTTCATCTATGAGCTACAAAAATTTCCAATGTGGTGGTGCATGCTTGCAATCCCAGCATTCAGAAAGCTGAGGCAGGAAGATTGTGGGGAATTTGGGACCAGCCTGGATTACATCATGAACTAAGGGCCAGCCTGGACTACAGCATGAGCCCTGTCTCATAAAACAAAACAACAAAACAGTTTTCAATGAACCTTTATCACTTTGTAGCTACTGAACAACAATGTAGGGTAAGTCAGGAGATAAAGCTTCCGACAAAAATTTAAAATAGCCATAGGCTTTAAAAGTATGCTTCAGACAGGGAATGTCTTGCCTGACCCCCTCCTCCCCCAAAAAAATTCTCATATATTTGGATGCTTTGCAGTATGTGTAGATTCCATATACTGTTAAGAGGCCTGGTCAGAAGAGTCAGATCACTGGGGCTTGATCCAGATGAGGCAAAACTCTGGGACAGGCCTGTAAGGTTATATGCTAACTCCATCCTTCCCCTGGCCATGCTGCTAAGTCTCTGCCACACACTTCCATCACTGCTGGCTATCCATGAACTGCCTGTAATCTTCTCTTACTGTGAGCTAAAATAAACCTTTTCTTCCTTAAGTAGTGGATTATCAGATAATATATCCCAGCAACAAGAAAGTAACTAAAACAAAAAGTCTTACATATTCACAAGGTTTGTAAATCTGTCTAACTAAATCTTTTTCTGTTCCTCACGTATTTTTAGTAACATTAACTGATTACTACCACTGTAGTGGGATTCCTCTAGATTGTACTGAATTAGTTTTCTCAACTTGAGACTTTTTTCATCTGGAATTGTTCCACACGTGCTATTCGTACAGAGTATGTCCCAGTTACTTCATACTCAGCAATGAGCATTCAAGTAACTATAAATGAGTAGTATTGTAACATTTGTTAACTCATTAAGGAACCAAACAAAATTATTTTGAATGCATTTTCATACTCATGCTTTATTTTTGTGAAAAAGTTCTGATATGATAAGAATACTGATTTGTTTTGAACACTGAAATATGTAAAAACTATTCAGAGTATGCAATCTACATATAAATAGGAAGCAGGATGAATGTACTGTGTTGTTTTTAAGTCGGCTAACTCCTGCTGGAGCAAGTACACACTCAATAGCTTTCATCATTTAGAACATTTTCAGATGATTAGTCAGCACATTATAGCACAGACTAGAAAAAGACAGGAAACAGAGTAATATGTTAGACAGGGTGTTGCTCTGTAATCCAGACCAATCCTGAAGTCACTATGTAGCCTAGACTGGCCTCCTATGAACGGCAATCCTCCTGCCACAGCCTTTCAGGGGCTGGGACTCCAGGTGTATGCCATCACAGCTGGCTATTTCATGTGGTGCTGAGGAATTAAGCTCAGGGTCTTGGCTCATGCTAAGTAAACACTTTAATCACCCAGCTATGCCCCTAGCCATTGTTTTTCTAATATATATTATTTGTGTGACCTTGGATAAGATAATTTTCAGAGCCTCTATTGATTCATAACAGAAGACAATATTATTTACTTCAAAGCATTGGTCTAAAAATGAATGAAACATGCTCTGATTATAGTAGTACTTATAATAGATATGCTCAGCAAAAATATTATTGTCATTGCAATTAAGTGATAATGACACTTCTAAAGATGACAGTGCTGTGGTTCAGATATGGAGGGTCCCACAAAAGTCTCATGTATTTGGATATAGCAGGGTAACTATGGAACTGTGTGTTATTGAAAGACAGAGCCTAGCTGGAAGAAGCAGATGCATGGGGTTTGGCCTGGAGAGACTGTTGTCAATTTGCTGAGACTGGGGATACCCAGGGCAGAGCTTTCAGGTATCTGATGTTGACTTGTGAGTTAGCAAGAGAGGGGCCCACACAAGGTGTGTGGGGCCTAACTGGCAGCTTGAATTGAATAAAGGAAGAAGAAGAAACATTGTTACAGCTTCTTCCACAGAAAGCTCTGGCCCTGCCTTAAAATATAGACATGACTTTAGTTCCTGCTTCATTCACTTGGTTGCTGCCTGCAATGCCTTAAGCAGTTCCCCAGCCTTTGCCATGTGCCTTCACTGTTGCCTGGTGTCCCATGAATCTACTGGGTAAGGCCTTCTGAAACCATGAGCTAAAAATAACATTTTCCTCTTTTAAATTGTGATGTCCCTCACTTCCTAACATATCTAACTTTTCTAGTCTGTGCTATAATATGCTGACTAATCATCTGAATATGTTCTAAATGATCAAGAATATTGAATGTTTGTGTACCTGCTCCAGCAGGAGTTAGCAGATTTAAAAGCCACACACTAAATTTACCCTGCTTCCGCAAGTCAATACCCAAGGAAACAACTAAGACAGTAATAAAATATAAACTGGAAAGAAAAGTCAGCAGTTATATCTAATGTAACAAAAGAGAAATGCATAAAGAGATTCAAAAGGATATGGTAATTTAGTATGATACAAGCACATAAAGTTTATTCTTTGCAACATTCACCAAAATGAAAAACAGAAGTTAAAATTAGATCAGCCTTCAAGAACAAAACATGAAAATGAGGCAATAATACAAGATAGAATATAGTTGCTATGTTTAGGGATGGCAGACAGTAAAGTCAACAAAAACACAGTAAGTGGTAGCACGGTAGATAGTAAATACATATAATCAGTGTAGCAATTCTTATCACAGGAAGACAAAGGCATATGTATATAAGAAAGATGAAAAGGAAGTCATCAAGAAACCAGCTTAAACATAATGCAATGATTTCATTAAAAACATTATTAATGTTGAAAGACTACTTACAGACACGGCTATCATGGTACTGTCTGGCCTCCATTCAACTTGTTTGTAGCATCCAAACTGAGCAGATGATTTCAGAGGTTCCTTGTAGGTTACAATTAACACACTGGGCTGAAAAAATTATACTCTTATTAGTAGCTCATAAAAATATAAAAATTTAGCATAAAGAATACTCTGAAAGTATTTTCAAAGTTGAATAATAGACAACATAACCTAATGTAAAACATCAGCTTTCAATACTCTAAGTAAATCAAACAAACAAAAAAAGTTATGCTTATATCTACTAAAAAAACGCAACAATTAATAACATTCTTAAACAGAAAGAAATACTCAGATGAGCTGACAGGTGAATTCTGCCAAGTATTTAAAGAAATTATACCAGTTCTCTCGAAATCCTTCCAGAAGATCGAAGAGAGACAAAAAAAATACTTTAATTGATTCTATCTAACCAGAGTTATTCTAATACTGAAAGCAAATACATTATATGCAGAAATGCAGTAATCTAAAATCTCTCATGAGCATAGATACAAACTCTCAACTGTTACCATACCTAATCTAATGCCTAAAAAGAATTATGCACCACAGCTAACAGGGATACATCCCAGGTATATAGGCTGGCTTAACACAAGAAAATAAATGCAATCCATTCCATCAACAGGTTAAAGAAGAAAGCAAATTATGTAACAATGTCAATAAATGCAGTGAAAGCATTGACATACCCCACTGATGATAATTCACAGCAAACTAGGAATAGAAGGACTTTCTTCCACTTAATTATGAGTATTTACAAAAACCCACATGTAATATATTTAGTGAGAAATTCAAAGCTTTCTTACTAAGATCAGGAAAAAAGGCAAAGATATCCCCATTCTTCAGTACTTTTCAACACAGATCACAACTCTAATTTAGACCAAAAAATAGTAAGTAAAAAGTATACATGCTGAAAAAAACTAAAACTCTTAATTCATACATACCATAATTATCTATGTAGAAAATATGAAAAAAATAAAATCTTGGAAACTACTAAGCAAAGATAACAAGGTTACAGGATACAAAGTTAACTTACAAAAATCAGTAACTTGCCTCTACTCCAACAATGAAAAAGTGAAGTCTGTAATTCAATACATATTTCCACTTACATTAGGCCCTATAAATACAGAATGACATTAAGTATGGCAACATTTTTTAAAACAAACACCAGGTCCTTGCTACTTTTTTGTGGCTGGGACAAAATACCAGCCACCCACAACTTAAGGGAGGAAAGGTTTATTTTAGCTCAGTTTCAGAATGTCTCACACAGTCCATTCATGGGGCAGGTGGCAACAGTGAAAGTAAATGGCTGAAAACCTGCTTATAGCATTGCAGACAAAAGCCAAGTGAAGCAGGTGTAAGCCTATGTCTGGAGACTCAGATCAGACCTCGGAGCTTTCTCAGGAAGAAGCTGCAATAATGTTTCATCTTCCTTCCTTTAATTACTTGAAGCTGCCAGCTAGGACCCCCCCCCCCCCCCCA
>PVKB01000651.1:127179-160574 GCA_004027205.1 Ctenodactylus gundi | reverse complement strand
CTCTGAGATGTCTTGTTCACCCCTGGCCCCCTCAGCAAAGCTCTCCCGCCTGTCCTGGCTTCCTTCCCCCAGGGCAGGGATCTCTACTCTCAGAGGTGCGCCTACTCCGCTGAGCCATTCCCCTCTCACTGCCTAGTCCCAGCACAGGCCTAAGAAGAATCATGGCTCCCCACCGCACACCGTCACAGCCGTTCAAAGAAAGCTCTCAGCTAAGCCTCTAAAATGAAGTCCCCCGACACCCGAAACATGGGAAGAAGACAGGACAAAAGGGCACCCACAGAGATGACTGAGACCCCACAAACTAATGGCATGGGCCCTGAAATGTGGAATTCATAGGGAAGGAAGCCAGGAAGCAAATAAATGAGTCAAACAACCAGTTTAAACAAGACGTTCTCAAAGAAATCCAAGTATTGATCAGCAGGCTTAAAGAGGATCTGACTAAGCAAACAATGGTCCTACTAGAGACAAAGCTCACTGAGCATATTGAAATCACAAATAAAAAGTTGGCTGAGGTAATTAAAGAAATACAAGATATGAAGGAACATTTTAATAGGGAACTGTAAAATCTAAAAGGAAATCTAGGTGAAATTGAGAGCATGAAAATTTTATGTAACAACAGGGAAAGACGACTCAGATATTGTGAAGACAAGTCTGAGGAAACAAATAATATAATTAGGCACGACTCCAAAGTTAGAAATAAGCAAAGTAGCTGGATAAATCAGCAGACGGATGATTGAAAGAGAACCAATCTCAGAATTATGGGGTGTGAGAGAAAGAGCAGAAGACAGCACCAAAGGTATAAAGACTTCATTCATGGCAATAGTGGAAGAAAATTTCCCTAATCTAGGAAAAGAAATTAACTTCCAGATACAAGTAGCTTATACAACACCAAATAATCTCAAACAGCAATGAGACTTGCCACGACATATCATTATGAAAACATCAGAAATACAACATAAAAATATTAAAAGTAGCAAGAGAAAAACAGACACAGGCATCATTTACCAAGGTAAACCCATTCAAATTACTGCAGATTTCTCGAGGCAAATTCACAGTCTAGGTGAGCAAGATCCTTCAAGCTTTAAAAGACAGCAAGTATACTCAGGCTGCTATATCCAGCAAAATTATCTCTGAAAATTGAAGAAGAAAAAAATTTTTATGACCAAGAATACCTTAAGAAATCTGTAACAACTAGCCCAGCCTTGCAGAAATTACTTGAAGAAATATTTGAGAGAAGGAGAGAGGTAAGCAGCACTGAAAAATCCTGGAGGAAAGAAAACACCTGAAGAGAAAGTATAACAACAAAAAAAGTTGGTATTTGAGTCATATGATTAATATTCTTCGAAAATGGTACCAATTGTCTCATAAAATACATTAATCTTCAACATGGGCAATAGGTATAAAATCTTTGAAAAATGTATGCATGAAGTTAGGGATAGGCAGGAAAAAGGATAAACCAAATCTGGCAAAATGTTAATAATTAGTGAAATGTGTGTAATTTATGAAAGCTAAAAATATTTGAAATAACTAAGCATATTTCTCTTGCTTTAATTGTAGTATACTTATGTGATACAGATTTAAGTGCATTTAATGTAGCCAACTGATAGTCCTGAGCGTGTTTAATGTAGCAATTCACCTGTTTGATGTTGAGTGTAAGTTTAAACCAAATCAAGCAAAATGTTAGTAATTAGTGAAATGAAGAAGTTATGAAAGTTAAACTCTGAAATAACTAAGTATACCACCATATGTTACTTAAGTATACTTATGTGATATAGATTTAAGTTCACTTAAAGTAGCAATTTCATAGTCTTAATTTCATTTATTGTAGCAATTCACTTATTCAGTCTTTGATATGTTTACCCTAAGAAAACTGATTAATGTAATGCTAACCTTTTGAATGTACAAACATGTACCTTTCAGTACTCAACTAAGGCATTTGAAATTTAACTTTTCTTTTTCTTTCTCATATTTACTAGCCTTATGAATTACTTGTAGTTCTTATGTGGACTGGTGTATGATGCTAAGTTAAAGAATATCAACAAAGATATAGCGAAATATAAAAAAAAACAGAACTTTTGGCAAACATCCCAATAAAAGGATCTGCTGGACTCAGAGAAGAGGCATCAAGATCTGACCACTGCAGTCCATTCGAAGGGTAGGAAGCTGAGCTAAAGAGTGGTGACTTAAGTGAAATAATTCATATGCAGAAGATTAAATACGTTAAGTATTGTATGTTTTCTCTGACTTGGGAAACCCAGAATTCAGGTATTCTATAGAATCACATGATGTGAAAGTGAGAGTTGGGGGATGGAGAAGGGGGTATATGAGGGCCAAAAAATGGGAAGAGATTGTAAAGTTGATGTGATATACAAAATACTCAAGTCCATTGTAAACATTATGTACTGCATATGTATATTAATAAAAATAGTGGAAAAATAAAAAATAGATGTACCACTGCAATATGAGAAGTGTGAGAAGCTGATAGCAAAATAGATTAAAGAGGAGCAGAAAGTATGTAAGAATTCTCTATACTTTCTGGTGTTTGCTGTGAATCTAAAATTGTTTTAAAGTCTTTAAAAATAAAACACCAAAAAGAATTCACTCAACAACTACTACATGGTTAAAGTACTATTTAGTATGCCAAGAAGCAAAGTTATACATTACTTTCTAGTGTCTAGCTTACCTAAGAACACAAACTATACGTTAGTAAGTTTCAGGGAGACCAGGTAGCACATAATCAAATCAAATCAAATCAAATCAAAAGCAGAAAACAGAAAAAAAAAATGTTTCCTAGAAAGTGACCACAGGCAATGCAGAGAAACTTGCATTGAAAATCCTTCCTATAAATAAAAATGATAAGAAATCGTGAAGATAAAATATTTCAAGGCTTTGGGGAACAAACTAAAGTAGGCAAAAACTGGAACAGTTTCTATGAAAGGATATACCATGTAAGATTGGTAATTCACCTCAAAGCACAACATAATCTGAACCTGGCTAAAAATGTAAGAAAGTCACAAATTTACCGGCTCGAAGTATCAGAAAACAAAGGTTGGATTTGCTGAAAAGTTATGGAGGAATTCCTAAGAGTGTCTCTCAAAAATATGCATATAAACTACATATTACAGCACAGAATTATATATAAAAAAGAAAAAAACAACTGGATTAACATAAGCGATGTCATTAATAAGACCAATTCATTTTACCTATTTGGGTTTTTTTGAGACAAGATCTTGCTCTAAAGTCCAGGATGGTCATGAACTCATTATGAACCCCAGGCTGGACTCAAATAAGACAAATCCTTTTAAGCAATAGAGTACAAGAAGAAAAAGCAGTAGTAGAAAGACTTATGTCAAAAGTAATAGCTGAAAACTTCCACATTTAATTTTTAGAAATGTTTAAGACTCAAAAAAAACCCTCCACAAATCTCACATAGAATAAAAACTGCATCACAATCATACTGATGAAAACAAAAGACAAAAAGGCACTCGTGACAGTTTTAAAATCTAAGGCTGCACAGGGTATTATAAACAGCAGTGATCTTTCCTAGAAATGTTAATTTCAATTGTACAAAAAGAATAAGTATAATCTAGGACTGGAATAAAAATACGTGAGCAGATGAGAGCAGCTTAAACACAGACACAAACATAGGGCACTTCTTCTACCCACTGCCCCAGGATAAAGTTAGCTGAGCTCTCAGCAGGTCAATGAAGGTTACAACAGAATAAAATGGTAACAGTTTACATACCAAAAACATTCAACTTGAATTCCACATCCAAAGAGAACACTCTTCCAAAATAAAGTTGAAATAAAGACATTTTTAGTAAACTGAATGAACGTATTCAACACCTGAAGACCTACATTATTAGTACAAGAAGTTTTGATGGATGGGGCTGGAAGAATGGTACAGTGTTTAAAGTACCTTCCTTGGAAGTGCAAGGTCCTTTGTTCAATTTCCCAGCACCACATAAAGCCAGGAGTGGTAGGGCATGCCTGTAAAACCAGCACTTGGGAGGCAAGAGGATTGCCCAAGGCCAGTCTGGGTTACACACTGAGTTCAGGACAAGCCTGTCTCAAAAAATAATAATAATAAAAATAAAAAAGTAATGGAAAATAATCAGGATAAACAAAAATGTTATTAATTTTTCAGATCATGAAAAAATCATAAACGTGAGTAAACTGCAAGACTGCATAAATCTCTTATTTCTCAAAAGTGCATGATCATTTAAAGCAAAAACTAACATAATTGTGAGACTAACAAAGTGTAAATGTAACTCATAAAGGATGAGAAGCAAACAGACCTATACTGTTTAAAAAGTTTCTATTATTTACACAAAGTAGTAATATTATTTCTGAATACAGTGTGATAAAGAATATTAACTTCTTAAACCTAGGAACTACCTCCATTCTAAATGCAAAGAGGTATCAATTAAAAAGGTAACAAAGAAGTTTAATTAGAATTCTAAAATATTCAGGCAATTCAAAGTAATGAAACAAAAACAGATGAGATAAATGTAAAACAAAGAGCAAACTGTTACACCTAAGATTAATTATATCAATAGTTCCATTAACTGCAACAAACAAAGATGTGAGACATGCTGGTAGTAGTAATGTAGGCTCATAATCCCAGCTATTCAGGAGAGTCAGGTAGGAGTATCACATTTTGCTAGATCAAATATCAAAGTTTAAGAAGTGCTGGTGAGGTAGCTCAAGTCTTCCCAGATTCAATGCTAAATATTGTTCCACCCCTACAGTAAAATTCATCTACTGCTGACCACCAAAAAAATAGATTTTGAACACAAATATACAAGAGTAAAGAAAAACGGAGAAACATACACCATGTGAATAGTAAACCAAAAGAAAAGCTGAAATGATTAGAACAAAATAATTACCATAAATATTACTAGAAATAAGGAGAAACATTACGTAATAAAATGGTGAATTCATTAAGGCCAATGATTATACTTATGTCTGTACCTACTAACAAAGCTTCAAAATATATCTAAGAGGACATGATTGAAAAGATAAATACATTAATAATCAACAACAGTAATTTATAAGATTGGGAAAAGCTACACAATCATATTCATTCTTCTACATCAGAGGCTGGCAAACCTTTCAGAAAAAAATCGGGAGCGATAACTTAGCTCCTGTGAAACACATATACCTACATGTACATATACCTGCATCTTTCCTTCATGCAACTTTTAAAAACCTAACAACTTTGTTTTCTGGCTGTACAAAAATAAGCCCACAAAGGCCAGTTTATAAATCCTTCAATATTCTATGTCACTCATTCTACCACTTGCTACAGTATCTCTTCTGCTGCTAGGCTAAAACAAATGTATTTTTTCAAGGCCTAGCCCAAGAAAAATGTAAGATTTCCTTAACAATTTAAATCCTCATATGAATTCCCCTGTATCTGAGAGGAGTTAGCTTCTATCAATTAAGATCAACTCATACTCTTTTTCATTTTTTTTTTCTATTAGCATGTATTTGGGAAACACAGTAACAATCTGCTGGAGAAATTGGGGTATTTACCTATTGCATCTTGATCATTTTTACTTCCCTGTTTCAACCTCAACTCCCCTCCATATCCCTTTTTCCTCTCCACAAAGTCTATCTTCTATCTTTTTTGTATGCTTTTCTTTTTTGGAGCTCTCTTACTACTAAAACCATGAGATACTAACCTTCTGTGTCTGATTCATTTAGGTGAACATAAAAGTTTCAAGGTGCAACCATTTGCCTAAAAATGACACAAATTTCTTCCCTTATGCCAAAGTAGTACTCCACTGTGTAAATATACCATATCTTCTTTATCCATTCATGTGCTGGTGAATATATCAGCTACTTTCGAGATTTAGCTGTTAGAAGGTGTGCTTCTATGAATATGGCCATCCAAGTATCCCTTGTGTATGATGACTCTTTTGGGCAGGTACCCAGAAGGGGCATAGCTGGCTTAAATGGAATACCTCTTTTCACTTTTTCAAGGAATGTCCATACTGACTTTTATACAGGTCTACAGTTCTTCTAGCAATGTAGAAGAGTTCCTTTTTCCCTTTACAACCTCACCAGCATTTCTTGTTTCAGTTCTTGATATCTGACATTCTTAACTGCAGTTAGGTGGAACCTCAGTGTTCTTTGGATTCGCATTTTTCTGGTGGCTAAAGCTGAATTTTTAAATATATATTTACTAGCCATTTGGATTTCTTCTGAGAACTTTCTATTCATTTCAACTGCCCAGTTTTTGAACAGGTTTTTTATTTTTTGCATTTATTTTTAGTTCTCTGCATAGTCTAGCTAATAATCTTCTGTCTGAGTAGCTGGCAAAATTTTTTCCCATTCCATCTTAACTCACTTTTCATGACAATGCCACTTTCAAGCAATATAGTTCTTATATTTTTCAGAATGTGCCTCAGTCTATGCAAATTTCCTACTTCCCCTCAAACACATAGGCACTAATTTAAGCATCCATCATGGGTGTCGCCTACAGCAATTATTGCTGTAGCACTCTAGTGATAGCATCTTACATTCTTCACCTCTCCTACATATAGATCTGTAATGCTTTCAATAAGAAAAACTAATACTTCTTAATTTGATCATGTATGCCAATATAGAATCAGGATAATTTTAGTTTTAGTCCATCAATATCATTTTGTTCTGTTGCTCAAAATGTTCAACTTTGACAATGGAGAGGCATTCCTGACTCCTTTATCCTTTTAATGCACGCTCATTTTTTACTTTTTAGAATTTTTTTAATGTTCTGACACAATACATTCCAGGACAACTTCACAATTTCCTTGAGTCAGCCCTTGAATCAGCCATTTTCATGAGTCTCATTTTTTTTTCCTTTTTTTTTTAACATACTGCATCCCTTTTCCCTTTCTACCCCCTCACCCCTCACCCTACTTTCCCATTTCCTCTTCAAAGTCCATCTTCTTACTTTCTTCCATATTTCTTGCATTTTTATGGTTTGGTTTTCTCATATTAGAGAAACCATATGATTATTCAACTTTCTAGGTCTGACTCATTTCGCTGATCATAAAGGTCTCAAAGTACATCCATTTTCCCACAAATGACTCAAATTTGTCATTCTTTATGAAAATAATTTTAGAAAACAAGGTCTCCTGCCACCACAACAAAGAAAACAAAAAGGAATAAAAAGGTAAGAACTATCTATTGCTACTAGGATACAGTTAGGTTTCTGGCTTTCTTTTTCTACTTGTTTTTGTGGTACCAGAGGACTGAACCCAGGGCTTTAAGCATGCTCAGCAAATGCTGTACTATTGAGCAGTATCTGCAAATCTTTCACATTTTTGAGATGAGATCTTCCTAAGTTAACGAGGATGGCCCTGAACTTGTGACCATCTATTTGTAATAGTTATCTATTTGTAATAGGGGTGTGCTGAAACTCCCCTACTATTACGGTATTGGTGTCAATTTGTCCTTTCATGTCCAATAATTGTTTTACAAAATCAGATGCCCTGTTACTGGATACACAATATTGATAATTGTGAATTCTTCCTTTCCTTCTCTTTACCAGTATTTGGTGTCCATCTTTTTGTCTTTTTGTTTTGAAGTCTGTTATGTCTGAGAATAATACAACTATTGTTTGTCTTCAGGCTCCAGTTGCACCACCCCTTTACTCTTTGTTTGTACTTTTAAGTATAATTCTTGCAGGCAAAAAATATTAGTTTTTGTTTTTTCATTCAACTAGCTAGCTTGCGTCTACAGAATTAATGTCTTAGTTACTTCTTCATTGCTGTGACTCAATATCCAACATGCAAAACTTTAGGGACAAAGGATTTATTTTAGCTCATAGTTTAAGAAGGTCTCAGCTCACTAATGGGTAGGTGGCTGGGAAATGATGGAAATCATATGGTGGGGCCACAGCTAGAGCCAGAGCCAAAGCTAGAGCAGGTGCTCTGGAGACAAGAGATCTTCACGGCAGCGTAGCAGAACAGAGATTAGCCTTGGTGGAAGAATGAAACCAGCATACACCCCACCAGGTCAAGCCCCAAGCATCCATCCCTTAAAGCCAGGCTCTTCCTCTCCACGAATTTGAAATTAAAATAATAAATCTCACTGATATGATATTATTAAATTTTAGTTTACTTAGCTACTAACCTTGGGGGTCTTGACAACTAACATCTACTGGTTTCCTGGTTCCCTTACATTTTTCAGTGAGGGAGAAACGATTGCAGTACTGCAAATGATTCAAAGACAAGCAAGCTATGAAAAATAAGGTCAACCTGTACAACACGAAAAAAACCTGTTTTTTTTTTTTTTTGCTGTCCTTTATTTTCTATCATTCTCTTAACTGTGAGGTTGGTTCCCTTTGAGTCATCTATCATCTTTTGCATCCAACCACCTTGTTGCTTTGTTTCTCGGCTACCTTTAAGTGTAAGGCTCAGATGGCTGAACTTACCTTCAAAGTCTAACATTCTGTTCTCACACAGCATCCAAAGGAACATGAGGCTTTTAGGGAACGTTCCAGATCCAAACCATGACAGCTAATATAAGATTGAAAGTTATTATTTTAATATGTCTGCTATATTCTATCATTCTGTTTTGATAGTAATTATCTCCTCAGAATTTTTGTTAGATCATTCCCTCCCTTCTGTTTCTTTCTCTGGGTTCCTTAGTGTTGCTAATTTTCCTATTGCTGTCCAAGGTCAGTAAGTATTTTCCGCAGGGGTGAACTTAGTGCTCATACATATTTAAGTTTGCTCTGTGGTGGGAATTTTTACTTCTCCCTCAATGTTGAAGGATACTTGTGCTTGAGAAAGAGGTATGAAAGCAAAAAGTCCTTCAAAATGATCAACAAACTGGCCCAGTGATGCAAGTCTGTAATCCCAGCTCTCTGAAAAGATGAGATAGAAAGATCCCAAGTTCTACCCTAAGACCTTAACAACTTAGCAACTTAGTACTACCTTATCTAAAAATCCAAAACACACACACACACACACACACACACACACACACACACACACACACACACAAGAAATCTTTCACTAGATTGACTATGAAAGTAAATAAGTAGTTAAAATCAGAAAAATAGAATATTATTACAAATTTTAATGCTAACATACTGGATGACAGATAGAATGGTCAAATTCCTGGAAACACAATTTACCAAGACCGAGTTATGAACAAACAGAACATCTGACCAGCTCTATCAAAGATGAGGAAAATAGAATCATTAATCAAAAACCTCCTCAGAAAAGACCAGGACAAACCAATGCCACTGGTAAATTCCAACAAATACAACACTTAAGTCATTGAGCAATTATAAATAAATGGCATCTATCTAAATTTGAAACAAGTAAGTGGTGTATCCTTATTACATGATCTTATATGCAAAAATCTTAAGGATCAACACACACAAAAAGTCACAAGAAATGGATAAAAAGCAACTGCAAAATACAAAATCAATACACAAAATAAGTCAGTTGCTATTTCTATCAAGATTTCCCCCAAAATTAAAAAAATCCATTCCACTTATAAGAGAATCAATAAAATGAAGTACTTAGGATTAAATTTAGCCAAGAATGCAATATACTTATACAATGAAAACTGCAGGATATTGTTTAAAAGAAATTAAAGAGACACAAAAAAAGAAAAGGCCCTCCTGTGACAATTCTGAAGATCATTAAGATTTCAACACCATCAATGCAAGTCCTGAAGATTATTAAGATTTCAATACTGTTAATGCAAACCCTATCAAAATCCTAACAGGATTTTTTGCACAAATACAAAAATTACCTCAACTATTTATACAAATTATCATGGAACCATAGAGCCAAAACAATCTTGAGAAGGAGCTAAATTGGATATCTAACATCTCCTAATTTTAAAAGTTAATATAAGGCTACAACAAAGCATTGCATTACTGGCATAACACAGGTTTTATAATGTATAGAGGAATAGAATATAAGAGTCCAGAAGTACATTCTTATATATATACAAGAGTACTTGGATTATTCAATGGGGAAAAGGAAAATTTTCCTACAACTCATATCAGAAAACCTGGATAACTGTATATCAAAAACATAAAGCTGAACCCTTACATCGTATGCAAAAACTTGCCCAAAACTGATCCAAATCCAAACCTTAGAGATAACATTATATAACGTTTAGCAGAAATCAGAGGCAAAAACTTCTATCAATTAGGCAAAAATTTCTTGGGTATGACACCAAAAGCCCAATTTACAAACACACACACACACACATTCCAGGTAAGCTAGGCTTTAACAAAATTAAAAACTTTTGTATTATAGTGAAAATGTAACCCACAGAATAAAATCAAGTATTTACAAATTATACACCTAATAAAGGATTGTTAACAGCTCAACAACAAATTGCTGATTTAAAAATTAGCAAAGAGGAGGTGCAGCATGGGTCAGTGTTTACAGTGCTTACTGAGCAAAAGTGCCAGGCCCTGGGTTCAATTCTCTAGGACCATATAAACTAGGCATGGTGGCACATGCCTCTAATCCCAGCACTTTGGAAGCTGAAGGCAGGAAGATTGCTGTGTGTTCCAGGCCAACCTGGGCTACATAGTGATTTCAAGACCAGCCTGGATTACCGACAGAGCAAGACTCTGTCTCAAAAAAATGAGTGAGTGAATGAATGAATGAATGTAAAGAAGCCAAGCATGGTAGAGCACACGTGTACTCCCTGTAATCCCTATACTCTGGCAGGCTAAAGTAGGAAGATTCCAAGTTTGAGCAATTTAAAAGACCTGGATAAATGTTAAAATAAAATAAAATAAAATGGCTTGGGATATAGCTCAATGTAAAGGCCTTGCAATTAACATCCAGTACAAAAACAAAAAACTCGGAACAGATATTCTTTCAAAGACTATATAAAAAGGACTTATAAGCACCTCAGAAGACACTCAACATCAGGGTACTATAAATTAAAACCAGAAAACACACCCATTAAGATAAGATGACTATGGAACCCTTACACATCACAGATGGGAAGTAAAATGACGTAGTGCTATACAAAATACCATATAGCACTATCGCACCTCCTTATATAAAAACAGTATTGTGTTTAAGTTATGTGTTTAAGTCATGTGTTTAAGTTATGTGTTTAAGAAACACATAATTATCATAGAAAACAAAACTGTATATGGAAATCCAAACATAGCAGTAACTACATTAAATATCAACAGGCTAGAAACTCTCCACAACCAAGGGCAGAGTATCAAAATGAAAGAAAGAAACAAGAACCAAGTGTATACTCTTGATAAGAGACACTTCAGATTCAAGCCCATGAATAGTGGAAAAGCAAAAAGGATGAGAAAGATGCAAGTGGTAATCGCAGAAAAGTGTAGTAGGCATATTAAGACAAGACCAAATATACTTCAAGAAATATTAGCGAAACTGAGAAATTTTTCATAACGATGGAGTGAATATAAAGTTTATAAATGTATACCAACCCAATAATGTAGCCACCAAACACATAACACAAATAAAAAACTAAAAATTTAAAAAAAGTCATCTCAACAACAAAATTAGAGATTGTTATGGTTTTGATCTAGAATGTCCCCCAAGTCTCACATATTTAGACGTAGTGGGACATCTATAAAACCATGTACTTATTGGGAGTGGGGGCCTGGATGGAAGGAATGGATACTTAGGGCTTGACTGGAGGAATTCTTTCAATTTGTTGAGACTGGAGGCTTCCACAGGAGAACTTTCAGGTGTGTGTTAATTGACTTAGGGGCTAGGAAGTGAGAGAAGGACACCCACCCCTGGTGTGGGCAGCCCACGGGCAGCTTGAACTAAATAAACAGAAGAAACACTGTTACCAAATCTTCAAAGGAAACCTCCAGTCTGCCATTCCTGAAGGGCTTTTCTCCAACAAGACTCCTTCATGTGCTTCCACTGTTATTGGCTGCCTCTAAATGGACTGTGCCCACAAAACTGTGAGCTAAAGTAAATTCTTTCTTCCCTCGAGTTGTGGATTCTAGGCATTCTCTCCTGGCAACAAGTAAGTAACAGAGACAAAGACTCCAATATTCAATTCTCAATAAGAGATGGAACAGGTGAAAACACACAAGATAAAAAATGTCAACCAACTTCGCCTAACATATAAAGAAAATGCCACCAACAACAGAATACACGTTCGTTACAAACACAGAGAACATTCTCAAATAAATCAGAGCCTTCACACTGAACTACATCCACAACCCATTTTTAATTTCATTATTCAGATGCGGGCTGAAGGAATGGTACAGTGTTTAAATCGCTTGTCTTGCAAGCACAAGACCATCAGTTCAGTTTCCCAGCAGCACATAATGCTGAACGTAGTGGTGCATGCCTGTAATCTCAGCACCTGGAAGGCTAAGGCAGGCAGATTGTCCTGAATCCAAGGCGAGCCTGGGCTACAGAGCAAGACCCTAACGCCAAAAAAAAAAAAAAAAAAAAAAGTAAATTTGATATTCAGACAGTGTCTCCCTAAGTTGCCCAGGCTGGGTTCAAACTTGTGCTCCTCCTGCCTCCACCTGTACTATCATGACAGCCAGCAAGAGAGAGAGAGAGAGAGAGAGAGAGAGAGAGAGAGAGAGAGAGAGAGAGAGAGAGAGAGAAGGGGGGGAGAAACTCAAAGCTAGAGAAACTTGATAACGTGCTAATATTTAGAGAAAGTCTCAAATCAATGTACCAAGCTTCCAACCCGAAGAAACATCAAATAAATAAATAAATAAACCCAAGGCAAACACAAAAAAGGAACTAATCACAAAGCAGACTCTGATAAACTAGAAAACAGAAATTTAGAAGTATTTAAGTATATGAAGAAACACTGCATGTTCATGAGCTAGAGGATTCAGTATCATTAGGATGGCAATCCTCCTCAATTTATCTGCAGGTTTAATCCACTCTCGGCTGAGAGTAGTGGCTCATGCTTATAATTTCACCATGCAGAAGGCTGAGGATCACACATTCCAGGCCAGTGAGGGAGAAAGGGCACATGCACTATCAGGGGTAGTAAGATTTAATGCAATCAATCAATGCAAAGTGAGAGGGGAATGGGGGGGGAGGGGTGTTGTATGTAATGTAATCGCCTGAAAAGTGCAGCAAGATTTTTTTAAGTGGAAATTGACAATATAATCCTAAATTCAAAGGAACCAGTCTAAGCAAAACAATTTTGAAAAACAAAGACAAAGAGTTAACTATCCACTTTCTAAATTTACTTTAAAGCCACAGTGAGATGCTAGCTGAGATGGGAACAGACGTACTAACCAAAGGAGAAATAAACCTTTACATTACGGTCAATTGTTTAACAAAGGCAACAACAACCAAGAAAACTCAATGGTAAAAATGCAATTTTTCCAACAAATCTATCTGTATGTTTAAAAATAAAAGCCCTAACTTTAAAAAAAGAATATCACATCATGCACAGGAAAAAACCCCTCAAAATCTAACATTCAGAAAAGCTCAAACTATAACAAACACTTCTACAGAGGAAAACAGAAGATATTTGTGCCATTAGGTTGGCTACAATATTTTCAGAATACATAAAGCATAACTCATAAAATAAAACTAATTAGCTAGGAACTTCAGTAAAATTAAAAACCTTTTCTCCTCTGAAAAATATTTTTAAACACTTAAAAGATAGACCACGTAGTGGGATAAAATATAGGTAAATAATATATATGGCTAAAGAACTTGAATTCAGAATATATAAATAACTTCTGTATGGCTCAGTAATAATAAGAAACCTCATTTTTTTAATGAACAAATAATTTGTACTTTTCATCACATACAGTATATAAATGGCTAACAGGAATATATAACATGCTAAACTGGATTAGTTCTTAAGGAAATATAAATTACAAGATGCCCTTACAAATACACTAGAATTGGTGTAGAGAAACAAAAACTTTCCTATGTTACCGGTAAAAAGCTGTAGCCACATTAGAAGAGATTGACAACTGGTTAAAAAAATAGGGCTAAAAAACTAAACTTAAAAATCTCACTCTTAGTGTCCCACCTGAAGAAATAAAGCATACATGGAGACAAAATAGCATTCAAGATGACTCTTAACTAGAAACAATCTAAATATACATCAAACTATAGCACATTCATACAATGGGTCTAATATTCAGCAACAGAAAGTACTAACTCGTCAAACCTCAAAAAACTTATAGTAATTAAAATCCAGGTGAAGAAGATCACGTATTATCTAACTTCTCTGAGGCAAAATTTCCACAAAAGCCAAATCCAAAGGACATGCCCCTGGTTTTCTGAATCTGGAGTTGCAGCAAAAGTTGATTGTAAATAAGCATAATACTTTAAAGTTTGATATAAATGTTAAAAACGACAATACAATGGCTGAACAACTCTATACATCTAATAAAAATCATTGTAGACTATGGTGGTTGCATCTGTGTGTACCACCAAACTATAAAAAATTGAACCATAAAACATTCTACTGTATGCCTCAAAATTACTCAGATTTATGAAATAATTGGTTAAAAAAAAAAGTCATTCAAAGTAAGTACAATAATGAACTAACCAAATGATGCCTACTGGTTACTAAGATATTTGAATTAAGGAATAACCTGTCTTGTTTTGTGGTTAAATATTAAATATAAACCTTGAATATTTTACAGTATTTTTAAAAATAACACTGTATTCTAAATTGCCTAGTAAATTAATACAGGTGAAATGCTTGAATGTAGCTCCAATATAACCACTTTAGGTGACATAGAGCACAGTGAAAAAATTTTTTTTCAATTTTCCAATCCTTTTGATTGAGATACCAAGTGTGTATGATATGATAGTTTACTTCTAAAAAGCTTACATACATAAGCTTAATCCCCTTTCTGACAGAGTGCCTTTGGCAGGAAACTATATTTTTGTTAACTGTTGTCATTGTGTTGCTTCATACAGTAACCTTCTATTCATGCAAATACTAGCTTTCCACTTCTGGTAAAAATGGTTAGAACTAAATGAATTTGATAAAGATGCAGAATACAAAAATCAATACACAAAAAAACTGGAGCTTTTCACTAACAAACTGAAAAAGAAATTACAAAAACAATCCAATTTATACTAGTATTAAAAATAAAATACTTATGCTTAACCAACAAGGTGACACTAAAAAAAAAAAATCACCCATTGATGAAAAAATTGGCCACCACAAACAAACAGAAAGACACCCTATGATCATGGTCAGAAAGATTTAGTATTGTTAAAATGTCTGTATTATCCAAATGATCTACAAATTAAATGTAATCCCTATCAAAATTCCAATGAATTTTTCATAGAGGTTTTTAAAATAACCCTGAAGTCCACACAGACCCAAAAAGACCGCAGCCAAAACAAACCTGAGAAATAAAAAGCTGGAATCATCATATTATCTGACTTCAAAGAATATTACAAAGCCACAGTAATAAAAAATACTATGATACTGGCATCAAAACAACATGCAAAGACCAACGGAACAGAAGAGCCTAGAAATAAATCCACACATACACAACAGGCCAACAGACTTTTCAATAAATGTTGGGAAACTGAATATCCACATGAAGAAAATTAACACTGGATACTTATCTTACACCATACAAAAACATGAACTGAAGACAGATAAAAAACTCAAGCGTAGGACCTGAAACAAAAAATTCTAGAAGAGGGAAATTTCCTTGATACTGACCTAGATAATGATTTTTAGATGATACCATAAACACAGGTAATAAAAGCAAAAACAAGTGAATTACATGAAACCGGAAAAGTAATGCACAGCAAAAAAAGCAAAAAATGAAAAGATCACCTATGGAACTGAAGAAAATCTTTGCAAATCATGTCTCATGGGGAGCAAACACCCACAATATCTAAGAAACTCCTACAACTCAATAGGAAAAAAGAAAAAAGAAAAAAGAAAATCCCCATCACAATAGGGTGGTGCATGCCTGTAATCCCAGCTACATGGGAGGCTGAGACAGGAGAATCTCAAATTCAACAGCCAGAGCACTTAGTGAGACCCTGACTCAAAAAATAACAATGGTTAAAGATGTTAGCAGTAGCATAGCACCCATCACAAAACCCCTTCCCAAAAAAACTGAATTGACATCTTTCCACAGAAGACATTAGGTACTATTGAAGAAAAATATTGGTATAGATGTGGGAAAATAAAAAAAACATACTGCTGGTGCAACTATAAATTGGTATTGTCACTATGGAAAACACTATGTAGGGTTCTCAAAAAATTAAAAATAAAACTTTATATGATCTAGAAATCTCATATATAAAAATAATTACAGAAAAACACAAATCACTATCTCAGAGTTATCGGTACCAATATCCACTGCAGCATTATCAAAAACAAACCAAATATGGAAACAATCTATGTAATTATCAATGGATAAAAATATAATATATAAACATACTGAGATTATTCAGCCCTAAAATATAAGGAAATCTTGATGCTACAATATGAATAACCTTACTGACATTACACTAAATGAAATAAAGCAGACACAGAAGGACACACATTGTGTGATGTAATATGTAGAATCTCAAGTAACAGAGCTGCCAGATCTGTAAACCAAGCATTCTGGGAAGCTAACTAAGCTTGAGCCCAGCCTGGGCAACACTGTGAGACTCAGCGATACCATCTCAAAAATCTAAACTAAAAAACGGGCTAGCGATACATTAATAGCTTAATGCAAAGGTCCTGGGTTGGATTTCTAGGACTACCAAAAAAATAAAAAATAAAAAAATTTTAAATGCATGCAATAAAAGAATGGTTGCCAGGGGATGGGGAGAATGGAGGAATTTTGGTCACTGAATACAAACTTTCAGTTATAAGATGAGTAAATTGTGGAGGCCTAAAGTATGGTATAGTAAGTAAAGTTAATAATGCATGACCAACTAAAATTTGCTGTTTTGTTCTTTTTTTTTTCTGAAGTACTAAGGATTAAACTCAGTTAAAGCACATGCTAGGCAAGTGCTCCAACACTGAGCTGTATGAGCTACAAATAGCTTGGATTATAGCCACATGCCATCATATGCTGCTAAGTGCCACCATACTCAGCTAAAGAGGATACTCACAAAAATAAAGATCACTATAGAAGGTGGTATATTAGCTTGACTGTGGACATCAGTTCACAGAATATTACACTGTAGACCTTATGTACATAAAATCATTGTTATTTACCCCTCAGTAAAGCTGAGAAAGAGGGCAAAACAGTTAAATAAATACTTCTGGCTGTAGTAAGAATGACTCATAAAGAACTTCAGCAGAAGCTAAGGGACAGATAACATTCTAATAGGTGGAGATGGGGAGAGAGAGCATCTCAAGAGCACAATGTTTCTGATACAAACTAAAGAGTTTGAATTTCATTGACTGATAAAAAGTGGGCCCTAGGAGGCTTTCAGCAGTAAATTAATTTTAAAACAAAGCTCTCTTTAGGCAGTAAAAGAATAGAGCTGAAAGGGTAAGAAAAGAGAATATTGAGAAAATAAAGACTAAAAATTAAACAGCTTTCCTGAGGTCACATAGTTAACCATATAAATGATCAGAAAGGTGGGTCTTTCAGACTTCTGGTTCCTTTTTTTTTCATTATTAGCACACACCAACAGGAATAAAAGTTTATGCTTAGGGTTATTACAAGACAAATTTATTTATGAGCCCAGTGGTTATTTGCCCATTTCAACATTTTAGTAGCACCCTAAGACTTTCATTTACTATATTATCGTTGAACAAAATGTTTTCTACATGTCTCTTTATCCCTTTCATATCTTGCCTATTTATGCTATCTTTTTATCTTTCCTCGGTATTCAAAAAATATTTGAGAGTAAATATCTCATCATTGATCTGAATAAGGCTATATATTTAACTCAAATGACGTTTTCTTCACCTATGATTTTGAGGTTCCCATACATAAACTTTCATAATCATTGTTAAGCAGAGTATCAAAGAATCCTGAGATTGCTGCATACAACAACTCATCTCACATAACACTCATGTAAATCAAACTAGCAGCTTCATTCTCAAAACTGAATCTTTTTTACAATATCCTTCATTAAAATGCATCAGTTGCCCATCAATAAATTTTGGCCTCTACCACCCCAATCTAACAACCTAAACCATTCTTTAACAGTCTTTTTTGTTCTCCAAAATGAGTTAAGGAACCCTGGTGTAGACTCTCCAGCAGTTTTCTAAACTCCTAAGAATTACAATGTTATACCTAACATTGAAAACAAAGCAATAAAACCTTCACAATTTAACAACGAAATATGATATTTTTAAATCTCCATCAAAAAGTAAAGTACTTAGTATATTGTTTTGTTTATAAACAAGTCTAAACAGCACTATGACGTATTTCTCAGATTTAGTATATAAAATAAGTCTGAAGAGTCAGGAGTCTGTAACACTGAAATTCTAAATAGATACTTAAAGTGTAAAAAAAAAAGTAACTGTAAGAGGCACATAAAATTATGTTCACTAGAAGACCCATAAAACATACAAAAGTAATTCTTATGTGAGTTCAAATATTTCCATAGTCTCCTGGGTAAACGTATTACAGAGAGTAATATTTTGGGAGGTTAAACCAACCAACTTACCCTATTAAATACATGGTCCTTCAAGCAAGTTTTCACACTTCTCCTAAGAAAGTTTAGTATAAGAGCCCTAAAAATATTAAAAGTAAGCAAATACTGTCATATTCTTTCATCTCTTTATGTTTCTCCCTGCCTCCAAATGTCCTCAAACAGCTATAAAATTTCAACTACCTAAAACTTTACATTAGCCATGTCCAACCTGCTGCTTGACCTATTTTTGCTTTTTGAATGTTATAATAAAAATTACAAAAATAAAGTTTATTATATATGTTAACTATATTTTAACAAAACATGGAGCCCAAGAAAATGTTCCTCACTAAAAAGAGGGTAACAAAAAAGGTAGACTGCAAGCTGCACACACCTACTTTTAGATCACTCATTCCATAAAATCACCTGCACTTACAAACTTCAAAATTAAACCTTTCACCTTCTCATTGGAAATATTTTCAACCAATTCAGTCTAAATTATATGAGTATAAATGCTAGCCCCTTAATTTACCTAGACAGTTTTAAGTTAACCTAAATTTTTTCAACGTATATGACTTCTTAAAGTTTGTAAATTAGAAAATCAAAATAAAACCTTTCTTTGTTTTAAAAACAAAACAAAACAAAACACATATTCCAGGAGGGAAAGATTAGAAACTAGGATCTGGTATTTATTCCTCACTTACCTAGGTACATAATCTCAGACCTTAAACATACAAGTTTGCTTAAATTTGCTGTTCTGGTGGTTTTGAGGTTTAATATCTGATTGAGTATCTGATTTTCTAAGTGACAAAGCTTGTGCCCAGAGATCAAAGTTAATCATCATTTAAACCTACAGTACCCATATAGCCTCCTCTAAGGTACTGCTGCATTTCATTTCACTTTACACTGCTAACCCATACATTCCCTAAAGTCTTTTACATACTAGTTCTTAATAATAGTGGCCCCTAGACTTCTGTGAAGAGGAGGAGTCCTGTGTAGAGTGTGAGTTTAAAAATAATTTTAAATTCCAGAATTGCCTTGGACTTAAGTTGCATCTACCTCCAAAACCAAATCATTATTCTTAACACTGAAGATGTCTCTAAGTAAAGTGAAACACATTTTTATATTTCCTTTATGGGAGAATATTTAACCCTCAAATTAAATTTTCTTTTGTCTAAAAATTAAGTCAGCGGGACTGGAGGAATGGCTCAGCGGTTAAATCGCTTGCTTCGCAAGCACTAAGTCAAGTGCTGAGTACCCGAGTTCGATTCCCCAGCACCACATAAACTGGGCATTGTGGTGCACGCCTGTAATCCCTGCACTCTCCGGAAGCTGAGGCAGGAGTATCGTCCTGAGTCCAAGGCCAGGCTGGGCTCCATAGTGAGTTCAGGACCAGCCTGGACTACAGAGCGAGACCCTGTCTCAAAAATAGAAATAATAAAAATTAAGTCAGGTCTTCTTTTCTCTTTTCTTTCTTTTTGGTTTCTTGGTAGTGTGGACGAAATTCAGGCCCTTAGCACTGAGGAAATCCCTGGCCCACTGTTTCGTCTTTGACTTTTAGATAAGGTGTCTCACTTAAATGGTTAGACTGCCCAGTCTGGATTCAAAACTGGATCCTTCTACCTCCAAGAGTGCAAGGGACTATGGGCTTGCACCACTGGCCCGGCCAGGTTTGCCTTTCACTAAGGACAACAAAAGTTAAGTTTTGGGTTTTACAACTTATTACGTTCAAGTGGAATTACACACAAAATTCAGAAAGCAATTAAAAATTCAAGTTCTAAATATTGTTTTTGCTTAAGCTTTAAAACTAATATATATACCTAAACTAAAAATTATTCCGCTGACATATACATTGTAAGCACATGTCTCAATTAAGAACCAAGCGACATACATTACATTTTTGTAAATGTAATTAAGCACTAGACAATACCATATTGCTGGTATTACGATTTTGTAACAGCCTGTTTTGTTCTGATACACATTTGAAAACTAAATAAAATTTAATGGCAACTAGTCTGATTTACTGCTTAACCATTATACTCAGAGATACAAGAATCCTGCCAGTTTTAGCAAGTACAATCGGGCATTGTAAGTATTCCGATTTGAGAAATTTGCGGGATATAACCAATCTAAAAGTGGTATTTCACACAGCTCTAATAATGCCAAGGTCACAACACGTCTGTACACGATCAAGTTAGCTGTGAAAAGAGAACACGACACTCTGATATCGACTTAGAGGTGTCTTCTTCGGAAGAAAAAAAGGCATTTCTGTAAGTCTCAACTGTGTAGCTTTTTTCACGGACGGACCTAAAAGCAGCACTTTCAGAGTGCATTCGGGACTTGAAATTTTCAAGATTTTTCTCATCTACTTAGTAACCGGACACAAGAAGGAAAAGGACAAGCAGGATTCAAAGCAAGCACAGAACTCTGGCCCGCGCTCTCTTCAAGACTTATTAGTTCCAGGTGTTAAAACAGTGCGTGGCGCGGCCAGATTTGAGTTCTGCTTCCGCTCCTCCTCACACCCCTGCAATTCTCGGTAGCGTCCCAGCGCCAGCAAGAATACCAGCCCGAACGTGGGGGGCGGAAAGCGGGGGTGAAGGGAGGAATGCATATTCCAGCCCTTCCGCAGGGAGCGCCGGCTCCTAAGTCTCCAGAAAGAAGCTGTTGCAGGCCTGTGAAGTCTGGCACCCACCGGGGAAAGCCAAGCAGGCGTCTCCTAACTCCAGAACTACGGCCGTAAAGCGAGGGCGACAGCTCAGACGCCCCAGAGTAAAGTTTAAGGCCGTCTGCGCCGAGGGGGCGAGGGCAGAAGGGCGGCGAGCGCGGGCTCGGCCGGGGCTCGCGCGCGGCAGCCGCACGGACCCCGACGGCAGGGACTCGGGGCCGAGGCGGCCCGCCGCGAACTTGGGCACGGGACGGCGGCGGGCGCGGGGCGGGGGCCGCGCGGGCGGCGGCGGCGGCGGCGCTACTTACTCGGCCGTACCAGATGCTGAGGCGCGCGGGGGCCAGGACCGCGAAGAACGCCCTCTGGGCGTCGGGCTGGACGCGGAACGGCGCCTCCGCCGGGCTGCCCCCCGGGCAGAGCAGCCGCTTGGGCCAGCCGCTCAGGAAATACATGGTCCGCGCGGAGCCGCCGACGCCGAAGCGCCCGGCGGCCCCCGGCCACGTCCGTCACGCTCAGCGGCCCCGGGCCGGTCGTCCGCCTCCCACACCGCCACCAGCCGAGGCGGCGGCGGCGGCGGCGGGGGCAGCAGCGCGGGGCATCTGCCCGCGGGCCAGGCCGGGCCAGGCCGACGCGACGCGAGGCGGCGAGGGCAGCCCGCTCGGGAAGGGGAGGGCGAGCCGAGACCCGGGAGGGGGAGGAGCGGGAGGCCGCCCGGCCCCGCCCCTTCCTCGGGCCGCGCGGGCGTCACCACGCCGCGCCGCGTGGGTCGGCGGGGAGGGCGTACGCGCGCTGGAGACGTCGTGCCCCGCCCCTTCGCCGTCTCCTGAGGCTCCGCCCTGAGCTTCCCGGGGACGGCCGCGCGCATGCTGTGTGCCTGCTGTCCGCCTCGCCGGTCGCGTGCCACACGCAATCCCCAGCGGATGGCCCGGAGGGAGGCGGGGCGAGCGTGTGCGCCTCCGCGGCTAGTGGGCCGAGTCGCTGAAAGTGCAGGAGCGCAACGCCTCGGTGGCCGATCGTGCCCTGGCCGTCGGAAGGCCTGGCCACATTTGACTCCTTTCCGAATTGGTGGGGCTTCTGGTGGGCGGGACCTGGCGCTGCCACGCCAGTGGCTGTGGGCGGAGAGGAGCGCTTGCCACGTGATGCGGTCTGCGGATTCTCGCTCTGGGCTACGGGTTCGGGCCGCAGGGTGAGGTGGTAAGGGTCCTTAGGAGTGAGTATACATGTGTGTCATGGTCTGGAGTGAGCGCCGGGAATTACCTGCGATTGTGGAGTCTCCGCCCTGCTCAAGGCCTTTATTCAGTCAGTCAACAGACCACCTATCAAGAAAGTGCTTCAGACCTGCCCTCTAACCTTTGGATCGATTTGTGTTAAGCTGTTCCTGTGCCAGCCATGTTAGAACTGGACTTTTGGCATCCACAGAAGAGTGTGCTGCGACAAGTTGGAATGGACTCCAGATAATTTTATAGTTCGAAGGGACTCGAGATACTGTAGTTTGGTCTCTGGCAGTTATCTAACACCACTTCTTTTAAAGACTTGACCCAGTGATCACCTCTGAGTAAGGAGAGGCTAGAGCTGTGCCACAGGAGTGATAAAGATAGAAAATAGGGTGAGTGGAGTGCAGCGAGGGACGTCTGAAATAGGAGATTTCCTAGTGTCTTACTTGTTTTGAACACTTGAATTTTTCTATAGGATTACTTTTTCTGTTAACGGTAGAGATTTTGAAGTAGCAACATTAACAGCAAACAAGAAAACTATCAGGTACTGCCTTGTAACTAGTATTTGCGACAAAATATGTAACTTGTAATGTGTTTAGATGCTTCTTACTGTAAACGTTGCATTTGGTGAGGATCAAAGAATTGTTCGCCCCTCACCAGCTTTTTGTGGTGAGAGTGTATCCTACCTGGTGTGCCTTCCCCAGTGCCAACCGTCACCCTGCCCCCCAGTCACTTTAGCGTGGAATGCAGTAGGCATGGTAAAATTTGAAAATATGTATCAGGTGAAACTGGAGAAAACGCTTATCCAGCGGCACCATTAGACAAAGAGGCCCTGAGTGTTGACTTGCAAATACAAAATTATAGAAGAATAGCAAAGTTGCATCATAAAAAAGAATGATGAAATTCAGTTCTGCACTTCGCAGAGAGAAAGGAAACCGAAAATGTTACAGTGCAGCAATTCCACTCTTAATTTCACTGAAAGAACAAACTTGCCCCTGCTCTCGCTCAGGCCTTTGTTCTCATGCGCCTCTTGAGAAAATCTTCCTCATAGGCAATTTACAGAGCTTCTAAGTAATTTGTTCTCAGTTTTCGACCTTATATGCTTCTTAGAATTGCCCATCTTTTTTTTTTTGTAGTGTTTAAAATTTACGGAATAATTTCAAATGCATGATTTTATTTAAGTTCACGGTAAACCTTCAAGGTAGGTAATATTGGTGTGGTCTTGTTATTCTTGCATTCTTAATGAGGAAATAGGACTGCAGTGGTAGATGTGCCTACAGTTATATGGCCTGAAGAGAACTGATCTTCCTTCTACAGATCCAGTTGGATTAGAATAGATTGAACTGAAATGTGATAGTTGCACTGGGCATTAAGTGAGGGGGGAGGAGGAGAATCTTCTGGGCCTTTTGCCCTGGAGGAGAAGGCTTGAAATACTTAAGTCTAAATTCCTTACTTGAGAGTTCCTGCATAATGACAGGAACTTTATTGACTGGATTTCATAACTTTAAAATACCGTATTTTTAACTTTATTTTGTAAAATAACTAACAATTCATATGTCCTAGGCCTTCCTTTTCCTTTTTCTTTTATCTGCTCCACCCAGATTTATTTGACTCTATTCATAGTTAAGATTAAGCTGATTAACAAAAGTTAAAAGATGTATAATTGCATCTATCAAAAGACATTTTATATAAGAAATAATGTTGGTAAAGGTACATGGGAACAAAGGTACATTTATGTGCTGAGTGGAGGATAATTTGGTGCAATTTTTCTAAAGGATAGTTGGCATAATATGTAGAGATCTTAAAAATATGCACCCACCTATTTTATATGATTAGTTTCAACATTATACATAGAGCTTTAGTTTATGAAGTGTACCTCACAAAGGTATATTGGAGAGGAATTAATACTTTTGTGTGTCTATGGTGGTAGAGATTAAGCCCAGAGACTTCATTCATACTGGGCTATATCACCAGCCATTTTTATTTTTTATTTTGACACAGGATCTCACTAAATCACTAAGCTCTGTAATCCCAGCACTCTGGGAGGCTCCAGCAGGAAGATCACAAGTTCAAGCCCAGCTTGGGCAATGCAGTGACCTAGAACCCCTGTCTAAATAAATAAAGCAAGCGAGCAAACAAGCAAGCTTGGGGTGTAGCTCACTGGTAGAGCTCTTGTCTACCAACTGTGACACCTTAGATTGATTCTCAGTATAGCAAAAAGGAAGAAGATGAAAGGGAGAAAGAGAGAAAGAAACAACAAAAAAGAAAGAATAGCAAGCCTGGTGATCTCTGCACTTTGGGAAGCTGAAACTGGAGAATCACAAGTTCAAGCCCAGTCAGGATAACTCAGTGACTTAGCAAGACCTTGTTTCAGAATCTGAAATGAAAATAATAAGCCCTGGACTTGTTCCACACAAAAAAAGGTTTCACTGTATATTATAATGTAATTAAAACAGGTTCAAGACATTATGTGAAAATGTGATCCCATGTACCCATGTCAATGAAAAAAATTGTACTTCATGTGTCTAACAAAAAGTAAGAAAATGCAATAAATAATGTTGGTGTTTGAAAAGCACTTTCAGCCATGCCTGGTGGTGCAGACTTACAATCCTAGTACTTTGGGAGGCTGAGACAGGAGAATTGCATGTTTGGGCCTAGCCTGGGAAACTAGCAATTTAGGAAGACTTTGTCTTAAGCAATAAAAAGGGCCTAGGGATGTAGCTCAGAATGAAGGCCCTGTGTTCAATCCTTAGTAAAATAAACAGATATATAAAGAATGCACCTTCACCATGAGTGCTCATTTGGTTCACATGTTCTCATTTGGCTTTTTTCCCCAAAATTATATGTCATGTTTATAATGGGAAAATAACTAAGCAATGAAATAGTTAAGATAACAGTAACTCACCTGTCTTGATTTTGGTCGGTCTTGCGATACTGGATAATGAGAGGTAGTTATGTAATGCAATGTTTCAGGCACAATCCCAAGAACAGAGAGAGAAGGATTAGGAGAAAATGTATCTTGGGTGACTAGACTAAAAGTAAGCCCGGTGCACTTTGGCACACTCACAGGCTTCTGATGACAGCTGTGGCTGAATTTTGTTTCTGAGCATACCAGTCTCAATGTTAGGGGACATAAAATGCTATGATAATATCCATTAAACTTGATTTTGTGTTAGTTTATGACTCAACATTCAGCTTTGTGCAACTTGTGGATTTTCCTCCACTGAACTCAATTATTTCCTCTGAAAATTTATAATGAATAAGTCCCCTAAAAAGATTTGATGTCTGCTTTTTAATGTGGAAGTGAACAGAATAGGTAGAACTATATATGATCGATGATTAGCCGTGGTTTGATAAATCTGTGAAGTGGGGTTGGAGGAATGGCTCAGCAGTTAAAGCGCTTGCCTAGCAAGCACTAACTCAAGCGCTGAGTACCTGAGTTCAATTCCCCAGCACCACATAAGCTGGGGGTGGTGGCACACTCCTGTAGTCCGAGCACTCAGGAGGCTGAGGCAGGAGGATTGCAGTGAATCCAAGGCCAGCCTGGGCTCCATAGTGAGTTCAGGACCAGTCTAGGCTACAGAGGGAGACCCTGTCTCAGAAAAGTATCTGTGAAGTTGCACGATGACTACTGTATTTTTGTCTAATTTAATATGTATTTGAATTTTTATGTATTTGATTATATTGAGATACTGGGGATTGAGCCCAGTGCTGCACACTTGCTGCATAAACACACTACCACTGAGCAACACCGTCAGTTCTCTTTATGTTTTTTTCTCTGAAATGAGCTTGCTAAATTGCCCAGGCTGGACTGGAACTTGCGAGCTTCCTGCCTCAGCTTACCAAATAGCTAAGATTACAACTATGTAGCACCACTCTCAGCTAAAACATATAATAAGTGGTTATGTTTCATTTTGTGACTCAGTAAAATTTTTGTTTTGTGATTTTGTTGTTGTTTTGCAGGGCTGAGGATCCAACTAAGCCTTGCCCCTACTCAACAAGCTTTTTGCCCCTGGTTAGTTGTTGTTCTAGGGTTACTGAAAGTAGTACAGGAAGGCTTCAAAAGATTCAAAGAATTCCATGTGGTATTTTGAAATTCATGCCAGTGAGTGCTGAGTGACCTACAGTTTGGACAAACTGCCAGTGTCCAAGAGCTTCGGGATTTTCTTAGCATTACCATCAGTTTCAGTGTTCTGATCTAGGGCAGAAGCCTTGGGGACACATTTCTCTCCCCCTTTCTTCTCCTCCTGTGGTTTGATAGAGATAGCACTCATCTGGCTCCTCTCCACCCACTTTATCAGGTACACAGTACAATCTGTCTTGTTGCAGAGCCTCTCAGTGGGAGTAATGGTGATTTCCTCGAATGTGCTTGTTCATGTGGGTTCCATTTTCTAGGGATGCATAGTACACAGTGGTCTCCTAGGCCACCTGCATGTTACAAATACAGTGCATATCAGTAGGTTCTTGGTACAGGCAAATTTTTAAAAAATTATAAACACTTAAAATTTAAAAACACATCACTAACTACGGTCACATATGACTAACCATTTCAACTTGTCTACAGTTCTACTCACAGATTACAGTATTAAATACTGTTTGGAATCATTAAATTAACTTAAAGCACATAAACTTATTAATAAGCCTAATGAATGTATATGAAACTTAACTGAAGCATTATCACAAACTAGAAAATAAAGTGAAGAAGCCTATTGTCCCAATCAAGTAAAATGGAAAAGAAGTATGTGGGTTTTATTTTGTTCATGTATTTTTTTTCTTTCTGAAACAGAGTCCAAACAAAGCATCAAGGAATGTAATAGTTAGGGGTTCTGTTGTAATCCATTCTTCATATGTTTCTAGTAGAATTAATCTAATTCTTTAAAACTTATAAACCTGAAGTGGAAGCTGGCTGTGGTAGTGCACACCTATAATCCTAGCACTTGGGAGACAGAGGCAGGAAGAGTGCCATGAGTTCAAGGACAGACTGGGCTGCACGGTGAGTTCAGGACCAGCCTGTACTACAGAAAAAAAAAAAAACCCTGTCTCCAAAAGAGAGAAGGGAAAAAAAAAGAAAAACAGAAGTGAGTAAAATGAAGGTTTCTCTGAAAACTTTTAATCAACCAAACCTTTAAATTAATCGTGTATAGAATAGTTTATAATAGTAAAAAAATGTTATAAAAGGACAATAGTGCTCTTTTTTTCATTTTAAAATTATTTGTAACTTTGATCTAGTGGCATCATAGACAGTGTAACATAGCATAACGATTTCGTGTTTGTGTTGATGTTGGTGTAAAGAAACTGTCTTCTAGTTGATAAATTAATACATATGATCATGTATAGTACATAATATTTAATAGTGATAAACACCCAGGTGTAGTGTCACACCCCAATAATCCCAGCACATTGGTAGGCTGACTCATGTTTGAGCCCAGCTTGCGCAATTTGGTAAATACTCCATCTCAAATAAAAGATAGAAAAGGGCTAAGGGTGTGTCTTGGTGCAGAGGCAGTGTGTTGTTCAATACCTATTAACACAATATAATGATAATAACTACATTTCTGGTTTATGTACTTACTATGCTATACTTTGTCATATTTTAGATATTACAAGTTTACTATAAAACAGTATGCTGTTGCAACAACCCCAGCGCCACACAACTTCTGTTTACCATACCCCTGGGTTTTATCAGTAGACCATATAGCATGATTTCCTTGTACCATCTAGGCTTGTGTAAGTACATCCTGTGATATTCATACAATGATGCAGTTGTCAGATGTAAGTAAAGCATAATTTCACATTTGATACACTTCCTGGAAATCTGGACAAAAAGTCACAGCTCAAGGGCAAGTCTTTGAGTTTAAGTTTTGGAGACTGTAATTTTAGATTTTTCTATCAAGTTTGAGTAAGGTTATTTCTTTTCTTAAGAGTGTTAAGAGAATCTTATAAGTAAGTATAATATATTAGTTATAATTGGCCTTAAATATCATCTGGTAAAGTCGTCCAACCCGACAGGAATATAAATAAATGTCATAGAGTAAAGATACATGTATTTTAGACATAGAAATCATTTATAAAAATTATTAAGAATTGTTGTGAAAAGAACAGATCTATAAAATTAACACTCATTATACTTGATTACAAGTACTTGAACACAGATATGGAAAACATCCACTAAATGTCCTCAGAAAATCTGAGTGCAGTGGTCAAGCCTGTAACCTCAGCCTTCTGGGAGGATGATGGAGAAGGATCCCAATTAGCTCAGCCTGGGCCACTTAATGACTCAGCTAGATTCTGTCTCAAAATAAACAACAAAAAGGGCTAGGATGTAGTTCATGGGAAAGGCCCAGCATCTAAATCCTAGTACCTACCCTCCAAAAGTTCCCCAAAAGACATTGTTTTCCTTTTTATCATTTATTTTTTTAAAAAATTAAAAGTAAAACTACAGAAGTCATCTTTTCTATAGACAGTATAGCTTGAATTTTTAATTTTTCTTTTATATTCTAATTTTTATACTTTGTTAGTAAGTACTGTTTTTTGATGATGTTAAATTGTTATCAAGAAGATAGTGTGGTCTACTCAATCATCTGCATGAGAATTGCCTGGAGATACATCGAGTGTATATTCATTGGCCAGGTCCCTGTCTTCTTCAATCACAATTTCTTGAAAATATGATCTAAGAATTAATACTTTTAACAAATATCCCAGATGGTCTCATAGATATCAATAAGAATGATTGAACTCATTTGGAGTAAAAATTCCCTGTTTATACTTCTCTCTTTTTATGTGATCTACAGTCCTGTACCCAAGCTCCTAATACTGTCAGTATATAAACAAATTAGAAAATGCACTATACTCCTGGAAGGTATGGGCATGATTGCTTGCTTCAGCAACTTGGAATTTGTGGAATTTTCTAGCGAAAGACCTGTCCAAAAGGTTTTAACTCTGCTGCAGATAAGCCCACATGATTGAAGTTACTTTGGATCATTCAACAACAGTGATCGTGAGTGAGCTGAACCTGGCTGCCTGGCATTTGCCGATCGCTCCCATGTTATCTTCTTAGCCCTTTAAGCTACACCTGAAGGTTATTTTTACCCATAGAGATGATGATAATACCTGTCTTACCAGCACCGCCTCTTCAGTACTGGGGATTGAACTCAGGGCCTTTCCACTTAGCTATTGCCCCAGCCCTTTTTTGTTTTATATTTTAAAACAGGCTCTTTCTAAGTCACTAAGTTGCCCAGCCCGGGTTTAAACTTGCAGTCCTCCTGCCTCAGGTTTCCAGGGCGCTTTTTTTTTTTTTTTGGTGTGTGCTAGAAACCAGGAGCTCAGATTAATTTGTACTTTTGAATATGTACTTTATGCCTGGTGCTGTTACACAAATAATAATAATTACTAGCATTATTCAGCCTTTGTGTGCAATATTCTGTTAGGTACTTTATTTCATCTTTATATTCTTAATAATGTTATGAGGTAGGATAGGGTAACTAAGGCTTAGGTTCGAGGGTTAGAGAATTACAAAGTGATATAGTCAAACTTGAGCATAAGATTCCGTTGAACAACTTCACCATATCATCTCACAAACTTATTTTCTCATTAATTGCGCATAATAATTTATACCAGGCTAAGTTTTAACAACTAAATTTTTTTTGAAACAGGGTCTCACTCTGTAGTCTGGGTTGGTCCCAAAATCACTATGGAGACCAGATTAGCCTTGGACTCAAGGCAATCCTCCTGTCTCAGCTTCCTTAGTGCTGGGATTATAGGCGTCAGCCACTGTGTCTGGTTTATGTGGTGCTGGAGAATTGAACTTGGGGACTTAGTGCTTGACTTAGTGCTTGCTTGGCAAGCTCTTTAACCACTGAGCCATTATTCCTCCAGCCCAGTTTTTCAATTCATAAAAATATTTTTCTTAATTCTTTGTGCATAAAATTATTCTTCTAGGGCTATTGCATTTACACATTTTAATTCCTTGGGTTCAACTTCATGTCTATTTTAATTGAGATTCCAAACATCATATTTAAATTTTATTATATTATTGTTATAATGGTTTGAAAAAGTTAAAACTTTTTCTTGGGGGTATTGTTAATATTACATTTATGAAGGAAAACCTTAAAGTTATCCATTATTTTTTATTAAATTTATAGATTCAGAAAGGAATTTATAATCTTAAGTAGAATTTTCCTCTACTGACTCTTTAGCCACAAGAGGGAACTGTATGAGTAATAACAGAATATTTGAGATTTCAGCACCCAATCCTCATTTCTCAAGTTTTTGATTTCCAATATACTTGTCACATCTCAAACAGTGGTATCATCAGAGATTTAGGGTTACAGAACTGGAAATTGCCTCACAAATTTTTTTTAAGACAGTGTCTCACTCTATAGCCCAGGCTGGTCCTGAACACATGAAGGCCAGGCTGGCCTTGGACTCACAGCAATCCTCCTGCCCCACACGTTTCCTTTCAGAAATATATATGCAAGCCAAATGTAGTGGCACACTCTTATAATCCCAGCTATTTGGGAGGCTGAAGCAAGAAGATTGCTATTTCAAGGCCAGTCCTAGCAAATTAGACCCTGTTTCAAAATGGTTAGGATATAGTTCAGTGATAGAGTATCCTTGGTTTTGATTCCCTGCATGACAAACCAAAATTGTGTGTGTGTGTGTGTGTGTGTGTGTGTGTGTGTGTGTGTGTGTTTTGTGTGTGTGTGTGTGTGTGTGTGTGTGTGTGTAGTATGTTGTGTGTATCACACCACTGGAGATCCAGTCAATCATCAAAGGCCACAGAGTCACAAGTTGGAATACACATTCCTTTAAGTATAGTAAAGCTGGTATAAAAGAACCTCATTCAGTTTTAAGTTGGTATGAAACATGGTACACAGTGTTACTATACGAAGTGATAAATCTCCCAAAATTATGTATCTTTTTCATTTAGTTGTAAATGTTTCTTTAGTGTTCTATAAATAACATGTTGGCATTTCTATCTTGCTTTATTATTTCAGTTATTAATGATTGTACTTCTTGGGATCTTTATTAAACTTTGGAAACTATAAAGCAAAAGAGAATAGAGCAAAAGGTGACTTCTTAATGAAGTCCCACCCAATTAGGAGTCAACAATGTTTAAACATTCAATAATCCTCGAAAACTTTTCCTCTCCAAGTAAGTGTTACATCTTTCAGGGGCTGCTTTCTCCAGACTGCAACCCCATGCTCTCCTCCCTGCAGTGCAGCACTTCCTTCTCCTTTGCAGATCTGTCTTTACTTTACTTATTGTCTTAGTTTTGGTTCCCCCTAGAAACAGAGATAAGAATGCACATACGAGTAGATTATTTAGGTGGTAATCCCAGGATACACAAGCAGGATAAATAAGACAAGGAAGGGGAAGCAACCAATGAAGAGTATGTTTCATTCACAACATGTAGAGACTATGGGTAAATCAGGACTAATCTCTCTGGGGAATTCTGGGAACTGCTGTAGAACCCTTGCCTCTGAACTATTCTACCAGGGAAGCAAAGGAATTAGCATATACAGAAGGACTTATCATCACTAGGTAAAGGCTGCTCTTGGAAGGCATTGTATCTCCACATACCCTAAGGTCACAGTTGAAGCTCTGGTTAGGAAAGCCTCGAGGCAAGGTAGAACAGCTGCTGGTAGTTGGTAAAGCCCAAGGAGACATGTGCAGGTTAATATCTGCTACACTGTTAACTGAGATTCCAATCCAGAACACTAAGACCCATTACGAAAAGCCAGGACTCAAAAAATAGGGAAGAAGATCAAAGACTTGGGAGGCACACTGATTTTAAAACCTAGGTTCTCAACCTCTCTAAGACTCAGAATTCCATGAAAGAATTTTAAGGATTAAGTCATGCAATTCAGTATTTTTGCTGACATATAGTTCATGTTTCCCAAAAGAGTACTTACTAATATTATTCATATTTTACAACCTTAGAGAGACAGAGATGAAAGAGATCTAAAATATTCTCTGATTGGCCAGATAACCTGTAGGAATTCAAGTTCCAGTCTGGCTACTGCTACAGTATTTATACTCGTGTCAGTGAGCAGAACTAATGAAATCTTTGAGTCTCAGTTTAGTCTTCAAGACACGGCCAGATAAATTTGGCACTGCTGAAGGAGAGGGAAACCTCAGGCTTCATAGGGGTCTGTAGAGGCCAGAAGAGCCAACAAATTCTCCCAAAAAGGAGTAGGTACTGAGGCCAACTTATCTTCTCCATACTGTTTTCCTACCTAAGCATTCAGACTGTCTTTAATTTTATGTTTATGAGAAAAAGTTAGAGAGAAAAGAACCAGTACTTATCCTTCTCCATAACAAGTTGCAACACAAAAACATAATTGCTCTTGCAGTAAGCAAGTATTTTTGGAATTCCTTGGTTCAAATGTCATTATATGGTTCACATGCCCAAGGCATTTTTTTTCCCAATGTTTTTCTTCCCAGTGAAGATAAGACTTTTGGAAAAACTCAAGCTTTCATCAAAACTCAGTCATGCAGAATATAAAAACTAGGTGGGTCCATTTGAATCTTGGCTTTGTTAAACTTCTCTACTTAACTGACAGCAAGAACAAATTTATGAATAGCCAAAGCAATCCTAAGCAACAAGACCAAAGCAGGAGGCATTACAATCCCAGACATCAGGCTATACTATAAAGCCATAGTGGTAAGAACAATTTGGTACTGGCATAAAAATAGACAGATAGACCAGTGGAACAGAATCGAGGATGCAGAAACAAACCCAAATACCCTCAACTACCTAATTTTTGACAAAAGGGCCAAATCCATACAATGGAAAAAGGACAGCCTGTTCAACAAATGGTGCTGGGAAAACTGGACATCCACATGCAGAAGAATGAATCTAGTCACACACCTATCACCATGCACCAAAATCAAATCAAAATGGATTAAAGACCTAAACATTAAAAATGAAACACTAAACCTTCTGGAAGACAAAGTAGGCAAATTTCTAAA
>PVKB01000651.1:0-127079 GCA_004027205.1 Ctenodactylus gundi | reverse complement strand
TAAATAAAGAACCAACAGACTGGGAAAAAATATTCACCACCAACACCTCAGATAAGAAACTCATAACTAGAATACACAGGGAGCCAAAGAAAATTAAGCCCATCAAAATAAAGGATCCTATTGAAAAATGGGCAAATGAAATGAAGAGGCAGTTCACTCACGAAGAAGTACAAAGGGCCATTAGATACATGAGAAGATGTTCAACATCTCTAGCCATAAAAGAAATGCAAATCAAAACAACGCTAAGATACCACCTCACTCCAGAGAGAATGGCTTATATCAACAAATCAAGTAGCAATCAATGCTGACCAGGTTGTGGGGAGAAAGGAACCCTCCTGCACTGCTGGTGGGAGTGTAAATTCATTCGACCACTCTGGAAAGCAGTATGGAGAGCTCTCAAAAGACTAGAAATAAATATCCCCTTTGATCCAGTGACACCCCTCCTGGGAATATATCCAAAGAGGCCAAAACAACATACAACAGAGATATATGTATACCCATGTTCATAGGAGCACAACTAACAATAGCTAGAACATGGAAGTCACCAAAATACCCATCAATAGACCAGTGGATACACAAACTGTGGTACTTAATACACAATGGAATACTACCCATCTGTAAGGTCCAACAGCGTGGAGGTTTTCACAGGCAAATGGAAGAAACTTGAGAATATCATGCTTAGTGAAGTGAGTCAGAAGCAGAAGGTGAAACATGGGATGGTCTCTCTGATATGAGAGACCCAGACCACAACAATCTCATGGAACTTTAAACGAAACACAAAGGGAAAGAGGGGGATGGGGGGCGTGAAGGGAGGGAAAGGAGGGTAGGGGGAGGGACAAAAGGAGAGCCGGAAAGCCGTTGTCACTTTGACAAGGAAAGTATATGCACAAAATGCTCAACTCCATTGTAAACCTTAAATTCTGCACTTGTACATATCAATAAAATGGGGTGGGGAGATCAAATTTAGGGAGAGTTTGTGAAGGGCACAAAGAGTCCCATGATGCCACATAAAACTACAATAGAAGGAAACTTAGTGAAAAAATTTATTCCATTTTCCAAAGAGAAGAAACATTAATGTTTCAATTCTGAAGATAGAATCTGAAATAAAGTATTTCAGTACAGTGTGGTACTTTTCTAAATCATTGATCATGAAGATTATAATTAAAATTCCAAATTTAAAAATAGCCACTAATATCTATACACTACTAATAAAAATAATTACCTTTCTAAGTGAAAGGAAGTAGAATTCATACTGGAAGGTAAATCTCCACTTGGGAAGGAGTAGCTGGATCTCATCTTTTCCTAGACTTCTCTTCCCTTACCTGGAGTGGAAGGCACAATTTCCTTCTACAATGGTCTTAATTTCAGACAGTAGACTGATCTGATACCAAGAATATGTCTTAATAAACTTTCCATACTCTAAACTCTGTGTTAGACTCCACTTTTCTGAGAATCCAATTTGTAGCAGCTACTCAGAGTCAATGTGTATGTAGATAAATCCTTTAGCTTCTCAAGTCTAGATCCTAAAGAATAAAAGCAGGAAAAAGTCAAAGCAGTCTATTTTCTGTGAGTGGTATTGTGTTTGCTTGTTTGATTGATGGTATTAATGACCATTTATTTGAAGAGGAATGTTGCCTCTTTCTCTTGGAAGTGTGTGAATAATAACCATACCAGAATACATCCCATTGTGTACATTATGTACACTTCATGAAAGTGGGGTGTGAAGGTATTTTGCTATAAACTATGGAGCAGGGTAAAAATCAGTTACTTAACAAAAGAGGAGAGTGGCTTTATATTCTTAGAAGTGGAAAAAATACTGCTCTCACTTTATGAAAAAATTACCCCCCCAAGAACGGCTATGAATCACATTTTCATATTAAATTGTATTTTAAAGCAGTCAAGGAACCTACTGTTTAGTGATTTTTATGAGAAATAGTTTTGCAGAAAAAATTACAAGTTTAAATCACTACTTTTCAATTTGTTATTTTATCGCACAAGATTTTCACTCACCAACATGATTTGTAGTAAAGTACTGGAATTTTGTTTCATTATAGTTGCTCAAAATGAGTGCGTTCCAAAGACATATTCTGTCCTTAAAATCATTTTGATTTTTCCCACCATTTTTATTTATATATATGTAATACATAATGTGTACAATAAACTTGAGTATTTTGTGCTCATTCATATCACATCAATATTGTGATCCCTTTCCCTCCCAATTTTTGGCCTGCCCCTCCCCTCCCCATCCCCCCATAACTCCCACTATCACACTCATTTGGGTCTATAGAATGCCTATGTTCTGGGTCGCCAAATCAGAGAAACCATGAGATACTTAACATATTTAATTTGCGTCTGAATCACTTTACTACTCAAATCACTACTTATTAGTTCAGCTTCCCACCCCTAGAATAGGCTACAGTGGCCATATCTTGATGCCTCTTCTCTGGGTCCAGCAGAGCCCTTTATTGGGGGTGAAAATCGTTTTAATTCTACATTCTGGTAATGGATTTCACCCTCATCTTGGATGAACGACCAACAATAAGCGAATGTTAGGAACTTACTCTTTCTGTTCTGCCAGTGTTTTCTTGTATTGAAGATTGGTAATCACAGCATAGCTTTAGGTTAGGGTTACCAAATTAGTTTCAATTCTGTTTATAGAGCACTGGAAACTTGGCCTTAGCTCAGAATCAGTAATTGACATTTAAATAAACTGAACATTTGGACACAGTATTCAAATTTAGTTAAGATTATATTCCAATGATTCTGGAAGAAATCAGCCCAAAGATCACATCTATTTGCAATGGCATGAAGATTTTCCTTTGTAGAATAATAAGTATCAATAGAATTGTAATTGTAAAGCTATCTAAGCCTTTGTATGTGATATTGTTAGAGGGAACAGATGCAAGTATATGAGTCAGTATTATCTGCTGAGAGAAGGAAGTGCCTGCACCCAGATCACAATAAAGGGACATGTATTCTCTTGAGAAGAATTTCAGGTATATAAAGATACTTTTAAAAAATATAAGTTTCTAGGATAGAAGTCAAGTGTCTAGGACTGATAGATTTCTCAAGTGAAAATATCATGTGAACCATTGGAAAGAGATATTTCATGCCTGACCTGGAATGTCAGTGAAGTGAAGGGGTAACCATATTTTCTTATATTCAGGTCTGTGGAGTCCATCACTGTGCCAAATCCTGAGTCTTCTGCTTCACCTTTTTAACTCTTTAATCAAATGTCTGTTTAACTCTGTGGTAAATGTGAGCAGGGAACTGGGGCTGCAGCATAGTAGTAGTGTTTACTTAGTATTGTGGTTTGGATCTGGGATATCCTCCAAAAGTCTCATGTATTTGAATGTTATGGATTATCTATGGAACCATATGCTGTTAGGAGATGGGGGCCTGCCTGGTTTGGAGGGGTGGATGGGTGGATTGGGAGCATGTGGTGGATTATAGGTATGTGGTGTGAGACAGGTGTTTGGTAGATTATAGTTACTGGCATGTGATGGATTAGGGGTTTAAACCTGGAAGGGGCAGAACACTGAGGTTGGACCCAGAGGAAGATTACTAGGACAGTACTTTGAAGTGTATATACTACTTCCTCCCTTCCTTCAGGACTTGGCTTTCTTTATGCACTGCTGTAAGGAGCTGCCTACCTCTCTGACTTTGACATGTGTTTCCACATGTCATGAGTAGAGTATGGCCTTCTGAAACTGTGAGCTAAAATAAATCTTTCCTCCCCTAATTTGTGTATGACAGGCATTCCATCACAGTCATCAAAAAACAACTAAAACACCTAGCATATACAAAATCCTCAGTTCAATCCCCAACACCTCAAAAATTGTTTTTAAAAAGAGAGTTTTAGAGGATGAAAGATCATTGCAGATTGCAGCCCATTCTCTGAGTTTCAGTTTGTCTTGGTTCCTCCATTCTCTATTCTGACTACCTGTCCTGTGCATTTTAGCTCCAGCACTGGATACACATATAGAATATAACTAATTTCCATTGTTGCATAGTCAAAAATCTGTATAATAAAAATCTCTCATTATGTCTGTTTTTCTTAGCAGTTCTATTTCCCCTCAAATTGTTACTGACACATTTAGGTTATTTTTAATTATTACAAAAGGTGCTTCTGTAAATATTCATATCTGTGTGTGATGTTGTACTTGTGCACCAATTCCTCTACAACATAGGTAAGTTCCTGTTTAAGCCCACTGATCATTGCTTGCATTTCTTTGAGAATATCTTACTTGAACTGGTTGTTTGACTCGTTTATTTGATTTTTGACCTCCTTCCCTGTGAGTTCCACTGTTTCAGGGCCCATGACATTAGTTTCTGGGGTCTCAGGCATTTCTGTGGGTGTAGTTTTGCATTGTCTTCTTCCCGTGTTTCTGTTGTTGATGGATTTCGTTTTAAAGGCCTTGCCAAGAAGTTTCTTTGAATGAATATGAGGGTGTGGGAGGAGCTGAAATTCCTGTGAGTTCTGTGACAGGAATAGGCGGTGAGGGAGCCTGATGGCTTCTGAGGTGTCTTAATCATACCCAGCCTTCTCAGCAAAGCTTTCCTGCCTGTCCTGGGTTCCCTCCACAGAGGGCTGGGCTCTGCACCCTCAGAGGTGCTTTCTCTACACCTGAGTCCTTCAGGAAGTTGGCAGCCTTTCTCCTCTCCGCAACTTTCCCTTGTGCCAGTTTCTTCCTAGGCAGAGGTTAAGAGTGACCCCAAAACCCCTGATGTGCTCTTCTGAGCTTTCTTCTACTTGGGCTACTTTTTAAAAAATTACTCCTTACATTGTTGCCTATTATGGTTACCAAGCACTGCTTCTGTTCTAGGCTACAGAAGGCCTTTATTAAGGGGAGCTCGCATTGTGTTTGCACTCCCCACAGGCTCGTGATTTGGAGGCTGGGGCTCCCAGCTGCTGTCAATTCGGGAATAGGCAGATCTGTGCTTACCTGGATATGAGGTTCTGGGCTCTCAGCCTTCTTTCGTCTGTGGATGCTGGCAGCTGAGGGATGTGCTCGGTAGACCTGGACTGCTTCCTGACCTGCTGTTTTCCTCCATTTTGGATATGTCTTTGAGATTTCTGATCTTCCTGTAGTCTCCTTTCAGTTGTTGGGGAGCTCCTTCCTCTCCATGCTGGGTCAGAGGTTCTGGCCTCTGAGCAGCTTTTCCTCTTTCTGCAGTTGCGGGCAGCTCCCAGCAGTTTGCAGTCAGCCTGGGGTGACTGTCTGGGCTGCTGTTTACCTCTGCTTCTGATGTTTTAGGAGTTTCTGATCTTCCTATGGCTTCCTTTCAGTTGCTGGGGTGCTCTTCCCTGTCCTAAAGACAGTTAACAGGTGAGTTTTGACTATATTCTCAACTTTTTATGCGGTTTCACGAGAAACCCATTGTACAGCTCTGTTACTGGCCACCATCTTGACCGGAAGTCCAATCTTTCTTTTTCTTGCCTCAATACATTTGTTAGAAAATCTAGAATAATGCTGAACAAAAGTAAGTAGGACGACATTTTCTTGCTACTGATTTTTTACAGTGTACTTTTCCTTATCGCCACATCTCTTGAGATTATTGTCTTTTTGCCTATAATCTGTTAATATGGGAAATATACTTTAATAATTTTTAATGTTTAACTGCCCTTATGTTTCTGAATAAGCTTATGATATGTTATCCTTTTGAAATAAAATCCTGGAATTAGCTTATTAGTATTTTATTTGAGTTTTGCAGCTCTGTTTCTGATTAGGATTGGTCCTAATTATTGTACTGTGCTGCTTTGTTTTTGATGGCAAAGATGTACATTAATCTCAAGGAATGAGTTGTATCATAGTCCCCTTTTTCTGTTTTTTGAGATATTATTAAAGATGGGAATGATGTCTTCTCTGAAAGTTTAGTGTAAGTCATTTTGTAAAAATAACTGAGCTAAACAATTTTTTATGAGAAGATTTAAAAATATTATTCATTTATTTCATGGTTGTAAAAGAATTCCAGTTCTCTATTTATGGTAGCTTGTACTTTTCTAGAAATTTGTGCATTTCATTCAAGTCTTCATATATTTGACCTCAACTGATTGAAGTTGCTCATTTTTAAAAAATTACCTTGGCTTTGGTTGTGCTCCTTTTAATGCTAATACTGTTCATGCTTTCTCTTTTTCCCTGCTGAATGTCAGCAGTGATTTCTCCATGTAGGAAAGAAGCTTAATTCTATGAACTTCTGGTATTGTGTTGATTAGTGATCTCCTTTGACTTTTTCTCTTTTTTAACCTAATTTCTTACATTGAACACTTTTTTCTTGTCTAAATTAAGCATTTAAATTAATAAATTGCCCTTGAACAATTTTATGTAGTAAGTAGAATTTTCATTGTGATTTGATTTTTAAAAAAAATTTCCATTGATTTTCTTTGACATAAATTACTATGTATAAATATTTTCAATATCTTTAAATATATGGGAATTTTACAAACTTATCCTTTGCTATTACATTCTAATTTAATTACTCTGTGGACAAAGAATAAGGGCAATGTAATAATTTTTTAATAATTTATCTGAACTTCACTTATGTTCTAGTACAATAAAAGGCTCAGTTTCGTAATTATTTTATGAATATAAAAAACATTTGAGAAAAAGGTTCATTTTTTAAGCATCGAGTCTAAGATGGTTTAGTCTGTCCACGTACTTCTGTTAAGTATTCAAATATGCTATTTTTAATATTTTTGCTCTGAGTAATATAGTAGTAATTAATAGAGATACTGAAATACTTCTTTTCACTAGATTTGGCAATTTCTCTTTAATTCAATTAATTTTTGCTTAATAAAAGAGAAATAATTTTACTAGGTGTAAAATTTTTTAAACTTATTTTATCTTATTGTACAAAGTTTATTTTGTTATTTTAAAAATGAAATTATCCTTCACCTTTTTTGCCTAATATTTCACTTGTTACAACTTTTATAGTTCTTGTGTCTGCAGTTTTGAGTGTTTCTTTTAATAGAACATGTAGCTAGAGGCTTTTTTATTTCAGGGGTGTTTTGGAGGGCTAATTTGACTGTCTTTTAGCTATAAGTTTTAGTTCCTTTATATTTTAGTAGTTGTTTTGATACTCAGCTTTTTCTACCACTTCACTTTCAATTTTCTATTTGATATACTTTCATTTTGCTTCCCTCCCCCACCTTCTTGCTTCTTCTTAATTGTGGTGAAAGTTTTTGTTTATTTCCCATTTTCATTTTTCTCCATTTTAGTTTAGAAGTTATCTGAATTCTCATTGGCTGAAAATTTACTATATCAACTTAGAAAAAGTCTCATGCAAGATTATCAATGTGAATTGAAAAAAATTGTTATAATGATGTTATGCTTTCAATCTGGAATGTCCTCCAGAAGCCTGATGCATTTGGAAGGTGACTGGATCGTCGGGTTTAGTTGAATCAAATGGCTTAATCCATTAATGATTTCCTGTGCTGAGGACGTGAGACCTGGCTGGAAGGATGGGTCACTAGGGGTTTGATCTGGAAGGGTACATCTCCCTTGCTAGCTCTGCTCTTTGTGCTTTGTTTTGTGTCTTACTATGCTGTGAACAGATATTCTCCAGCTAGGTTCTCTGCTGGGCCATCCTGCCAGGCCTTCCATCATTGCCAGATGTCCATGAATGGATGGAGATCTTCTGAAACTGTGAAATGAAATAAACCTACCCCCTCCCTCCTTAAATTGTAGATGTTGGGTATTATATCCCAGCAACAAGGAAGTGACTAAGACAGAAATTGATACCAGAAGTGGATTGTTGTTGTGACTTTACCTGACTATGTGGTTTAGAAGCCTTTGAAACTGGCTTGTGGGAGGTTTGCAAAGGTTTGGAGATGCTAGCTAAAAAATTTAGGATGCTGTAAGCCAAGCTTGGTGGGAGATTCTGGTCAGAGTTGAGAAGACCAGAATGATGACAGGAACGCAGATGGTGAGGGCCAGGATCAAGGAGTTCAGACGCATAGGAGGCTTCCATTGGCATTTGGGTTAAAAGTTGTGTGTTACAGTTTAGAAAAAAAGTGTATCAGTATTTTGCCCATATCTGAAGCCTTTGCCTGAAATGGAGATTAAGAGCAATAGACTAATTAATCTGAAGGAAATCTCAAGGCAGTTTGACATTCAGACTGTTACATGGGTATTTCTTGAGACTTTTAGCCAGATCTATGGTAACAATCAATAGAAAATGGCAAAGCCACAATATTAAGTTTCTAGAAAAGTGACTGCAAAGTGTGGGTGAGTGAGACCATGGTTGTTAAAAGAACTAACACTAAAAAGAAGTTAAGTATTTTGAATCAGGAAAATAGGGGAAATGCATTGAATGCACCTCAGGAATTGCAAGCTCTCACCCTTCCAAGAATCAAGGGTTTAAAAGCCTCCAAAGGCCACCTAGGAAAGTAGATCTCTGGGAATTCAGTCATCTGTGCACTCAGAGGTCAATGAGGTTCTTGAAGCCATAGTCCAGTCAGCTACTTCTCAAGCTAGCAGCAGATTTTAGCATCATTTCTGTGGTTCTAATGTAACAGGAATAGAGAATGCAAGAGTTGTGTGGCCTGGGAGACTTCCATCCAGATTTCGGAAGAAGACCTTGGAGGTCAGGCATTGTACTCCTGAGAGGGAAATCCGTGAAGCTGCGGGAATGAACCAGAGGTATAGTGGAGGCCCCAGAAATTTGAAGATACCAGAAACATGGATCAACTGCTGAGGAAGACCACAAGGTGTGAGTGGATCTAGCCCAAAGGAGAAGACATACAGGTTGCAGCCAGAATCAGTGCTCTAGGGTGGGGCTGCCCAAGTCTTTTGGAGTTAACACCTCTTTACAGTTTGCCCTAGTTGCTGGACATATTGCTGTTTGGTGTTTGCCATGCTGGGTTTCAGCCTTGCTTTGGTCCAGTTGCTTCCTATCCTCCTATTCCTCCCTGTGGAATGGAAATGTTTATCCTATACCATTGTATGTTGTTTACTTTTTCTTTGATTTTCTTCTTTGTCAAAAGAGGCAGGGTGTAGGAAGAGTATTTTACTTAGGAAAAAGTAAGAACACAGAGAGAAAGGCTTCCAATACTTGCTAAAAACAGAGAGATAAAAGCTTCTGCTAGCTGGAAGAGTTTCTCTTTTTCTTATTTTCATAAGGCCCTTGGCTAAGAGTGAGGCAGGGGCAGCCAACCTGGTGCTTCAACCAAGTAAAGGACTGAAGAAGAAAAACATTGTTGCAACTTCTTCCAGGAAAAGCTCTGACAATTGCCTGACAAATGCCAGTAATCCACTTGGCTCCTGCCTTACTTAACTTTGTTTCCGCAATGCTGTGAGCAGCTCTTCAGCATTCCTGTTCTGTGCTGCCACCATTGCCAGCTACCCGTAAATGAACTGAGTGAGACTTTATTGAAACTGTGAGCTAAATTTTTCTCCTTTAAGTTGTGGATGTTGGGTAATCTGTCACAGCAACAAATAAGGAAAACATACCAACCTTTTCTCAATAAGAAGATTCAAAATTTCTTTATTCTTTTTTAGGTGATCCTCATTTTCCATTTAGCTTAGTCGTATTTCCATTCAATCATGTCCTGTAATTTAAGTGTGAGATATTAAGGTTAACCCTTTTAGTATATAATAGCCACACAATGGAATAATAGATAACAGTGAAAATTACCACATGTAACAATATTGATGTCTCAACTAAACATAATGTTGATTAAAAAGTTAAAGTAATAAGAATATATACTAGTAAAATTCCATTTGCATACAAGGCTAAAAGCACAAAAGAGCAGACATAAATAGAAACACCTATATTCTCTTTGCAGTGAGCCCCGGCTTATGGGAGCATCTAACCCAAAGAAGGGTATCTTAGTTACTTTCTTATTGCTAGGACAGAATACCCAATATTCACAACTTTAGGGAAGAAAGATTTATTTTAAATCCCAGTGTCAGAAAGTCATAGTCCATTCACAGTTGGGCAGCTGGAAATGGTGGAACCACATGGTAGAACTGGAGCCAGAGAAAAGAGCTTCTCATGGCATGGCAGAAGCAGGAGAGGAAAGGCCAAATCGGCACACACTCCTCCAAGTCAAGCCCCAGGATCCTTTCCTTTTAGCCAGGCCCCACCTTCCAGCAGTACGCAGTATTTATAGGTACATGAGGCTTTTGGGGAGCAATCCAGATCCAAACCACAACAAAGGGAATCTTGGAATCTTTTTTTTTTCTAAATTACACAGAAGTTCTGGATGGACTAACTATGACTTGGGGTAGATGTAAAAGTATTGGTAATGCTCTAATTCTTGTATTTGGTGACAGACTCATAATTTTATTTTATATGTTTGCCAAGTCAGATATTTGTAATTTACTTTCCTAGAGTCATTGTTATTTTATTGTTAACCTTTCATAGATATTTAATGTTTTATAAGCATACTTATTTGTAAAAATACAATGAAACCTTTTTTAAACAGTCTCACTCTGTAATCCAGGCTTGTCCTGAACTCACTCTGTAGCCTAGAATGGCCTGAAACTCACCAATCCTCCTGTTTCAGCCTCACAAAAGTGCTGAGATTATGAGTATGCATCACTATTGCCAGCTTTTTAAAAATGTGGTACTGATGAATTGAACACAGAGCCTTGTGCATGCAAGGCAGATGCTTTAACTACTAATATATGTCCCTAGTCCCAAGGAAAACATTTTATAATATGATATGTGATCCTTTTTCTGCTTGATAGTATTAAGTAGAATAGTTATATATCCACAAATATATATACACCTTATTTGTAGCATAACTGGCCAGCATCTCATTGTATATATCTACCTAATTTGTTTAGCCAGTTCTCTATTAATGAGACACTTCAGTTATTTCCTATGTTTTGTTTTTATAAACAATGCCACAGTGAACATTATTTTATAGGCATTTTTGCCCACATATGTGGCTGTTGTGATTAGGTGAAATTCCTACAGGCAGAATTGCTGACCCAAACAAAATGTGTTTTGACACATATTGCTAGCTTTTTCTTAAAAGCCACTTTACCAATTTACATCTTTATCAATATAGGGAATGCTTATTTTCCTCAAAGATATATAGTTTTCAATTGTTATAAAATGATCAAAAGAACAATCTCTACTTGTGACGTTAATATTTTATTTACAAATACATGTCAAAAAAGATTTTTGTAAAAATCTTCAGTAGGGGGCTGGAGATGTCCGTCACTGGTAGAACACCTGCCTAGCATGTGGGTGAGACAGAGGCATCCTGGCTTCCCTAGAATTCCTCTTGAATGAGAAAGTGCTCAGAACTCATAACGCATTGCCTTGACACTAGGTGGAGCCATGGATTGAGATTAGTTTTTTCAAAGAAGGAAGACACTTGGAAACTGTATTCTGATTCCTCATTCATGCTTTGTTTTTAAAGTTTCTTTTCGATGTACAAAATTGTCTACTTTTCATGTAAGTTAAGTGTTCATATAGTTTGAAATTTACAAAGTGAAAAGGCTACCCAGTGTGTGTGGTGGATATTCTCTGTGCTTTCCAGATCTACTGTGACATGCCAAGGCCCCGAGAAATAAGACTGCGCTAGCAAGGGCCTTTGTCTTCGGAATTCCACTAGGAAGCCACTTACTCTTCTTCTTCACTAGGGCTGACTATGGTATGGTAGTTATTCCTCTCAGCTTGCCAAGTGGTGAGTATGTTGCCATCCTTTGCTGGTGCCATAACCCTGTTCATACTTCTGGAAAAATTCTGTAACTGTCTTTGCTCAGTTACAAGCCTTTCAAGTATGCTGTGGATTTCTTACTAAGCTCGTAACTGTCCATTTAACTGAGGCAGTCCACGGGGATCTTCTTTATTCATTTATTGGCGGTATTACTTTCCATTTTTATGCATACTATCACTTTTAGCCTACTATCAATATATTTGTCATTTACTATCATAAACAGTATTAAAAAGAATAACTTTTATATAGATCATTTCTTATTACTTATATATGAGAAAAATGAAAGATACTAAGTCACTCTAGGTTAATTCTTGGCAAAGCTCAAGTCATTATATTTACCAACTATTAATAGTGGGAGACTATAATATACTGAATTTCACTGAATGTCATCATATAAATCTTAGTGTACATGCTCTCTCTCTCTCCTATTTCTTTAGACAAGTTCTTCCTTGTTGCTCAGGCTAGTCATAAAGTTTTGTGCTGAAGCCTGCTCCTGCCTCAGACTCCCTAGTAAGTGGAACTATAGGCAACACAGTGCTTGGCTCCAAATTCTGCACCTAAAATTCCTACCCTTTATTTTCTCCAGTGTAAAGATTGAAAACAAAGACTCTAGGCCCACAATGCTCGGTCACGGTTTCTCTTCCATTTCTTCTTTACTGTGTGACTTCGGGCAAGCCACATCTCTTGGTGTCTCATACATGAAAAGGCTCTTACCTCTTGGTGTTTCTGAGAGCAATATCTGCTTGGAATAGTGCCTGGTATATCCAAAGAGCCACGTAAGCACTGGTTCTTATAGAACTGTTATTTTCATCCCTTTGGCTTGAGTCACTCCTGTGGCCATTCACACACAGCATGGGGGAATGGACTTGCTGAGCCTCATGAGTAGTTTTCCTTGTATATAAGTAAGACTATCAGATCACTTCTCAGAGCAAACAAGATGGAATATTAAGGAACTGGATTCTTAAGATGGTCTTAAAGGGAAAAGTGAGTGTTTGAAGACATTATCTACCCACTTCTGTTTATGTGTGCTTAAAAAGGTGAGAGCTACACATTTACCTGCTTCCTGAGCATCCTCCGATGTCTCACAGTTCTCAGGATGGAATCACTGTTCACAGGCTTCCACCATCCACAGAACATTACCAGCAGAAGCAAAAGCCATTTTCCTCTCACATGCAAGTGGATCAATTAAAACATTTTAGAATCACCCTTGACTGAACTATTTCATGCCCTTCTTCATATCACAATAATTATCAATTCCATAAATGATTTCTTCTTATGTAGTTCTCAACTTCATTCCTATTCCTTTCATTCTGTCTCTTCTGAGGCTGTCTTAAATCCGACCTTGATATTTCTATGAGCAGTTATAGACTTTTGGTTGGTCACTTTTCATCCTCTCATCCTCCCCTGCATCTCTCTCTCTCTCTCTCTCTCTCTCTCTCTCTCTCTCTCTCTCTCTCTCTCTCTGTCTTTCTCTATTCCTCCTGCAAATATATGTTGAATACCTATTACTTATCAGGTCCTGAACTAGCATAGGGAATGGGATGCAAAAGTGAATCACACAGAAAAAGCCTAAGTCTAATTATAACCATAATGTAATGCTCAAGTTATATGGGATAGAGAGAGAAAGAAAGAGAGAAAAACAGAGACAGAGAGAAACAGAGAGAGGAGATAGGAGAGATATTAAACATACATTATACAACTAATTGGATTAAGATAGCAGATATTGTTTTCTGTTACAGGATCTCCTTGAAAGGAAATACTATAAACTGAGGTTTTATGTCTTAGAGGCCAGGTCTGCCAAATCTCAGGGATACATTATGATCTTTGCTTTAACAAGTCTCTGGGATTGTAAGAATGGATCTTAAGAGAAGAGGAAAGGAAGTAGCGTGACCGTAAGGAAAGGCAGAATGCTTAAAACTGGTATGGATAGAAAATTGAGGGGAATAGCTTTGCAATAGTTTCTAGAAGTGAGAATCTAGTTTCACTTTGTACAGTACTCCGAAGAGCCTTGAATAGCTTCAGAGAATAATGGAATAGCAAAGGGTCAAAAGTGTCAGAGATTTACAGATATCTGTGGAGACTGGTAGAGACCTATGGATACCTGCAGAGACTAGTGGAACAGCCTCAGAATAGTGCTGCAAACTTCTGGAAGAGCTCCAGAAAGCTGCTGTGGGCGTTGTAAGCCCCACCTACCTAGGAGCTGATAGGAGCAGCCTGGAGCTGCTGGAAGACACAACATTGAATTGTAACACTATTTTTTTTTTTTTTTTTTTTGAGATAGAGTCTCGCTCTGTATCCCAGGCTGGTCCTGAACTCTGAACTCACTTTTGTAGCCCAGGCTGGCCTTGGACTCAGGACAATCTGCATGCCTCAGCTTCCCAAGTGCTGGGGACTATAGGCGTGTACTTTATGTGGTGCTGGGAATTGAACTCAGGGCCTCACAAGCGCTTTAACCACTGTGCCATTCCTCCAGACCCTGTAACACTAATTGTTAAGTGGCATTCTAAGATCAGAGTTGTGACATTTAAGGGCCAGGAGCCACTGCCAATCAAAGACCAAAGCTGCTAACATCAAAAGAGCTGCACATGCCAATTTGTGATTTCCATGCAAATTGGGTGGAAAATCAGCTGATTGGTGACATTATCACGAGAAATGTATATTAGAGTACAGTTTCCTTCTCTGTAAAATGTGGGAAGTGATGACGACTTTCCATTCTCTACCACAAGGTTTCATGTTGTTTCATCCAAAGTACACAATGGTTAGTATGATGAATTGAAGGTTTCTTTATTTTGGTCAAACATCCAACAGAGAAAATAAAAGCTGATAAGGCTTATCAAATCACCAAGTAGGGAAGGTTTCATAATTCATGATTCTTTCCTTAAACTCCTGTAGGTAAAACTTGCAGTTAGCAGTAAAGCAGAGGCAAGAAGTTTCTGTGTTGAGAGCACATGACCTGTCTTTAAGGCAGACCATGTGAAATTGATACCAAGAAGAGCTTCTCACGTGGGGCTGGCTGCCGTGGAGGAAGGGGAAGGAAAGGCTGCAACTTAGGAGAGTCAGCATGCTAAATACGCAGGAAAACTCCCTCACTTCCGTCTGCTGGCAGGAGCAGTGTTGGTCTCCAGCAGGCCGCTTGGGATGGGGCATGAATAAGGTTTTATGAGCAAATAGCCAATTTCTCTCATGACCCTTAAGAAAGGCAGTTATTAGAAAACACATTTCATTGAATTTAGCACTCAGTTACTCAAGCATATATATGGAGTCAGCGGAGATGGCAGAAGAAATCGATGTAATTTTTCAGCTGTGAAAATAGATTGCAAAGTGAGACAAACAAGTGTGTGAGGCGACTGCCCAGCGAAGGCGCTGCTGCTTGTTGCTCCCGTGACTTTGGGCAATTACTCAGCGCTTCATATGCAAAATGGAAACAGTAGTGGTGTCTAATTCATAGGAGGGTTGTGTTATAAAGTTTTAATAGGCAATTTGCTACGTGGTAAGAATGTAAGTTGTTTTGTAGTTGCTGCTGTTACTTTTCCATGTCAAGCCACATGTATTGACTGTTAACATTTTTTGTGCTTAAATGAAGCTTCAGAATGCAGCTTCAAAGCAATTCCATGTCACACAGTAAGAAATTTAGCAGTCTCTTATGTGGTCATCAGAAAAAGGCAGATATGCTTAGATTTTTTTTTCTGAGAAACAGGTAAACAAGTGAAAAAATAAATAAAAGGAGCTATGGCAGAAGAAAAATTAAGGTAGATGAAATGTCTTATAGGTAGGATTATAAATAATATATTTTACAGCCAATCTTTTTCAATAGAATGAATCTGAAGTGCTTGTTAAATAACATTTATTGTTTCTCTAACGTTCCAAAATGGATGTTCTTGTGCTTATTAGTATCAGGGAAAGTGTTACTAGTTTTTCTTCAAAATGTAGAAACAGTAAAAATAAGTGTAAAATTTTTCCAACCTCTTTGATAAAACAAATCGTATGACATGTTAGCATATTGAACAATGTGTCACTGAGAGTAATTGTCAATAGTCGTGTATTTTTATTAATTTAAAAATATGACATTAAGGATTATAGATTGTTATACTATTTCACTTATACTATGAGTATAATAGAATAGTCTGCACTTGATTCACTTACGGAGTACTAACACAGCTTTTTATTTCTTGATTTTCTTTACAGTAGAAAGCTATATCCATACACTGTTGAGTTTGTGACATTTGTTGGTATTCATACGTACCCCTCTATTTTGAATTCTTTTGTGCTGTCTAAGTTTTTCTAAGATGAACCAGCACTTATTTATTTATTTTTGTGGTACTGGAGATTAAATCTAGGGCCTTTGCACTGAGACACATCTTCAGCAACCCACCTCCTTTTTTCTTCTTTTTGTTTTGAGACAGTGATTGCTAAGTTATTACATTTCCCACAAATGGCGTTTGTAAAACTAGATATCAACATGTAGGAGAATGAAACTAGATCTTTATCTATTAACATATACTAAAATCAAATAAAAATAGATTAAGGAGCTGGGTATTAAAATAGAAACACTGAATCTGCCAGAAGACAAAATAGATAAAACACGGGAAGACATAGGGGACAGGAAAAGATTTTATGAGCAAGACATTAGCTGCACAAGGAATAAAAAGAATCAACCAATGGAACGACATCAAACCAGACTGGGCCTAAACTTGACTTCCTCTTGTCTTGGCCTCCCAGAGTACTTAAATTCCAGGTATGTACCACCACATCGGACTATGAGCAACTGGAAGCTTTAACAAATCAATATTGATATTTTTATTTATCTTGCAGAATTAGGGTTGAACCCAGGGCTACTTCACCGAGTTACACTCCCTAATGCATATTTAAATTTTTATTTTTAGACAAAGTCTTGATAAATTACTAGGTTGTCCAAATTGGGCTTAAATTTGTGACCCTTCTGCCTCCGCCTCCCAGAGTGCTAAGATTACAGGCTTATGCTGCCAGGCCTGGCCAAGTACAGCATTTTTTGTTGCCTAAATGAAGGACATTTTGCAATTACCCAATTCTTGATTTCAACATAGGTTCTTGGGAGGTCATTTCTGTTGAATTTCATGACATAGTGTCTTAGAAGGAACTTATCTTCTTTTTAAACTGATTATTTTGTATTATCCTGATCACAAGTATGGCCATAAAAATAGACTAAAAAGTCCCTTAGATTTAAAAGATCTGAGCCATGATTCAAAGTCCAGAGTGTGGTCAAATTGCATCCTGATGGTTGCACTGCTCTGCAGTTAGAAAGCCCTGAGATTAAAATTTGAAAAGAGAAAAAATGGAAAATTTTGATATTTTACTCTACTTTCTTTTCTCTCTGTGTGAACGTATTTAATTCGGGTTTTGCTTTGAGTAACATTTTATCCTGAAGTCACATGATAATATTCAGTAATTTAAAATTCTCAGTTCCTCTTATTGCAGAACAATCATTGTATGTCAGAAACCAGCCTGAAGGAGAACAAGATAATATAAAGACAAAGCCCATGCTGGAGTTTTGCAAGATGTCAGTTCGTTTCTCAGAGCAATCTCTTTCGTAGCCCCAAAGTAAATTCTAGAGATTTTGGCCTTTTGCACTTCCTTATTTTATTACCGTCAGTGACAGCTGTAAACTCCCTGCTTATCCAGTACCTCGTTCATTTCACAGAGTGTTACACAGTTCCAGATAGATAGGAGGCAGAAGGATCACAAGGCCCCAACTTCTAAGAACTTACAGTCTTATCAGAGAGATACTCATCTGGCAAGAAACTGTTTAAAGTAGATCAAAAAACCACAATTAAAAGTTTTTGTTAAGATGCTTATTCATTGGGGTTGTGCCTCTCTCCGCGAAGCCCAAGACCTCAGCAATTGAGAGAAACGCACTTAAAGCTCCACACTTCCTCTGTGTTGTTTATAAATTCCACCTGAAAGTAAAGCCATATTGTTCTACTCACAGGACTCCTGACAGCAAATGTATGGAGTTACCATCTCATCAAAAAATAATTCTCCAACTCTCTGAGTTCCAAAAGGGTGTCCCATAATTCTATTCATTTCTAACATTATCTAGGATTAGTGTCAGACCCCATAGGTTAGAGACTATGTCCCACAGAACCGATTTCATTGCTAATGCTAATCCCAAATTCAGGCTTTCAGTATTTCAGGACAACTTCTGGCTATAATTCAAGGGTTTTCATGACCCTATTCATAGCTTCAATATTTTGCTATAAAGGCTCACAGTATTCAGAAAAAACATTGACTTAACATATATTGGTTTATTATAAAACAAATGATAAAAGAATACAAAGGAACAGTGAAACCTCTACATATAGCCAAGTCTGAAACAGTCCCAAGCATAAGGATATCTGTCTCTGTGAACTCAGGATGCATAATTCCTGGATCATGGATAAGTTAATCAATTTGGAGTTTTCCAAAACTCAAATCTTAAGGATTTTTATAAAGTGGGAATTAGGAGGCAAGGGGAGAGTGTAGGAGGGTCAAAAAAGGGAGAGCAGAAGAGTTTGTAACTCTGACGTGATATGTATGTGCACAAAATACTGATGTTCAATGTAAACATTTTGTATTGCATATATACTTATTAATAAAATGAGAAAAAAGATTTCATCAAATAATTATGATTTATTATAATAAAGTCTATCTCTAGCCCCTCTCCCATTCTCAGAGGTCGGGGATGTGTCTGGGAGTTCCAAGTTACTAATAATGCCTTGGTCATTCTGGTGAGCATCACCCATCCTGAAACTATTCAGGTGCCCATCGAGAGTCACTTAATTAGAACGAAAAGACGTTTCTATACTCAGGAAATTCTAAGGAATTTAGGAACTATGTATAAGATATTATTTTCAGTTCCATTATTCAGGAAACTAAAAGGGTTTTAGAATTCTGTCAGGAACCAGGAGCAGAAACCAAATATACATTTCTTATTATGTCACAAAGGCCCTATAAAGAAATAAAAAAATTATGTCACCTTATCTTGTACTCTGATCATTTTTATTGTAGAATTGTCACTTTTAGTAGACTCTGGCTCTTATAACCAAAATAATATCCTCAAAGTCTTTTTCAACTTTCTTAGATCTGAAGAGATAAAAACTAGTGTTGATTCTGGAAAATTTCCCCCACCCCCATACTAGGAATTAAACTCAGATCCTTTGTTCTAAACTGCATGTTCTGCCCTTCTAGTTTTTCATTTTGAAACAGTCTCACTAAATTACTAAGTTGCCCAGCCTGGGCCCAAAGTTGTGTTTTCTTGCTTTAGCCTTCCAGAATGGTGGATGTGCAGGAGTGCACCACATTGCCGAGCTAGGAAGCCTATTTTTATGCTTTTTTGAGTCTTTTAAGGAATCTGACTGCTTTCCATTACTTAGCTATCCATTGTGCTATTAACGTGGATGCATGTATCTCTCTGATGTGGCGCTTTTAACTCTTTGAAAAGATACTCGGCAGATGGATAGCTGGGTCAAATGGGATATCTATTTTCAGTTTTTTGAGGAATCTCCATACTGCTTTTCATAGTGGTTGTACCAGTTTACAGTCCCACCAGCAAAGTAAAATGGTTCAAAAACAGACAGATATGATTCATTTGTTGGTAAGTGGATACAACTTGAGACCATTATGCTTAATGAAGTGAATCAGATTCAAAAGATTCAGTATCACGTGGTTTCTCTAATATGAGAAACTCAGAGTGTAAATAAACAGTAGAGTCAAGTAACTGAGATGTTGTGAGTTGCGGGGAGGGGATGGGGGAGAACAAGAAAGGTGGCAGAGAGAAAACGTAAAGTTGTTAATGATGCATATGTGCACAAAATTCTCAAGTTTTATGTAGCCCTTGTGTATTATATATATATATATGTATGTATGTATTATGTATATCCTAATGTAAAATGAAGGAAAGAAAATCTGACTGTCATCCTATAATTTTTTTCACTAATCCCCATTGTTATCCTTAGGGAAGAAATATGCAAATATTAACATCTTACCCTAGTGCTCTCAGATGCAATTTTAATCTTTGACATGATTTTTTTGAAAAAAGCAAAGTTTTACAGCAGTCATTTGAAAGAAATGTGATCTAGACCTCCACATCTTTCTTAGAAAGTCTTGAGTAATTAATGACTGTTTTATATAGGGCTGCAGATTGCTTGAGTTAAAAAACATAAAAGGAAAACAGAAAGAAGGGAAGAAATACGTTGTCATGAACTGGTAGGCAGAGCCCACACTGAAGTTGAAGTACTTAGCATCACATTAGAAGAAAGCTGAGGTCAGGCTGTTTTAAGTGAAAGTGAAACAGAATCAGTATTTATCTAACTGTGATCTGTGTGTGTGCAGTCATCCACAACTTAGTGGACCACAAAAATGTGAGGACAGAAACTGAAGAGGGTTTTGAAACTTAGAGAAATTGACAGTAATATTGACTACTGAATCTAATGTTAATAATTTTAGGCTTCTCTTTGATGTGTCTTTGCTTATTTTATTTTTCTGCTAAATTATTATCATTAAAGTTTATGCAAGTTTAATGCCCAGTGGCCTGGTGTCATGAGACCAGCTCAGCTGCTTTGTGAGGCTCATTCAAGCCATTGTAAAGAATATGTATAGGAAAGGTATCTAGAGTTCTCTAGCCTTCAAGGGACTATACTTCTAATTAATACACAAGTAACTATGGACCTCATCCCTTTATATAACTACAATCAGGTAGGTCTCCTACATCTTATCCCCAACAATTCCTGTGAGTTTCCAAAGAATGCTTACCACCAATCTCCCTGGAGTACCACTGGTAGTCCACTTGTAATAACCTCAGAGAACAGACTATAATACAACACAATTTTATTGGAGGAAATGTAGGAATAATGGAGTAAGATACAAGGAAGAAAAGAAAAATACAAAACTTGACCCTCAGAAAATATGTCCTACCCTTACCTCACCATTAGAGTATCTTCCCTTCAACTCCTATCCCTCCACTATGTGTAAGGATCAATCTTTGTACACATAAGAATTTATTCAATGTGTCTCCTGTGATGGTTTAGATCTAAAACATCTCCCTGAAGTTGGAAGGTCATAGATCATGAAGGTGTTGACTCATGTGGGATTATTCCGTTGATGATTTCATGTATTGTTAAGAGGTGGGGCCAGATTGAAAGGATGGATTGTTGGAAAAATGGCCTGAAAGGGTATATTCTGGTCTCCAGCTCTGCCTTCTCTCTCTGTGCTTTCTGGCCAACATGGGAGTAATTGTCCTCTACGAGAGGTCGTTTCTCCATATCCCTTGTGCCTTGGTGGCTGCACCTGTGAACTGAATCCTCTAAACACCAATTGTGTCAGGTACTTTGTCCCAGTGACAGGAAAATGACACCTTCCCTTCTGAGGCCCCACAAAGAATAGTCTCAGGGCAAAATACTATTCTACTCACAGTAAAGACAAAATTTTTGCATGACTGGATTTCAAGTGCCTTGTCCAGTAAATGTATCAGGTGCTCAATAAACATTTATTGTATAAATGAATGGTGTAATCCTTCCTATTGCAGATTGTAGGCTGGGCATATATCGATGCTATTTAAAAATAGTTACTTAGCTTTTCTCCTCAATCGCAAATATAAATTTTCTGTTTCTCTTCTATTGCTGACTGAAAAACTTGCAAAGAGAGTTAAAAAATTCCTTATACATACATAAATATGTATTCTGGAAACTTGGAAATGCAGCTTTTCTCCATCCTTGTACCCAATTTCTTAATTCTAGAATAAAAATTTCATAAAATATTTGGTTTCAGTCTCAATTGGCGATCTCGTTGCCTAGGGCATTTACTCTGTTATAAGCATATTTCTGAAAATCTCAGGATTTTCACTTTTACATAAAGGCTGGCCAAGTAGACTATGTTATCTCAGAATATAGTGGGGTTTTTTTCTTTAAGACAGAATCTCATTATGTAGTTCAATCTGATCTCAAATTGACAATCCTCCTGCATTAGCCTCCTAAGGGCTGGGATTATAAGCATTCACTGTTAAGCCTGGCTTTACAACGTAGTGTTTTGTTTTGTTTGCTTTTCTTTTCTTTTGTTGAGACAGAGACTCACTCTGTAGGCCAGGTTGGTTCTGAACTCACTATGTAGCCCAGGCTGGCCTCAAACTCATGCCAATCCTCCTGCCTCGGCTTCCTGAAGGCTGGGATTACAAGCATGTACCACCACACCTGGCTTATGTGGTGCTGATGAATCAAACCCAGGGCCTTGCACTTGCTAGGCAAGCACTATAACTACTGAGCTACACCCCCACCTACTCTAACATCATTTTAAATATAGATTATTATACTGGTAGCTAGTTACTAAAATTTAGCTTTATGCCTATAAACTTTCATATTTATCCTCTCAATAATTCTACCAGGGAAGGTTTTTATATATGAGAAAACTCATTTTCAGATGAGTTATCTGGCTTTGGTCATGTAGCTGGTTAATGGCAGAGCTGATTTAACTCATACTTGAACTTAGAAATCTCAAGGAAGGTGGGAAAAATTGATATTAGATCCAAGTAGGAAGCTTTATGTAATTGCTCTCCACTTCTCACATCCAATGGTGTCAGCTGTTGGCTATTGATATGAAAATAAGGGTTTGATCTTCAGTGTTTGGGGTGGTAAAATGTTTGTAATGTGCTACTTCTCCCAATCGGAGGCTCCAAGGGAAACTTCTAAGAAATCCTAGCTTTTCAGCCTTACCAGTACTGCCCAAGGTGACTCCTGTTTAACTCTGTAAATGACCTCAGGGAAAGAGAATCCTATAGCAAAAATTCACAGCACTTGACTGAAAGGTTCTGTCTGATTTCCTTCTAGTCTCTACGGAATCAATTTTCCCAAATCAGCACTTCACCAGGCTGAGAGCTCTGCCGTGTGCTGCCCCATCACAACCCTACCTCAGCTGCTTTACCCATGTCATCTGTGACAGCTCTTATTTTTATGAAAGATATCATGTATGTTTACAAAAGCTCAGAGAAAGGGCTTGTATGATGATACTAAACTCTTGTGACTCAAAGTTCTCTGAAATAATCGATTATTGGGCTATTAGGGATGCTGGCCAAATGTGAAAAGACCAGTCTTGCGGTCAGTTCCCTGAGCTTTCAGCAGCATGGCCAGATAGCATTTGGAAAAATTTCCACTGAGTTTAAGGAAATAGGACATTTTATAATAAAATTTTGGTGAGAAGAAACATAAATTGTCTACACTGGGCCTATACTGGCAATAGACAAAAGGGCAGGGTGATTCATATAGGGCCAAATTTTGAGATAGGAGACTAGTTCACACAGAAAATTTTTGTTCTTCTTGTGTGTGTGTGTGTGTGTGTGTGTGTGTGTACGCGTGAGTGCATGTGCACGCACATGCATGCTACTAAGGATTGAACCCACATGAAGCTACACAAGTTGCCCACATTGGGCTTGAATTTATGATCTTCCTGCCTCAGCTGCTGCTGAGTGCTAGAATTACAGGCATGCACCACTGTCTGGATTTCAGTGCTTCCTGTTTAGCTGGTTCTAAAAGCAGAATGCAGCATGGCCTTGATAGCTAATCTTGGCATGCAGGAAAGGAATAGGGAGCAGGTTTTTTGTGTTGTTATTGTGGATTTAGCTTGAGGCTGTGAGGTAAAATGACATCTCTTCCCTATATTATTTGGCCTGTAAACCTAGGACATCCCAGAGTTCTCTTACCACAGATCTGCAGACCTTTTGAGGACAGGGACATTGTTTTGCTCTCTCTGTGTCCCTAGTGCCTAGTATAATGCTCAGCACCAAATGAATGGCAAAATAAATGAAAAGGGACAACTTTTTGGGTTTGGGATGGTAGCTCTGGACTCTAACTTCCTAGAAATGGCCTTTCCCTCCAGGTCCTGGTACGCTACTCTGGAGAAGTTAGCAATTAACAAATAAAGAGCTTTTACAGTTTAAAAAGACCTAAATATTCAAGAGAAATTATCTCCAAAGTTGAGTGATGAGTCAGAACAATGAAAAAATGCGGGAAGTTTGTGTATAGGGGAAGGGCAGGGACTTTACAGCACACTTCCTAACAAATCCAGATGTCACCACTGACTTTGCTTCTAGTGACTGATTCTGCTGGAGGCAATTCTTTGAAGCAGTGCTACCCATAGTGTCATAAAACCAAAGCCCAATTTTTTGTTTTTTTCTTTATTGAAATTGTATTTCTTACAACAGCTATAAAAAGCAGGCATGGCCAAGGAAAGCACATAATATATGCAGTCATAAACTGTTTTCCCCCCACCATTTTTATTAATATATATGTAATACATAATGTTTACAATGAACTTGAGTATTTTGTACAAATATGTATCATGTCTAAATTACAATCCCTTCCCCTCACGATTTTTGGCCCTCCCTCACCCTCCCCATCCCCTCTAGTTCCCACTATCACATCCATTTGGTTTGATAGAATGCCTGTATTCTGGGTTTCCCAAATCAGAGAAACCATGTGACATTTAACATATTTAATCTTCTGCATCTAATTCACTTTACCACTCAAGTCACCACTTACTAGTTCAGTTTCCCACCCCTAGAAAGGGCAGAAGTGGCCATATCTTGATGCCTTTCCTCTGAGTCCAGCAGAGCCCTTCACTGGGACAATTTGCTGAAAGTTCTTTTTTTCTGTATCTTACTGTATCTTTGTTGCAGTCCACATGAGAAAAGAGCTATAACAATGAAACTCATAAGGCTAGAAAAAGTGAAAGAGAAAAAGAGAAGTTAAATTTCAAATTCCTTATCTGGGTGCTGACAGGTAAATGTACTTGAAAAGACATTCGGGTATCATTACAGCAATCTGTTTTCTTAAGATAAACTTACATCAAAGACTGATTAAGTGAATTGAACTTTAAATGAACTTAAGTCTGTATCACATAAGTATATTACACATAAAGCAATAAATATAATGGCATACTTAATTATTTCAGAATTTTTAAAACTTTCATAAATTATTTACCCATGTTTCACAAATTATTAACATTTTACCAAATTTGGCTTATCATTTTATCTACCTATTCAACCATGAATTCATACATAGATTTTTTAACGATTTTATGCCAATTCCCCACCAAGCCCCAAATTTTATACTGATGCTTCTCTAGCCTTGACATGATAGACAGAAGGCAGATATTGTCTGTGTTTTGTTTCTCGTCTAGTTCATTCTATCCTTAGATACAAAGAAGGCTGAATGTAGGATGTTTGGGTTAAAAACAATTGAAAAAAGAATTCTATTCAGAAAAAAATACACTAGGTTAACACAGCTGTCATAATACTATATGGATCAGATCATTTGGTATTTTATTAACTAAATTTTAAGGACTTGTTTCAGTTGGTTGAGGAAAGTTTGAAGATCTTGATAGTCAAGTTGAAGATCAAAGATTTTCTCGGCTGCCTCTGTGAAACAAGTGAGGGTACATTTAAGATCAGATATTTTATGGAAAGGTAGAGTTGGAAAAGAATTTACAGACTATTTCTTCTCAACCCTCTCAGGAAACAGATAGTAAAGTGACTAGCTTGAAGACCCATGTACTCTTCAGGTAAGAAGGCTATATATATGCACCAGCTGAGAGAAGAACATCACTTAGAATATCCTAAAAGATACCAGTTCCAGGCCATGTAAATGTTTAGAGGAACCAGGAGATTAACCTTTGATTAATAGCAGCAATTGTTAGTGAAACCTTTTCAACGTGGGTCTCAATTCTGCTTCAGTGGAATTTGATCTTGGATCTGATGTTTTCCCTTAATAATTCTTAAGGAAATATCCAATTTCTTCATGTATTTCTAGTTCAGAGGTGGTACCATCTTGGGTACCTTCTTCTAGATCTACTCCATTTATTAGTGTTTCAAGTAAGAAGTGGGGCCTAGAAAAGAAACAAAAATACTCAAGAATCATATTGGTCTAGACAAAGTAGGTATAGCAGGACTGTTTGTTCCCGGTTCTGAACAGAAGTCTGGGAGCAATGCTGCTGAAGTTCTCCTTAGTTTTCCTTTATTATTTTTTTCAGCAATTCAACTTGTATTTGTAGTTATGGAAAATTTATGATTTAAAGATAATATATTGTTCATATTATATTAAACACCAACAATTTTTTCATATCACAAGCCAGGTTTCTTTCATCTTAGATGTATAAATCAAATGTAGGACTTTATATTATACTTCCTTGGCTTTAGTCTACAGATTCAACTTGAGAATATAAACAAAAAACTTTTCTATCCAGTGACCATCCCTTCTGCCTTTTTAATCTTCAGAAGTTATAAGTGAATCTTCAACCAAATCACCTATAAAAATAGATAAGCAAAGAGAACACAGTGATTTAATGTTTTTTTTTTGTCAGCCTGATCTCATTTCTCAACCACATTAACTTATTCACAGGTATATAAATGCAGCACTGATATGTACTGTGGTAAAAATCAGGATATTTTGTGTTTATAGGATCATGTATTCAACTTTTTCTATGTGTGATATATTTCTTCAGTTTGCTTTAAATTCCTCAAGGTGGAGCATGTCTAATATACTGCCAAACTGATAGGTTTACTCAAAAAGCAATGAGGTACATTGGAAAAACCTGGGTTTCCTTACCTGCAAAATGGGAATTTTGCTTTGTTCCCTTTACCAAGTGCTAGAAAGGCTCAACTAATCTAATAGAACATTTGAAAGTGCCTTGCACACTTTAACATGCCATCAAAATCTAAATTTTGTTTTTGTGACTTATTACTAATGTTGAGTGAAATTAGTTTAGGCTTGAGTAGCTTCTTTCTTACTCCTGTTTGCAATGCCTAATCTCAGATCTTTTCTCAACATAGCCAGTGAATTTTTGATCAGCCTGTGCCTCCTTATCAGACCTGTCTCCTTCCCTGCCTGATGTAGACCCACACCCAGATTGTGGCTTGATTGCTTTCTCTCATTGTAACCTGCAGTTACTGACCTGGCCACACATCAGGACTTGTAATGGGGGAAGGCCCAATTGCTAAGTGATAATTCCCCCGTGGGGTGAACTCCTCCACTCAAAGCCTTTAAGGGTATTCAACTGTATGTCCAGCACTCAGGGCATAAAGTTTTCTAATAGACTGACTGAATTAATGTAAGACGAATGAAAGCCATAACTTCACCTATTTTTTTTTTCCTGTGTTGGATAGACAGAGATGTATATAGTCAAAGATACAGGGATATTGAGTAAAGTGCCATACGTAACATGAAATTTGAAATGTTTTTGCTTTACCTTTTGCCCTCTTTCAGGGCTGATTTTTAGCACATACTGGCATGATTGTCTCACTTGATATAGACTTGGATAGAAAACGCCTACTGTGCCAAGCACCCTGAGTGCCCTTCACTGCCCTGGCCAGCCTCTGGGACCTGGGACTTGCTCTTTCTTTAGGACTCTCAGATATTCTCACAATCTGACAAACAAAGGACTAACTCTTGATTCGGGAAGGAGCTTCCAGAAAGCTTCTCCAGCATTTCGGCTAGTGCCTCTTCTGATCGGCCAGTGCCACTGCTGAGCAGGTCGGTGCATGTCGAATACCAGCCCTACCCTCATTACTTACTTATTCTTTATTCATCAGTAGAGACTTTCCAGGCTCAGCCGCCTGCTTGTGTTACTGTATTCCATGGGGACTCCCATCCATTATGATTTCCTTTGGGTCATACAGTGTGTTTCCATTTGCCAGACACTTAATTGTATGTTTTGTTTAATAAACTATCTCCAGTTTCTTTAAATTCCTCAAGGTGGAGCATATACAATATATTTTATCCCTCAAAATACATAGCTGACTGGAGGTTCGAATTCTCAGATGGCATGTGATTGGCCTTGGGGACTAGATGTACTTCACACAGCCCTGAAAGGGATGGGTGCTGTCACGATAGTCCAGTGGCTCTCATCTTACTGATGCATAATCAGAAAGCACAGGCTCTGGTTGACCTAGGCGTGAACTTTTCATTTTGCTTCTCAGGGGATGAAGCTGGAGCTTGTTATGTTGGCCTTTCTTCAGCAGCCTCAAATGTCACGTCTCACCAGCTAGAACTCATGCGAAGGAGCCATTTTCCCCATTTTGTTTGTGCTGAGAAGCTGTTCTCTCCTCTTCATTCTGAGAACAGTCGAAAAAAAAGATTTTCATGTTTTGGAAAGGCCCTCTCACTCCCACTCATGAATTTTCTGCCTTCGTGACAGTGGTTCTTGAGGACATCTCCCCAAGCACTGCTGGGGAAGGAAGCGCGCAACTCGTCCTGCCACATGGTCACATGGGCCACATGCTGTGTTGCTGCCCAGTCATGCGTTATGTGCACAGGCCCCTGTGTCATTTGATAAGGCAAGCAGGATGCCAGAAACCCTTCACACTTTCACTTGGTAAGCTTTCCTTTGAGTTTGTCTTTAGGTTCTTGGGGAAAAAACAAAACAAAACAAAACAAAAAAAAAAAAACCAGGTGAAATATTTCACCTGACATAAGGGAAAAAGCACAAGTTGTACATACAAAAAAATTGCCCAAAATCCCACTGTATCTGGCATTTGTGTGACCTTTTGATTTTTTTCAGTAGGAGACACATTCTAAACTTTCCACATATTTTTGAATCGGTTTATGTTTAAAAATTATTTTCAGAACAGAGTTCACAAACACATTTTATACCTTCCAAATGCAGGAAAAAATGAAGCAAATAAAAATCACTCATAATCTACGATATTGACAGGCAGTCACTATTATTATCATTCAGAGTTTACAGCTGAGAAAGCAAAAGAGAGGAAAAAATAGAAGAGGAAGCAAAAAGAGTTTTTATACTTTCTCACAAACTTTTGTAAAAGGATGTGGTGGAGAAATTCCTCCCAAATTTTGCAGAGAACTGACAGATCCTCATCTTCCTGCTAACACATGTTGTAGGAGTATCTTTGCTCTCTCTGAACATCACAGCATGTCAATGGTCAGTGAGCTTTTACAAAGCTCTAGTTTCTATATTATAGAGCAAATATACTTTAAGTTTTTTTAATTTTCAAATTTTTAATAATTTAAATTAATTTTCAAAAATCCACTATAAATTATTTGACAAAATAACTGTATTTTTCAAAAATCTTGTAGTTTCCCTGGGGAAAATTACATACAACTATACTATTTGAACAAAACTCTCTTAATATTTTAGTAATATTTTTCACAGCTGTTTGTCCCATTGTCATTTTTTTGTGACTTATTTATTTGGATTTAACACTGTAATTGAAAGGGAAACAATTACTAGAACGCCACTGACATCATTCACTCCACTGATCATTCACTCATTCTCTCCTTTTTCTTTCTCTCATCTATTCTTTGCTGTTTATCCTCTGGCATCTGGAGCTTTGACAGGATATTGGAAAGGAGAAATTATTTTGATATCAGTTAGCTTAGATTTGAATCCCAGCTCTACTCAAGATGTTAACTTGGGAAAATTACTTCTCAACTTTGCCTCAGCTTTCTGGTTAGTAAGTGAGGAGTGCGGATGGGCATAGAGAGGCACATAAGTTGTGTGCTGAGCTCACAGTAAAGTGCTCAATATGCAGAAAGTGATTTTCGCATAAGATGATATAACAATTGTGTCATAGTTCCTTGTAATTTTCATAACTGATGTTTTGGTGGTTGCATAGTGGTAGATAAAATAATGCAAATAGAATACTATGACCGCTTCACTTCCATTTTTATTTGACAGGTTATTTCTAGTTTTGCATCATACAGATAATAATTTAATGAATGTATTTTTCATAGGTAAAGAATTTCCTTTTCAGTTTATTGATTATCATTGAATGTGTTTTTTCGTAGGACAGGAAAACTTTCCTTTCAATTTACTAATTTCTTTAGAAAAATCCTGGTAGCAGTATTTCTGGATAGAGTCATGAATCTTGGCATGATTCTTGTTAGCTATCTAAGCATAATTTTTAGTTCACTATTTTTTTAAGCTGGGAGAAATCTAAGAATTTTGTACCTTACTTTTTTCATTTAATATTCAAAGTTACAGCAAAGTCTGTCTATCTGTCTATCTAATCTACCCTCTTTTTTCTATTTCTTTTCCTCTTTTTCTCTCCCTTCTCTCACATACAGAACCTCAGTGTTTGTGTGTAGGTTGTTTTTTTCTGTATTTTCAATTATTTAAGTTGGAGTAAACTTACAGGAATAGCATAATTTGAACTGATAAATAAGCATGACAAATTTCTTCCCATTTTGTGTATAAATATATGTGATACATAATGTTTACATTGAACTTGAGTATTTTGTGCACATATATATCACATCAGAGTTGCAAACTCTTCCCTTCTCCCTTTTTTGACCCTCCCATACTCTCCCCCTCATCCCTAACTCTCGCTATCCCCCCCACTGTAGTTCTATTAAATGACTGAATTCTGCGTTTCTCATATTAGAGACGCCATTTGATATTTAACCTTCTGTATCTGACTCACTTCACTGAGCATGATGGTCTCAAGTTGTGTCCATTTACCTATAAAAGTCTCAAAACTATCTGTTTTTATAGCTGAATAGTACTCCATTATGTACATATACCACAATTTTTTTTTATCCATTGGTCTGTTGATGGCTATTTTGGTGTCTTCCACATTTTAGTTACTGTTAGTTGTGCTGCTATGAATATAGGTATACACTTTTTGTATCATGCTTTTAACTCTTTTGGAATGATTTCCAGAAGACATAATGCTATATCAAAGGGAATATTTATTTTCCGCCTTTTGAGAAATTTCCACGCTATTTTCCATAGTAGTTGTACCAGCTTACAATCTCACCAGCAGTGTAAGAGGATTCCGTTTACCCCACAGCTTCACCATCATTGATTGCTGTTTGAGTTCTTGATATATGCCATTCTCTCTAGTGTTAAAAATTGAAGAAGATATCAGAAAATAGGAAGACATCTCCTGTTCTTGGTTGGACAGGATTAATATAGTCAAAATGACTGTACTGCCCAAACTGATATATAGATTCAATGCAATCCCTGTAGGGGTCTCTGTCCCACGGGGACCCCCAGAACAGCTGAGGAGGGGTGAAACGACAGAGTAGCACTCTGGCAACCTGTTTCAATGAACATAGTCTCTCTTTATTTAGGAAGTACAGGGTTTAAATAGACTAGGATAATGTGAAAGTTACCTCGGGCCAATTAGCAAGGCCTTAACTAGCAGGGTCGCCCAGGAGAAGGGAGGGAGTACAGAAAGAAGGATGGGACTTGTTAATCAGCAGTTCATCACTAGACAAGGTGGCTGGAGGTGTGCCTCTTGAATACTATCTAGCGTGAGCTAGTGGTGAAGTGTGCTTCTACTGGGTTGTCCCGGACTAGTGCTAGATAAGCTTCAAACCAACCTGAATCTCCTACAAATCCCTGTCAAAATAACAGTTTTTTTCTTCACAGATCTTGAAAACCAATCCTTAAATTTTTATGGAACCAAAGGAGACCTAGAATAGACAAAACAAACCCAAATAACAAGACAAAAACAGGTGACATAATTCCAGACACCAAGGTATATTATAAAGCAACAGTTATTAAAAAAAACTGTATGATATGGGCACAAAAACAGACAGACTAACTAAAGGAACAGAACTGAGAATCAGAGACAAACTCAAGTAACATGACAATTGTATGGCCTCTGACCTATAGACAAATTGTCTTCCCAAAGAGTTGTACTGATTTATACAACCACAAAATTTTATGAGTCTGCCAATTTAACAGTATATCTTGGAAGATTATGTGTTATAATTTTAAAAGATTTTGCCTGTTTAATGGTTGAAAATCCCAACGTAAAATTTACCTGGAATTAGATTTTAAATTACTTAGTAAATCAAGAATTTCTTTCCTTTTTTTTTTCAATTTTAAGCAAGGGGAATTAAAATGTGGGGAAGTTGTTTGAAGTGACTAGAATCCTGATCATATTCCTCTTTGATCTCTATGATTCATCATTCATCATTCTGGGCATTAGTCACCTCCTTTGCACTTCTTGCTGATGTTTTAACATGGAATTTTGTTTTTATAGGACCCAAAAAAAAAACTTGAGAAAAAAATATATCACTTTCAGTTTACTTTTTCTAAGAGGATGCTGTCTGTTGGGAGTGGGCAGATATAGACAAGATATGCTATGTGGGCAGCTAAGATCCTATCATACTATCTTGATAAATGAACAGATTATTATCAGTGTCACAAAAAATTATTTCAAAGGTAAAGAAAATTGTCAGTAAACTCAAAATTAGAGTTTAAAACTGTATTGTGTTAACCAAAATTCTGAAATATTTTTCTAGAATAAGAAATATCATGGAAGAGAAAAAATGTTGGAAGATTAGAGACAACCTGTACTCACAAATCACTCTGATATTCTCCCAAAAGCAATAGATATGTGGCTTTGTGAAGAGACTGAAGCATACTGAAAATTGCTGGATTGTATTTTGAAAAAGAAAACAACCAGGTAAAACCCAGAAATATTGATAATTTGAAAGGTAAGCAAATTAACTGAAATAATACATCCTAGCCCCAAACAAGCAGCAGCTTGGAGTGGGGTGACTCTTCTTCCCCTGTGTGATGGTTAAAAAAAAAAAAGGCATGGTATTCTCTTTTGAACACTAGTTCTAACTCAGAACAAAGAAACACCCTGTGTAGACTAGAGATCTGGATACAACCAATTGAATAGAGAGAGGAGTGATAATTCCCATCCTGCCCTCAAGATTTGTTTAGGATCCAATTGGGAAGCCATCATAGACAACCCCTAGGACTCTTTGCCTCTATAGGACACATCGGAGATGGGCTTGAGCAGAATTAGGGTGGGAAGCCGTCCTGAGTGACTTCCTTTGCCTATGTGAGAAAAACTTCCACAGTCTCTGTCATGTTATGACACAACCACCACGACATTATAGGAAGAAGCTAGCTACCAGACCTAATAATTACAGTGGGCCCTGGGAAAAGGTGACTGTGACACAATAAACTAAAGTCTGACAGTGGAAAACAGACCTCATCCCCAGCTTCAGGAAGACAGAAATCTGGATTGAGAGCATCCCCACAGAGTGGATAGACAGCAGGAAAGAACAGCAAGATGCAAGGGATTTCCTGATGGGAAAGGATCTGAGTCTGGCAGAGCTCTTTCAAGGGCAAGTGGAAGGCCTGGCATTAGCACAGTCCCTCCACGGCTATCCCCTCATTGGTCTGCTTAAATATGCTCAGACAGTAGACAGTAGCATAGTGACCAGCCAGCCATGCCCACATGTGTAGACTAGAATTTTGCAAAGTGCAGCCCGCAGCATGCAGAGTGGCTGTCCTGGCAGACCACTTGGACTCTCTAGACCCTCAATCTCAGGTATGGAAGAGTTTGAGTCAGTAGTTGGGAAATAATTCAACTGCTGGTCAACCTTCCTAGAAACTCAAATCAAATATGGAGTACTAAAAGTTGTTAGAGAAAGGCAATGAATTACCTGTTAGAGCAACTCAGTTAGAGTAACAATAGGTTTGTAACATAAACTTTAGAGGTCAGGAGAGCTTGAGATAACAATTTTAAGACCAAAAAAAAAAAAAAAAATTGCCAATCTGAATGACTATGTCCTGTAAAATTATCCTTCGAAACTGATGGAGAAATAAAAATCTGCTACAATAAAAAATAAGCTAAAACATTTCATGACCACCAGACCAATATTACAGAAAATGTTGGCTACTCTAATTTCAGATAAAGTTGATTTCAAACTAAAACTAGCTAGAAGAAACAAAGAAGGACAGTACATATTGATAAAGGGAACAATTTGCCAAGGATAGATAAAATTGTAAATATTTTTGCACTGAATGTCAGTGTGTCCAATTTCAAGAAGCAAAAACTAGTTGACATAAAAAGACAGATCGACACAATCCTAGTGAAAAGCTTCAATACTCTAATCTCACAATTAAATAGGACAACCAGACAAGAAAAAAATCAACAAAAGAAATGTCAGTGTTAAAATACACTACAGAACAAACGAATTAATGCGTATCTATAGAGTGTTTTATTTAACAACAGAAGAATAAACATTATTTGCAGCATCTTAAAGAGTTTTCTCCGAAATAGGTCATGATTTAGATCATAAAGCATTTCTCAATAAGTACAAAATAATTAAAATAACTTTGTGCATTGTATCAGACTGATGAAACTAAAAACCAACAGCAAAATAAATCACAGAAACTATACAAACACATAAACACTGAATAATACTCTTGAACAATCAATGAGTCATAGAAGAAATTTGGGGAAGAAAGTTTAAAATTCTAGAATCAAATGACAATGAAAATGGAACATATCAGAATCTATGGGACACGATGAAAGTAGTTCTAAGACAAAAATTCATGGCTGTGAGCACTGATATTGGAAAAACAGAGGAATCCAAAGTAAATAACATAATGATGCATCTCCAGATCCTACAAAAATAAGAATGATCCAAGCACAAAACTAGTAGAAGGAAAGAAATCATAAAGATCAGAAGAGAAATTGATGAAATTGAGACTAAAAAGTAATACAGCCAGGCATGGTGGTATATGCTTATAATCCTAGCACTCTAGAATGTTGAGGAAGGAAGGTCACAAGTTTGAACACAACATGGTTGACTTAGTGACACTCTGTCTCAAAAAAAAAAAAAAAATAGGGTTGAGGATATAGCTCATTGTGAAGGCCCTGAGTTTAGTCCCCAGTAATACAAAATGAAACAAAACTAACCAAAGTAACCCAGAATATATCCGAGTTGGTTCTTTAAAAGGATAAGACTGATAAGCTTTTAGCTAAGTTTAGCAAAGAGAGAAGACCCAGATCAATATAATTAGTAAGGAGAAAGGCAAAATTATAACTGAAATCTGAAGGATTAAAAGAAACTATTTTTGAAAACTTATCATCCAATAAACTGGAGAATCTGGAAGACTTATATAAATCTTAGACATACGATGTACTGAGATTGAACCAAGAAGATATGAAGACCCAGAACAGACCTACAACAGGCCGTGAAATTGATGCAGTAGTAAAAATCCTATAAATAATACCAACTTTCTTCACAAAACTAAAAATAGAAATCCTAAAATTTATAAGAAACCTAAGGAGACTCAGAATAGCCAGAGCAATCCTGATCAAAAAGAACAAAGCCAGAGGCATCACCATTATAATGTGAAGTTACAGTGAGGAAAATCAGAAAGGAGATAATGGTGTCCAGTCTGACTACTCCTGTCCAATAAAGCACTTGAAACTTTAGCTAGAGAAACCAGACAAGAAAAAAGAAATAAGAGGGTTAGAATAGGAAAGGAAGGAGTCAAATTGTCTTTTTTTGGCCCTAACACTAAAATGGTATAAAAATTGAATGCATTTTCAATCAAGATAACAAAAACATTCTTCACAGAATGATGAAAAACAATCCTAAGCTTATATGAAACTAGAAGACCCAGAATATCCAATTTGAGCAAAATCACAAAGCAGAATATCCAAGCAATTTGAGCAAAATCACAAAGCAGAAGATATTATAATCCTGAATTTCAAGTTATAATACAAAGATACAGTAATAAAAACAGCATGGTACTGGCACAAAAATAGACATGTAGACTATAGAATAACACAGTAGTCACAGAATAACCTCATGTACCCTTAGCCAACTGATCTTTCACAGAGAGGCCAAAAATATGTGCTAGAGAAAAGATAGCCTCTTTAATAAATAGATTTGGGAAAACCGGTTATCCACATTGCCATGATTTGAACCTGGAATAGCTCCCCAAAATTTTACATATTTAGGTGTAGTGGGATACCCATGGAATGGTTTGCTATTAGGAGATGAGGCCTGGATGCAAGGGGTGGACGCTTGGGGCTTGACTTGGAGGGATTATATCAATTTGTTGAAATTAGGAAATGTGCAGGGCAGAGTTTCCAGTTGTGCGTGATTGAGTTGTGGGACAGGAAATGAGAAAACACCCAACCTGGGTGTGGGTGGCCCAACTGGCAGCTGGAACTAAGTAAAAGAAAGAAGAAACATTGTTACAGCTTTTCCTGAGAAAGCTTTGGCCTTTGCCACAGTCTACAGAGGTCAACTTGCTACTCTCTCACTTGGCTTCCGGTCTTCCAGGCCATGAGCAAGTCTCAAACTTCTGCCATGTGCTTCCACCATTGCCAGCTGCTCATAAAAGAAATGAGACCTTCTGAAACTGAGTTAGGGTAAATCTCTCCTCCATTAAATTGTGAATGTTGGGTATTTCTATCACAGCAATGGAAAAGTGACAAAGACACACCTGTAGAAAAATGAAATTAGACTCATATCTCTCATTCTGTACTAAAGTCACATCAAAGGGGATCAAAGGCCTGGCCGTAAAAACAGAAACTTTGCAACTCCTGAACGTTAATATAAGGGAAACATTTGAAGTAATAGGCACAGGGAAGGACTCTCTCAACATAACTCCAATAGCACAGAAATAGTACCATGAAACAATAAATTAAAAAATTCTTCACAGTCGAAGAAGAGACAACCTACAGAATGGCAAAAAGTTGCCATCTACTCTTTTGATAGAGAATTGACATTTAGAACACACAAAAAACAAAAAAGAATATAAATGACAGTATCAAAAAATGATCTGAATACACTCCTCTCCAAAGAAGGAGTACAAGTGCCCAAAAAATACATAATAATAGCCTTCATCTTTAGTTGTTATGGAAACACAATTCAAAACAACCCTGAGATTCCATCTTACTCCAGAGATAATAACTATCATCAGGAATAAAAACATGATTAATGCAAATGAGGTTGTGGATAAAAGAAACTCTTCTACATTTTTGGTAGGAATATACACACTAGTACCACTGCTACAGAAATCAGTGTGGAGAGTTCTCAAAATACTAAGAATAGAAATTTCACCTGACCCAACTGTACTACCCTTAGGTATATTCCTCCCCCAAATTAAATACATCACACTATAGAGATACATTCATACCCATGTTTATAGCATGTTTATAACTCATGGTAACTATACTCTGAAAATATTCTAGATGGCAGTCAACAAGTAAATGGAAGAAAACTTGGCATGCATACACAATGAGATATTGTTCACCCACACAGAAAATGAAATCATATAATTTGCAAGAAAATGGGTAGAATTTAAGATCATAATGTTAAGTGAAATAAACCAGACATGGCAAATTAAATATTGCATGGTTTCCCTTATGTGAAAAATTTAAAGTATATTAATTAAAGATTAAAATAAAGAGATGTGGGGGGAAAGGCAGACTCTGTAGAGATAGGAGGTAGGATACTAGGGAGAGGGATGTGGAAGATGGATAAAAGGATTGAAAATGTCCAAGATATGATATATATGTGCACCTGATTCCTCAAGATGAATGTAACTATTATGTGTCACTGTGGTCCCAAATTTTTTGACTCCAGAGACTGGTTTAGCTGAAGACTCTTGCCAAGGACAAAGGTCTGGGGAGTTGGTTATTATTCACAGTAGGTTGTTGGAGGATGTCTATAGGAGAGGAGCAGGAAGCAAAGCTCTGCCTCCTGTCAGGTCAGCAAACCTAGCAGGGGTGTGTAGACAGGAAGCAGAGCCTCACTCCCCACTCACCTGATCAGTGATCATCTGTCCCAGTGGCCATGATGTTCCAACGTCCAGTCCATGATCCATCTGTAGGCCCAATGGACAGAGACAACTCTCCATTTGACACGGTCAAGATTCTCTAACACAATTTTTCCATCCTGGCCTCTTTTCTCCAGACTTTATGAGCATTGTCTTCAATTCCGTAATACTTGTTTTAAGCTTTGTATTAGGGTTCTGGGACTGAAAAAAAAATCATTTTCTACTGCTCTTAGGTATTTCAGCTGCTGAAATTAAAGACATACATTACTACAGAACACTGTGTAATGAGGGCCTGATTTTTTTGTTATAGATTTAAAACATCAGGCCTCTTGTCATCATGGCTGGTTTGCTGGATCTTAAGATCTGGCTATGCCAATTACTAGCGTATGATGTGACCTATTTAATTTTACTGAGTTTTAATTTGCTTACATGTAAAATGAAGAGCATAACAGTCTCTCCTTCAGTGAGTTGTAAAGTTTGAGTGCGGTGGAAGTTATCAGAACAATGCCTGATAAATTGTATGAAAGTTATAATAATAAATGTAATAAACTTCACGATGGATGCTGGCAGTATGACAATTCGTTGACGTTTCAAGCCTAGCACAAGGCGGAAAGTGTAGTTCAAGTTCTTCTAGCACTTTATCACATCCAATATTCTGGAATGTTGGAAGTATATTGTCAGGAAACACAGAATAATCAACTTCTGGAGAAAAAAAAGATATTTTGTCTCTAATTTAGAAATATTTTTTCTTCAGCTATCTGGTCTTAGTGATATTTTTATTAGAATAAGCTCCTAGTAAGCTCCTTCTCTTATACATTCTGGCAAATGACCACAGATGCATATGGGCACTTCTAATATCTCAGCACAAATAACCCCCCTTTGATTCTTAAGCCTCTGTTCCAAATCCAGCACACACTAGGGTTACATTCATCTTTGACTTCTAAGCATAGGTGTGAACTCTTTGAAGGTAAAGACCATTACTTGGTCATGTTAAATCACTACTCTCTCACATAAAGTATTGTGGATTATGAACGCTCATTCATACTTGACTGGTGGGTTAGGTGGTGGACTTTGGTATCTGTCTTTCCAGCATCCATTCTTATTTGGAGACCCACTGTACATTTCACTTTGAGTTCACATTGTCTGAAGCCCTAGACCTAAAATATTGCATTCATATACTATTTCATCCAGTGATTGATTTCAGAGGAAGACACATGATGTGACCTTGTTCAGCATAAATTTCAGAATTTTGCTGGGCGTCCTAAAAAAAATACTCTGGCTTTTCTTTTCTTGTGAATTTGAACTTGGAAAGTTTACTAACTGGCAGCTGTCTTGTGATTATGATGGAACACTTTGTATGAGAATGGAGTGAACAAAAATGAAGCAGGGTAGAGTTAATGAGAGAGTTTGAATCCTTTTCCCCTCATTTTATTGATATGTATATATGTGAGATGAAATCTTTGAAGAGGTTTCTTAGATGCATAAGCCCAACATTACTTTTGACAGTTCAATTACATAAGTCAACACATTCTCCTTTTTTAAAATTTCAAGCCAGTTTACATCAGGTTCTCTCTCTCTCTCTCTCTCTCTCTCTCTCTCTCTCTCTCTCTCTCTCTCTCTCACTGTTTATCAAGACAGGGTTTTGCTTTGTAGTCTAGGCAGGACCTAAAATTATGTAGCCAAGGCTGGCTTTGAATTCACTCACTGCAATCCTCCTGCCCCAGTCTCCTGAGTACTGGGAATACGGGCATGCACCACCACTCCCAGCTTATGTGGTACTAGGGAACCAAACTCAGCGGCTTGTGCTTGCTAAGAAAATACTCTATTATGCTATCCCTCCAGTCCCTCTTTCTCTTTTTGAGATAGGATCTTTCTGTGTTACCCAAGTTGCCCTTGAACTCCTGAGCTCAAGTGACCTTCATCCCTCAGCTGCCTTCCACACACCCACACACCAATAGCCAGGACTACAGGTATGTGCAACTGTGCTATATTAGGTTCTATTTCACAAAAAGAGAATTCTTACACTTCTTCTGCAAAATGAATTTTAAAATACATTTATTTTAGTCTAGTGTTCATGGCCAAAGATATTGCTCAATTGATATGTTTTGTGTTCAATTAGTGTACAAATATATATTGAGACTTTTTTACATGGTCAAATAACAAAGTTTAAGAAAGTTCCCTGTACTATAAAGAATTTACAGTCTGTATTTTCTCTGTCTTAAGGAACATGTGTCTGTTTTGCCCTACTAGTAACTTTGTTCCCTCTCCTCTCTCTTTCTCATACACACACACACACACACACACACACACACACACACACACACACACCCCTTCTCTTTCATGTCCACAGACCAGGGTTTAAGAGTTTAAGTTTGGATCCTATCAGTCTGGAAAGAAAATCAAGGTGTTTCACAAAGTCCAATTGTACTGTACATTCTTCAGTTCCAGAGAAACGCACAGTGGGAAATCAAAATCATACTTTATTTCTGTCTCTGTGTCCCCCTGTGCCTCTGTTCTGTCAGTGCAGTCACTAGAAGGTTATTCACACAATAGTGGCCTAGTGCCTCCGGATGAGAAATCAGTGGCATCATGCATTACAATGAGGGCGTGTGCATTAGTTACTTTTTCGTTGCTGTGACTCAATACCCAACACCCACAAAGTTAGGAAAGGAAAGGTTTATTTTAGCTCACAGTCTCGAAGGTCACAGTCCATTCGGGGCTGGCCGGCAACAATCGAAGTACATGGCATAGAGAGAGGTGGAGGCAGCTTCCCCGGACAAAACAGGAAGACAAGCTGAGGCTAGTTGAGACTAGTCCCCAATCCTCCAGGAAGGCAGGTGCAGCTTATGTATCCTTTCAGGTCTCCGCCCAGTAACCAGTCCCTCCTGCATCCAGGTGTGGCCACCACACACCGTTAATCCTAACTCACACACCTTTAGTCTTAACTGTAATCCACCCCTCCACACTAGACCCCAATCCACCACCATCACATGGTTCCATAGACAATTCATAACATTAAGATACATGAGACTTTAAGGGGACACTCCAGATCCTAACCACAACAGCGTGTGCACGACGATGGGGCTGCAGGGCCAGTGGTGCTGGCGGAGGTGAGTGTGGGCTGCAGGGTGCTTTGGTACCAAAGGGCACCTCCTGGGCATGAGGCATGCCGGTCACAGAGCCCATTGGGTACAGGGGTGGCCTGGGTCCTTTGCCAGTCTGGGAGTGGGCGTGGGACCTGACTTGCCTTTGTGTTTGACCTGGGGAATGGGCCTCCTGGGTCCTTGCTGGGCGTGGGGCATGGGCCACCTCTCTATACTATTTTTTTGAGGCAAATCTCAACATAAACTTGAAAAAATATTTTATTTATTTTTTTTGAGATAGAGTCTTGCTTTGTTGCCTGGCTACTCTTGAACCCCGGGCACCCCCCCCCCCAAATGCTGGGATTACATGTGCATAACCACTACACCAGGTTCCATAAACTTGAATAAAACTGATCAGATTTTGGTCAAAGATGGACGTACTTTGTTAATTAAACTTGATACGTAATTTATTAAGACAGAAATTTATATTTTTGGGTGATTTTTATGTGTTAAATACACATAATTTTCACAATAATTGTGAAAAGATATTATTTTTAGGATATCTACATATAGATGATGATATTGAGTTATTAAATAAGTAAAGCAATCTGTTAAAATATTAAAATGCCTCACATATTGGATGTGATGGAGTGCCTACAGAACCATGTGCTATTGAGTGGTAGGTCCTGGTCAGAAGGGGCAGAAAGTTGGTTCTTGATACAGAAGTGACAGAGCACAGAAGCTTGATCCAGAGGGGGTGGCTTACCAGGAGAGGATCTGGAAAGGCATATATTAGCTCTGACCTTCCGTACTGATGTGGCTTCCTGTCTGCCACACCATGAACATCTACCAGGCCTCTGTCGTGTGCTTCCACCATTACCAGCCATCCCTGAATGGACTGAGACCTTCAGAACTATGAACTAAAAATAAATCTTTCCTCCTTTAAGTTGTCCTATATTCTATCTGAGCAATAAGAAAGTAACTGAGATGATATGTTAGTAGCCACATAAATATGACATAAGAGCCTAAAAAGTGTACGTATTCGACTCCCTAAGTCCCTTTTCAAGTGTTCTTCCTGAGCAAATTAGATGTAAAAAGATACATATTATCTGAGATAGCATGGCACACAAGCTAGGATGCTGAACTGGATAATTTGAGTTCTTATTAAAGAAATTCTTTGCAAAGGATGTGAGTAATTAAAGGGATTCTTCGCCGAGGTGTGGAGACAGTATAAGAAACTCCAGGGTCCTCAGTACCTCAAGAAGAGCAGGAGGAGGGTATACGAGGTACGTGTGTTAGTGGCAGCATCTGTGGCACTTAGCCTTGAGAAGGCGAGCAGAGAGAGTGGCTACTAGAATCTAGTGGCAGTGAAAACCTGAGAGTCATTTGACAGAGCTCTGACCTTCGGTTCTGAGAGTTATCCAGCCAGCCATGACCTTGAAGAGAGTGAATGTGGGGGTTAAAAATTCTAATGCTCTCCTTCTCTCATCTTATGGTCTCTTGCCAGTGTCCCCATTGGCTGAACCCAAACAAAAGCCAGAGTGCAAGGGACTTCACATGTATAGTCCATACTATTCAGTCTCATGAGCCACAGATCATGGTGCAGAGGTGGAAGGGAGTGGATCTAGAGGGACCCATGGCAAAAATACAGCCCACCGCTTTTAATTAAAGTGGCAAAAAAATCAGCTGCAACTATAAACTTGCATCAATAAAGAAATGGTTAATTAAACTTTATCACAGTTGTTCAGAAGATTATGCAGCCACTGAAAATGGTAATTAGGAAATTAAGACAGTACCATAGATATAAATTTATAGTACACAATATTTTTTAAAGAATGAAAAATTATGTCACAACTATAAGTGAACTAATACCCAGTGGCCTAACAAGATGTTAAATATCCACATTTGGGAGCCTGGAAGAAGCCATGTATCCAAAAGTAGAATATGCAGAACTCTTTTTCAAAATAAAGTTTGTTTTATATTTTGAAGGAATTTTCTGAGAATTTATTTATAGCTAGGCAATTGAGAACTTAAGATGCAAAATTTATTATACCCGTTCATATCCCTTCATTACTATTAACCCCAAATTCTTCTTAATCTTAGTACCAACTAAAGGGCTTGCTTTAGGCTTACTAACCTAGGACAGTCATGCCAGCTATTGTACACATTCGGATGGTGATGGGTCAATGAATGCTCAGGGCTCCAACATAGACAGCAAATTTAACACAATTTAACTGTCATATAGTCCAGTAAGCTTCCCCTTAAACATATGTACTGAGACCTAACAGGACACATATAGTGCCAATCATCAAAACCTCTGACTAGTGAGCATCCCTGTATCACAGGTATGGAAACTGAAGCACTAAAGGTTAAGTTTAAAGCCACACAGAAAAGCGGGGAAAGAGGGTAGTTTGGGACTTTGAATACTATAGCTTACTTATCTCTTCATGAACAAGATATTGATGTGCCATTTTTAAAATTATATACCATTGATTTCTAAGGTTAAAATGTCTTTAGTTCGGCAAAAGTTGAAACACAAAGCAAATTTTTGAAGCAAGTGTATAGTTTTAAAAAAACACCACCGAACATGTTGCCATTAAATGTTAAAACAAATGCTTTATGATTTAGACCTAAAAATAACTGCTTGAAGTCTTTATTCCACAACTGTGTATTTCATATGTGCTTAAAGGCACCTGCTAATTAGACCACCTTTAAATGCTGTCAAGAAGAGCAGGAATCCATCAAACATGTCGGTGATGGCTTGAGTTCGTACAAAGCCCTGTCTGTGAGTTTCCAGTTTCTGGAGGAAGTGATAGATAAAAAATAACTCTATTGGCAAATTGTTTCTGCAACTGGAAATTTCCACACGTGTCTGACTCTGGAAATCATCCTGGAAAGTTAGGGGAAATTAGTTTCCTTTGATTTTACCCTGGAAGCAAGAGGAAGCCTCAGGACTAGCGGTGGGTCCGGGATCCAGCGAGGTGACTTTCTAAAGTGCGATGATCCTTGCTCAGCTTCACGACTGCAGAGGTGAGAGCTCCCAGAAGGCCAGGGCAGGGCTGCAACTTCCTGTAAGTACGCCACAGCCAGATGCTGTCTAGTTTTTTTGCAAGTTCCTAATTAAATGTGCTGGGTCATCCAAATGCTTTGGAAAGTGCACATGGCAAGATCCGCTGGCCAAAGCAATCCCCACTCATAGTCTAAGCAGTCTTCCAGTCTTCCATCAGGCCATTCCAGGGCAGACCTCAGTTCAGATCTGGAGGGAAAAGTCAACAAATAGGAAAATAAATCATTTTTTTTCTGATTAGAAAATATATAATCTCTTAAAAATAGACTGGAGTGGAAGAACTACTTCAGAAAAAAAAGCATATCTACTTGAAACACATTTCATGGAGGCTCACCTATTCAAAATCTTTTAAAGTTTTTTACTACATTAAACATTTTCATTGGTTCCCGAAGGTTCATTCTCCACCCTACTCTGTCTGCTGATGTCCCAGGACATGATGACATTGTACACTGTCTCAGATGGTTGAATACTTCCACAGCCCTTCTCCCTCTTTATGCTCCGTGTAGAAAAGAAAGGGAGATCGAAGTCACTTGATATGGGGTGTCATTTCAGGAGATTTTGAGTATGAGTATAAATAGAGTGGGCTTTGGAATAAAAGAATATTAAAATTATGTGACTTTCCAATATATGCTAAGAGAAGCAGGGTCCCTCCGAAGGCTTTGAGTGGAAATAACAGGGTACTCCTCTCCTACCTCACCACAAGTATATCCCCCCACTTTTGCTCATTTGCATGCCCTTGGCTCGACAGGCGCTCAAATGCTGAGAGGCTGCTAATTTTATTATTCAACCCAGGAAATATGTGGATCCAGAATTATCTTTCCCTTTCTGCTTTAGTCTTGACCACCACTTCCTACGTGCATGCCCTGGCACCGAGCAAAGGTGTGATCACTTAATTTGCACTACGGTCCAAAAACTAATAGAGGTTCAGAGTATTACAGGACAAACGTGCAAATCTGCCCAATGGGCTCCTCCTTACCAGGAAGGCTCTCTACTTTCATTTCTGTCTTACCCCTTGATTTCACATGTTTGTTTTTACTCTGATTCTGTCCCAGAACTTGGTACTCTTGTGATTGCCTAGGTCGCTATTTCTGCTTCTGCTCTGTACACCAGGTTTTCAGTAACTCCATTGTGACCATCCTAACTTTGGCCTACAATTTGAAGGCATTTAAATCTCCTCTATGCAGGCATGCATTTGAAAGGCAGGACTGGGGATATAGCTCAGCCTTTAAAGTGCTTGCCTAACAAGTGCAAGGCCCTGAGTTGATAGTCCAGCACCACATAAACTGGGTGAAGTGGTGCATGCCTGTAATCCCAGCACTCTAGAGACTGAGGCAGGTGGATTGCTGTGAGTTCAAGGCAGCCTGGGCTACATAGTGGTTTCAGGACAAGCTTGGAATACAGAGACCCAGTCTTAAAACAAGACAAAACAAAAGCAAACAAAATAAAAACAAAGCAAAAAAACAAAAACTAAAAAAATCCAAAAATTTTTGAAAGGCATTCAGTGGTAAACATAGAATTGCTTTTGAATGTTGGTATTAACAGTAGAAGAGTTTCTACTGTTAATTGCCAGAGTTCAATGCTACTATTCCCCCCCCCCATTTTTATTTATATATATGCAATACATAATGTTTACAATGAACTTGAGTATTTTGTGTGTGTGTGTGTGTATATATATATATATATATATATATATATATATATCACATGAACATTACTATTCTTTACCATTTTTGCCCTTCCATCCCTCCCCATTTCCCCATCTCCCACTATCACACCCATTTGGTTTGATAGAATGCCTATATTCTGGGTTTCCCAACTGACTGAAAACATACGATATTTAATATATTTAATCTTCTGTGTCTGACTTACTTCACCACTCAAATCACCACTCTAGCTCAGCTTCCCACCCCTAGAGTGGGCTGCAGTGGCCATATTTTGATACCTCTTCTTGGTCTGGGGGTCTAGCAGAGGCCTTTATTGGGATGATTTGCTGAAAGGGTTTTGTTGTTGTTGTTGTATCTTACTATCTTTGTTGAGATTCTTTAGCATGGCCTCAACCACCACTCCACATAAGAAAAGAATAATGACAATGAAATTCATAAGGATGGAAAATATGAGAAAGAAAAAGTGAGAAGTTGAATTTCAAATTCCTTAGCTGACTACTGAAAGGTAAATGTTTATATATTCAAAAGACATTCAGGTAATTATAGCAATCAGTTTTCTTAGGATAAACTTACATTAAAGACCAAATAAGTGAATTGCTACATTAAATGTACTTAAGTCTATATCAAATTGCTATGTCAAATGAAATTAAGTCTATAGCAACAAAGTATATTACAAATAAAGCAATAGATATAATGGCATACTTAGTCATTTCAGAATTTTTTAGACTTTCATAAATCATTTACTCACATTTCACTAATTACTAGCATTTTGCCAAATTTGGTTTGTCATTATACCTATCTATCCATAGGTTCATGTATACATATCTTAAAAATATTTTATAACAATTTCCCACATTGAGTATAATTATTATGTTTTGCAAACTAATATACTATTAAAAATAATAATTAGGGGGGAAGTTTCACAGATTTTATGAGACAGCTGGTAGTGTTTTGGTAGGATGCTAATGAAATGATTCAAATACCAATCCTTTTTGTTAAACTTTACCTTTAGATGTTTCCTTTCCTCTGTGTGCTGCTTGTCTCTTTGTCTCTCTCAAAGATTCCTTGAAGCATTTTCTGCAGTGGGGGCTAGTGGTTACAAGTATCTTTAGGGATTCTTGGTCATGAAAATTTTTATATCTCCTTCAATTTTCAGGGATAATTTTTCTGGATACAACAATCTGGGGTTGACACTTGCTATCTTTTAAAGCTTGAAAGACTTTGCAACAGGCTCTCCTGGCCTTTAAAGTTTGCATCGAGAAGTTTGCTTGGAGTTGCCTCCAGGTGTCTAGGTAGGCTTCGCTTTTTCTGCCAGTCCTACAGGAAACTTTTTGTAGAGTGCGGTTATATCCAATGCTCTATCTAGATAGTCTAGTTACATTTCCCAAAGAAAATGCAACTGGTTGAGCAGAAGAACCCTTGTTCCCAAAGAAGAACAATCTCATTGCTACTAACTTCCCATTGAAAGTTAGGATTGTCAGCCATCCATCTTAGAGTGTCTGGTGCTCCTCCTACTTGCCGTCTGATCATTTCTGCTTGTCTTACTCATTGACTTCTGGAGAACTTTGTGGTGGTTTACAATAGTCAGAAGGGAGTAGCTCAGTTTATGAGAATGAGTAGGAAGAGAAGTCATAAGACAATTTGAAAAAAACCTTGAGAAATGGAAGCAAAAAACTTGGGGAAGAATCTGTGACTTTGATGATTTCATTGTTTTTTTCGTCCACAAACGAGGATATGATTTGGCTGCTCTGGTTTGACCGTCATCACAGTCTGGCAGTTGAGATCATGAGACTGGGTTATCCAAAATTAAGTCAACAACCCATGAGTTCAACATCTACTGAGCACTGATTGTGGAACAAGCACTTAGCTTTTGCTTTGGTCTGGATATAAAGGTCGATTCACAAGGATAATGAAAACACATGGAAAACAAAGTAGTAATAAAAAAATACAAGAACAGTTGCAAAGGTAAATAAGCAAATTTTACAAGTAATGTGCTTTAAGAGGCAAGATGAGAAAAGACTTCCTAGTGCCCTGAGTAACAGTTACCTGAGTAAGCTACCTTGAAAAGAGGGTGGCACTAATGTTGGTATGGATGGTGTATAATGATATTTTACCTGAAAGAAACTGACAACACAAAGAAGACATGGAAGGAGGAAAGCTGCCAGCAAGTGCAGAGAGTATGTGGGAGGAAGGGGCCCAGAAGGAAGGATGCAGAGGACCCACAGCAGGGAAGGGCAGGAAGAGCATGAAGCAGGGAAGAATGGGTAATTCCAGGTTGAACATCTCCAAGAGCACAAAGATTTCTGTGTCTTCCTATTGGCCACATTCATTAGTGACACTCTCAGAGATACACTGAAAGTTTTGTTGTTGTTTGGTGGTACTGGAAATCAAGCCTTGTGCCTTTTTATTGAGCTACATCTCCAGTGCTTTTTATTTTTCATTTGAGACCATGCCTCACTAGGTCATGAAGTTATCAGGCTGGTTTTGCCATCCTCCGGCCTTGGCCTTCCAGAGCATTGAGATCATAGGCATGTGCCAGTAACACCTGGCTTCCTTTGAAATGAAATGAAAAGGAAAAAAAAATCAAATTTTGCAGTACTGAGGACTGAACCTAGGGTCTTTGTACAGGGATATGCCCCCAGCTGTTTAGCTGCTTTTTTATTTGTTTGTTTTTTGGAATGGGTTCTCACTGAGTCCCTAAGTTGCAAGGCAGGACTGCGACTTATGATCCTTCTGCTTTAACCTCTCTCAGTGCTGGGATTCCAGATTGGTACCATTGTACCTAGCTAAAGAGATCATGAATTCTGACTCAGATCCCACAGAGACCTTCTGACTGTTGTTATTATTCATTCAGACATGTTGCATCTCCTGGAGAAAGTGGTTGTTTTCCTGCATTCTTAACTCCTCATAGCACAAAGGCTTCCAGAGGAATATTCAGTCTGCTTTTGCACTTACCTACTAGGCAGAGAGAGAAAAAAGGAAGAAAGAAAGAGGGAAAGAAAGAAAGAAAGGAAGGAAGGAAGGAAGGAAGGAAGGAAGGAAGGAAACGGAAAAAAAATCCCCAGATGTAATCAGTGGCCCATAGGCTGGCTGGACCTTTCATTATTACCAAATTCCTTCTAGACAGGGCCCTATTTCCTTGCGGAGTTTCTTATGTAAGGGTCCTTCTAGAAAGTCACATTTTATACAAAACACTGGCTTACACTTATCCAAGCAGGAAATTCCATAAAACCAAAGACAGTGAAGAAAACAATTTCAGGAAAAAATAAAGTTCCCTGGGATTGTTAACATTTAGATTGTTAATATTTTAGTCTGAATTAGTTATAGCTGATTTTTCATGAGGTATCAAGTCTGATTGTTGTAATTGTGAGATTAAAAAGAGAATGAGAGAGGCAGGGAATGTTGAAGGACCAATTTGCCTAATTTATAATTTGGCCCAAAGTTGGGCCTAAAATCAATTTTTATCTTATTTTTAAAAATAATTGTGTGTTCTTATTTTTTTCCCAGGTCCTTGGCATGACTCCTCTCATTATTTTCTTGCTTCTCATTCTAGTAATTTAGTTAAAAAGAAGCTAACTTAGCGGGACACAGATCTGCCTCCTGGGACTCTGGGAGGCTGAGGTAAGAGGATCACAGGTTTGAACCCAGCCTGGGCATTGTGGTGACGTGGTGAGACTCTGTCTCCAAACAATAAATAAGGATGGGCTGGGAATGTAGCTCAGCAGGAAGGTCCTGCTGGGCTTGAATAGGTGTAAACTTGCAGAAGTGAGGAGTGATTGTGTCAGCTGCTAACTGAGAACTAGAGCTGTGAGGGTTTTTTTTTTTTTTCCTAGAAGAAAATATTAGGGAATCAATGGTGGGATGGAAATTCAGTCACTTTGGTGTTCTCAGAATCTGGCCTGTAAGCAGGAGCAAGTCACAAAATCCATTTCTGTTGAATAGAGCGGGTATCTCTGATGCCTTCGCTTTCACCTCTTCTTCCCGCCCAACGACTTTGCTAATTCACCCTTATATTTGATTTTCCTTCTTTTCTTACTCTCCTAAACCTCCCACTTCTGTTCCTAGAATTACCACCTAATTGCATGCATATCATGCAAGTCCTTCTCATAGGCTGTGTCTTGCCTAGTGATGGCAAAGGAAAAATTATAAAAAGTATAGTTACAAGAGTGATCTTTCTATAAAGTCGAATTTGGTCAGTAAGAGGCACTTCCCATTCTGAGACTATAGCCTTTTTGGGTGAGATAGACAAGCTAGAGAATGGCTTCCTCCTCAGGTGTCCATGTTCTGAACCTTGGAGCCTGTGTATGTGTTACCTCACCCAGCAAAAGGAGTTTTGCAGATGGATTATCAATATTATAGGAGCTTGAGATAGGTCGATTGTCCTAAATTATCCTGGGGTGGGGTACATAATACAACCCTCAGGTGGTCTCTAGAGGCTAGAAAAGGAAGAAAATGAAATATCTCCTAGAACCTCTGCCATACTTTGATTTAGGCCAAATAAAAATTATTACACATTTCTGACATTCAGAAGTGTAAGATAGTAGCCTTGTATTATTTTAAACAACTAAGTTTGTGTCAATTTGATATATGAGCAACAGGAAGCTTATGTGCTTGGTAATAAAATTACCTGTTGCTTCTGAAGTGATTATGATTTTAGATTATAGCTGCTTTCAGGTGAAAAATAAATCTTACTTGATAATAAAAAGTTGTTCATCTCCCCAGACTGTTTGAAACTTTGATAACATAGGGGATCTACTTCCAAAAATGTCTAGCATAGCAAGTCAAGGTTTAGAAGAACTTTGTAAGAGGCCAACTTTTTTGGAAATAGCCCCTAGCCAGCTGACTTGTTGCAAAGCCAATTAAATAATACTCATCCTTCTCAACTGCGGCACTATCATGACATTCAACACTTTTGTTTTGAGACCTAGAGCACTGATGTTCATGGATGATACCAGTGGATTTCCTTGTTCTCTGACTTCCTGCTGGGTTCAGTCAACAGGAGTACCCAGCAGGAGACTGGGGGTTGGGGAGTGGCAGTAGGGCTGGGATATCCTTCACCCAGATTCCACCCTTCAGAGTTTCTATAGGTGGGACCTCTCTCTTCTGAAGGCCACAGCTCCTGTATCATACAGCTGCTATTTCCTGGTCCCTACAGCATCTCCAACGGTGGTTATTGCTTCTTAGTAACAGAGCTCCAGTGTCCTGCATTATTGTTGGTTGTTTATCTAAATTGTAATTGCACCTTCATAATAGTTTTTATACCTTCCTCAAATGATTCACTGTGGGCTAGGATGTGGGGGCAGTGCTTACCGTGTGGGTCAAGTGAAGTGAGTTCCTTCATATTAGTGAGGCTGTGGCTTTAGGGGTAGAACCAGGGTGACCTGGTGGAGATCTTCAGGGTCCTGGTGTGGCTGGTGTTGGCTGCAGCACTGACATTTGGCCAGGACACTTCTGCCAGGGAATACCTCCAGCCTGGCCGGTAAGCTCTACCTCATCTGTCTGTGGGCCTGTTGGACGCTAGTTTCTACTTTCTTGTAGAAAGCTAGACAACCAAAAAGAAAAAAGAAGTAAGTCGTGTTTTTCTGATTCTGGAGAACGCCGTACTCAATGCTATGTGAAATGAATGAAGTGTTCATTATTAACATTAAATAATAATATTCACTTTAAAAACACATTATATGTTTCAGATATATTATTTTATATAAATTGAATGCTTTACTTACATACTACAAAGATGTCCTTGCTGACATTCCTAATTTTTGGTGGGGTTAATTGAAAATAGAGTGATTGAGTGCTGTGCTCACAGTCTCATCTTGGGACCTGCTACGCATATTCTCAACTCTGGGACAGATCGTCTTATCCATTGTACAAGTCCGACCTGTAAATACAGACTCATAGATTAAGATGAAGTAAAACTTAGAGATTTACCATTCCAACTCACGTTTTCTACCTTAACTTGCCAGAGGCCCAGTCGTAAGAGAGTGAGGGGGTCATTATGTCCTCATTCAGCTGTTAATTTAATGCATGACGCTCATTTCCCATTTGGTTGTGAATTCTTGTAGGCATTGCTCGCATAGTCGAGAACTTAGAGGAGCAAGGGTAAGTAAAGCTAATATCTATCCACACTCTACAACACAAATATTAACTCATCTAAACCATGCAAGAAACCTGTGAGGAGGTCAAATCCATGCTCTTACTCTGTAAATAGGGAAACAGCAGGAGGAGTCTAGGGTGAGGAGAGGAACTTCACCTCGAACCCTTCACTTCTACACCGTTCAGATTCTGCATTGGGAGCACAATAACAGGATGCGTCTTTATATAATTATGGGAGTATGAAGATAGACCAGCTGACACAGGAAGAGGAATATGTTCTCTGAAGGATCTACTTGTACCCAGAACTAACAGAGGATGAAGAGAATCAGGCTCTCAAACAGCCAAATGAAGAGCTTGTCCTGGGTAGACTCTATCCTAACTTGTGTCCAATCTAGCCAGTCTTGTTGGAGCCAAAATTTAGCCCATCCCTAGCAACCAGGCACTATCTGAAGCATAATTATGCATTTTAAATATTCGCTTATCTCTTTATTTATGTTTTTATTAGTTTTCCTTCATTTGTTATCATCATATAATCATTTAGTCATATTATATTGACGCTATTTTTGTCAACTCTTGGGTCTTTTGGGAGATGAAGCTAGAAACAGATTCATATGACTGGTATATTGTGAGTATCTAGCCAACTTCTTCTGGAAACAAGCAGCTGATCTCAGTGGCTAAGCTGAGAGATGACTTCAGAGTGAAGAGGACTAGGAATCAAGAGCCAGGCTGAGACTCTGACTTGGGATACGTAAATAAAGTGGGAGAAGGAGGAGAGAGATGTTCAGCTGAAAATGTCAACAAAGTTTGGAGAAGGGACAGGAGCCCTTCTATATTTTTATAATCCAAAAAATGGCTCCATAGCCTCTTGCTCTCATGTGAAAAGTGGATGAAGAGGTATTATATCAGCAACACATAGTGAGGAAACTGGGCAGAGGTGATAGTCTTCAGAAAAGATGACTGATATTAGTGATATTATTGATATTAGCTTCAGAAATTGAAGTCACCTGTACAATAAGAAATAATTTTTTAGCAGCCTTGCTAGAAAATGATTTCGATGAATGTTTTATATACACTTGAAGATAATGTGTAGTTTACAGTTGTTGGATGTAAATTCCATACATACCAGTTACATCAAGTTGGCTAATTGTGTTGTTCAAATCTGCCACTGTATATTTTTTAGTTCATTCTCCCAGTTACAATAGAGGTAGGCTGAAAGATCAAATATGACTTATTGTTTTCTTCTTTTCAGTGTGCCAATATCTGCTTAATATTTTGAAGCTGTGTTATTAAATACACACCTTTAAGACTGTTATGTTTTCCTATAGAAATATCTCTTTTTTCTTTATGAAATTCTTTTATCTTAAGTAATATTTATTTTTCTGACAGTAGCAATCAACTAGATAGGTAACTTTCAATTAAATACATCTTGAAGTGAAAGCTTCTACTTCTGGAAGTAGTTTTTGCCAGGACTTGGTAAGAGGCAAGTTAAACTTTTATTGAAAAGCTCACCATCATGCCAACTTCTTCACAGCCTCGGGCCATTGGTGGTTGGCCAACATAGCTGTTAGGAACGTCTTCTTCACAACCTGAAAGTTTGGATTAGACTTCAGCCAAGATCAATACTATTATATCTCAAGTCCTCGGTCTTCTCATGAATAAAATGGGCACAATACTATGTATTCTTAAGAATATTATGATGATTAAGTGAATTATATGGCTAGAATATGGTAAATATACACATATCAGGAATGATTAACTCTTCTAAAATATAGACTTTTCAGGTATTTTTTTAAAAAGACTATATATTCTTGTCAATCCTAAGTGAAACATGCCTACTTCTTTCAACCATATCTTACAGGATACAGGGTTTTTTTTCAGACCCATTTCTATATGTCAATCTTATTGTTGTTAATTTTCTTAAAAAGTGATAATGTAACATTATGTATGTTCCAAATATTAATTAAGGAAAATAAAGGATAGTGTAACTATTAGTTCCTATGAGATAAACACACTTTGGGCCCAATATAAGATTTGTTTTTTGTTTGTTTGTTTGTTTTGAGTCAGGGTCTTGCTCTGTAGCCCAGGCTGGCCTGAACTCACTATGGAGCCCAGGCTGGCCTTGAACTAATGGCAATCCTCCTGCCTCAGCCTTCTGAGTGCTGGGATTACAGATGTGCACAGTTATGCCTGGCTTATGTGGTGCTGGGGAATCAAACATGGTACTTAGTGCCCTACTTAGCGCTTGCTAGGCAAGCACTTTAACTGCTTAGCCATTCCACCAGTCTCCAGTATAGGGTTTTAATGTACCCCAAGATCATTTTGTTTTGCCAAGTGCATGTTCTGATGCATACTTAGATTTACTATCATCCTTAATCAGAATAACAGACACATTATCATTGAGTGATTCTCTCCCAATTGGCCCGAGGCCATCAATCCTTTTTTTGGCCCTGACTCAACAACCACTAGCTGTTTTGGCTGTTACAAATTCAGTCCATTGAGTGTTCCTTCCACATTCGCGGCCTTATGTACTCGGTATGCACTATGTGAATCCTGGGTCTGAGCTCAGCAGCACTGCTACCTTTTTCTTCTCTGCTTTGTCTTATAGGTAGGCAGTCTCTTATGGACTGTGTATTTAGGCTTTTGATGGTCAAAAGGAAGTAGGACGAGAACTAAGGACTCTTCCTCCTCTTATCTATCTCCAGCAGTAGGTGCATGTGTCCCTTGGCTCCAGCTACTACAGGGTGTGCCCCCACAGCATTCCAATGTCTGTCCAAGAGATTCCATTGTTTGGGATTCATGAACTCTGTCTAACCCATCACCTTTCCTCTAGTAGGTACTATTGCTAACTGCTGAATTATTTCCCTGTCTCTTAGTAGGCATTTCAGTTTCTCACATTAAAACAATTACTATTTTCTTTTTTAGATTTCCAAAAGTTTAAGTTGTTCTGTTTGCCTAGTTGACTCTGGCTAAGATAGTATGTTATCAGTGACACTATCATCTCTGAAATAAAGAGACTGTACACACAGTATCATATTCTTTTTCACCATGAGTGTACATAAAGTGAAAAAAAATATGTAGGTCTGCAAATCCAGGCTGGTTTCTAGTAATTACTGAAATAAATCCTTTAGGACTGCTTTCCTTCTATCTGTTAAGCAGAGGAGAGGAATAACAGAGGAATAACAGATTAGAGTTTATAAATCTCAAGAGGTTTTTCCTCTGAAATTCAGGACATTGTTTTCTTGATTCCAGATTTCTGTATTCCCAGTTACCCTAAGGGGAGATAAAAGGCACTGGAAGCAGAGATGACGCACCAACAAAAAGTTATTCTAGCAAGTACTTTCTCGGGCTGGAGGTTTGAACTTAGTCGCCTTTTTCCTCTCTGCCCTGCCTCTCTTCCACTGTGCACCTTGTCTCGCTCTTCTACGATAGAATGATCGTGCTGGAGGTCGTGCTGCCTTTTTCCTCCTCAGCTGAAGTCCCCCTTCTGTGTATGTTGGGCCTTTCTGTTGGGTCTGTAAACTCCAGCCCATTCCTGTTGCCGGGAGTTTCAGGCCGACTGGGCTTTTGCTCTGGGCCTGTCTGGGCTGCTCTGCAGGGGCCGCTTCTCAAATCTAGCGTGTCTGTGGGATTCTCTGCCTCTCTGGGCCTTCGTATTGGGCCTCAGCCCTGTTTTCTGCCCTCCACGGCTCCGCTGTCTGCAGTCATCTTGTCGCTATTTGGCCCTTTAGAAGACACAGTTCTTCATTATTATTATTATCTCTTCCAGATTCTCTGGGCATTCTACCTTGCAGTTTTTCTTTCTTTCTGAAATCTCTTTTCATTACATTTAATATGAATTGCTATATAGACACCAGAGAAACTACTATAGTTATATTTTCCAGGATTATGCCATGGATTTTAAGGTAAAAGCATACCCTTCCTCTAGTCTTTCTTTGTTTGTGAGAATTCTCATTGAGGTCCCAGATCTCCCCTGCATCCCTGAGAGGCACCTAGGAAAGAAACTCTTAGGTACTGGTATTCAATTTTTTTTCTCACATCCCTACTAAAGGAATTATGATACTAATAAGTACCTGTGTTGAAGAAATGCTATTGTTTTATGTTATAACTTTGTTAGTAAAATAATTATTTTGTTTTTATATATGTATCAAATGGCATTGAAATATCAAATAAGATGTCTTTCATCTACACAATTGTCCACTGGAAAATACAAAAATTTTTCTTCGTTGGTCAGAGCTTTATGGTGTACTTGTTCCTTGACTGTCATTTCCGACTTTCCACTTCCCTGTGGAAGCTTATCGTAATGCCACATATTTGAAAGATTTTTAATTCATTATCCTTAGATGCTTTACAACAAAATCTGTGTAGCTAATAAAATTAATTTTAGAAATCTTAAAGCTTTAAGTGTTCAATTTTTTTCTGTTTTGGCATCTAATTTCTACTATTAGCAGCACATATAAGAACAAAATATAAAATGTTATGAATATTGATGATTACTAAACACAGAAGATAAATATTTACTGGAAGTTCATCCCGTTTTCATATTTCACTTGAATCTGACGATGCATATTATCTGCATTTAGAATAATTCTGTGTGGTAGAATTCCAAGGCAATTCTATTTTTCATTTTCTGTGGCCATAAAACCGAAGAAATCTTATGAGTAAGTTAGCAGGAACTGGGAGTAGTTTTTCCACAGCGATGTGTGTTAGTGTATTTGATTGATGTAATTTGCCTGGCAAAAATTGCTCATTTTTGATTATCACTTGTTATCTCTATATGAATTTCCTTTGTCTTTTTGACAGCAGAAAATTTGACAGCACCTGGTTGGTAAAAGACTAGTCATGATAGCTCCAGAAGGTGTCAGTGTTTCCAGTCACTCTGTCACTGTGGAGATTTAAACCCTGGCAAATGGACTGTATCCATTGTAAGAAACAGGCCTTTCATGAAGAGGAAGAAAGCAGTAGTAAAAGAGGAAAGGTTTTAGGGGAGTCCCAAGAGCCTTGCCTGGCAGGCATGTTCTCAGGTTCATCAAATTTGGGAAAAGTACTAGGGGAAGATGAGGATCTAGAAACTTGTGTCCTAATACTTCCCTTGCTTGGGCATCCGGTAGAAAATTTTTGTGATTCTCAAGTGCTTCAGTGTGGTGTCATGGATTTAAGAACCAAATGTTCTCACATCTGAGAAACACCTTCTTGTTCAGCTGAGGAGGTAGGCAAGATGCCTTCCCAGTGATAAGAGGCTGCCCCTGTTAGAAAAGGCAGAGTAGCTGAGCCCTTGTTGCCTAGAGACTATAGATACACTATGCATTCACGAAGAAATCAATAACCATGAGGTGGAAATTTAGGGGTACAGATACTCTAGTGCATTAGAAGATCCTGAAAATGTATAGCCTTTTTCCTCTCACTCATTGAATTCAGATTAATGCCAGTATTTTAAAGTTTCGTCCTGTCGATGCCAGGATGTAGGAAACAGTCACTTTTCTGGTGATCCAATGCTTGAAGTGTAAGGAGGTGACTATCCTTTAAAAAAATTAGGATTTTTAAACTAAATCATAGCACTCTTTCTCTATGAGGCACTATTCTCAGTTTTAAAGTTTATTATCTTTTTTATTATTTATGGCAATCTCATGTGGTAAAAGCAACTGTTATCATCCTTTTCCAAATAATAAAAAGGTAAGCTAAAAAAAAGTGATATTACCAAGAGCACAGGTAAAATCAACAATTCTCTTGTGTCTCTTCCTCCTGTGTGTCTGGCTGGACATGTAGCCCACTGGTAGAACACTTGCCTAACATGCATGAGTTTCTGAATTCAAGCCCCAGGGGGGAAAAAAATCCCTGTAAACCCCTTCTTGTGTGTTCATCTTTGTGCCAGACTATAGTCACACTATTGATGCTAAAGTCAATTGATGGTAGGGTACAAAACTCACAGAAGAGGAAACAGATCTTTTGAGGCCTTCAGGCGCAGGACGGGAAGACCACAGACCTGTTGGCACAACTTAATTCAGAAGCCTAGAAAGCACAAGCCAATCAACAAGCTTTTTTTCTTTCACTGTTGTTAAATGTCATGCCCAATATGAACAAATAAGACATGAAGATTCTCTTCATCTTTAGGCTTTTAGGTCTGTTCAAGTGGAAAGAGCGCTGAACCAGAGAAATGGGGCAATGTTGGCCAAGCCAGGCTCTCTTGAGCTGCACACACTTCACTTTTTATGGACCTTGGCTGCTTTTTCTACAGCAGATAGGGCTTGTACTTGGGTAATGTGTTCTAGATGTTCAACATTTCATGACTCAAAATGAGAAAAAAAACCCAAAACAACAAAATTTCTTTACGTTGTGACTCAATACGTATACACCCGAATCAAGAATTTTACAAAACATTTTACTCGGCTGTACTGTATGCAATATGATTAATAAGTATAGTAAATATTTAAACATTTAAAAATTACAGTAAAGCATGTGTTGCCATTAATCCCTCTCACTTTGAGCACACGTCTTTCATTCTTCTTGCCATTTCCTGAGGACGTCTGCAGCTCTCATTACTGAGTGTCTTTAGTTGTGCTGTTGTGGCTACCTTGGTACCCTGAATCGATTTGAAATGTTTATGTTTGATGGTTGTTTTGACTTTAGGAAAGAGTCCAAAGTTGCACAGTGGCAGATCCACTGAATTAGGTGGGTGAGGATGCACCATATTGTTTTGAAAAAAATCTTTCAGTGGACGTCACTCAGCAGAAGCATTCACTGTATCTTTTATCTTTTATCACAAATGTCATAAAGATATTGACTAAAGAGGAGTTCCAGAAGTGCTTCAGGAGTGATAAGAAGAAGGGGATAAGGTTACTCCAAGCAAGAGAGGAATATTTTTGAGAGGAGATGAATGGCAGGGTGTCTCTTAGTATAATTTTTAAACATTAAATAATCATTGCATTTTCATCAGTCTTTGTATGATGCCCTCTGTTCTATTTTCTGGTTGGTTCTATTCTGTCTTACCCTATTCACCTTCTAGGGAAAAACTTCATCCAGTTGCTACTCACCAGTTTATTTTTTTATCTCATTAATGAGTGGCAAGCCAAGGTTTTAAAAACTCTAAAATAAACTACTGGAAAAGAGTATTTTCCTAATCAAGTCAGAAAAGTTCTCTTGGAGAATTGTAAATTAAACAAGAGCTTACCTTTGGCAACCTTCCACCTTTCAAGGCCTCTTTTTCCCTGGCTTCTTCCCCTCGCACTTGTTCCTGCAACTCCTCCTCCTGCTCATGCTCTTAGCTCCTTTCTATGCAGATGTCAATAAGCACTTCTGAGTAGGGGCTTTCCCTCCCTCTCAGCTACCTGCCTCTTCAAATGTACCCTCCAGGCGTTGGGGGAGCTGCCTCCGGTGGTTTTGTGACTTGGAGCTAATGCAGGTCCTCTGCTGGAGAAATGCCAGCACATGTTCTAGCCCTGGAAGACACTCACCTTTCACTTTCATGGCCAGGCACTCACAGTCCCAGGTGATCCATGAATGATGAAACAGCGGTACCACCCCGCATCTCCTATTCACACTCCAGGGTGTGGAGCAAGGCCTTCCTCAGGGCAGCTGCTTCTCCAGCAGACTGGCGTTTTCACTGGGTGAGGGTGTATCATTTTCCACCTTTTGCAAACTGACTTTTTTGATTCAAGTGCACATAACCTCCAATGTCAAAAATCACACTCCCGGGTGACATTGCTGTTGCACTGTCCTGTGTACAGTTCTTTAGGGACTGTCATGTGAATAAAGCTGAAAAGGAAAGACATTGAAATGATGTCTGTTTTTACAGTTTGGTTCTTCTGGGGTGACATGAGCCTCACCCTACCCTCATTTTTCAGATTTCGGTCGCTGTCTGAGCCTTCCCTTGGGCTCCTGTAGGCTCCACCAGAGCTAGGCCAGAGAAGAACTGTTGATATGGTATGGCTTGTGCAGCTGCCTGCCCTTTTGCTCCTGCCGGCGTGTCCTAGCACCAGCTTCTGCTGGTGTTGCTTGCTTTCACTGCACCTGCCACCTTCTCCCCTAGAGCCTTGAGTCATTCCACATCATCCTTCCGTCTCTGTCTCCCCACGAATTGTCCACTATGGAGATCTGAGTCCATTTTACTAAATTACCTTCACAATTTCTCCAGACTCATTTTATCAAACCTTATGGATCAAATTATAACTTTCCCTGGCAAGTATCACTTTCTCTAATTAGTGGTAGTAATAACAACTATCACTTGTGGAGTTCTAAGACACTCTGCTAACCCATTCTCTCCTTTAGACTTCCCAGGAAGCCAGTGAGGTAGGGAGTATGGCAGTTCTCTTTTTAGAAAATAGAACTGATGCTCAGAAAGGTTTAACAACTTTTCCAAGCTCACATAGCCGGGATCAAATGAAGTATTTCTCTAAGACCAAAATACAGGTAATCACAACAATATACAAGCCCATTGTTAACGCTGTCTAATTTCTGTCAATAAAGGGACAGGAAAAAATGGGACTAAAATTTAATGTATATCTCTTCCATGCCGGACACTATACTGGGCTCTTAGGCACCTTATGACTATCTCATTTAACCCTGGAAATGTGACCACAGGTAAGTATTGTTATTAAAGTTTTTGTAGTTGAGGAAGTTAGCTCCAAGAATATATTAATCACTAGTAAGCATAAGATTAACAGCCAGATAGTACTTCAAAACCTAGGGTTTTCACTTAAATAATATTCCACAAAATGTGAGGTATATATCATTAGAAGCATATAAGATCATTTTAAATGGGACAGATCATTTAAACTATTTAGGCATGGGTTTGTGATCTTTGCAAATTTCTTTCAACTCTTCAATTGTGTACAATTTGCAACCACACTCTTACACCTTTAACTTTGGCTATGTCTTCTTTTAACAAAACAGGAAGCCTCCATTCAGATACATAGTATCAAGGAAGAATTTAATAAAACCTGCTTTCTTTTCATTGCATTCATTTTTGTTCCTTCCCTCTATTCTACTTGTACAAATGATGCTGGTTTTCCATATTCACAGGATACTCTGTTTCATTAAAAAATAAAAACTTGAATTGACATAAATCATTCTATTAAAGTAACAGAATAAATATTTATGAACCAAAATATAATGGAAGTGATGAAGGTAGTGCTTACTCATGTTGTGTGAGAAACTCTACTGAGTTATGTTGCTTTTGTCATTAATGAGTGGTTATTCATTATGACAGAAGTATAGAAAGATTTCCAAGTAGTTTCTGAATTATTAAAGATTAGGTTAAATTATGTTCAGTAGAATTTGCTTCATTAATTAGTTTATTAAGACAAATCATTCATTAAAGACATATTTGGGGGTGTGTAAGCATTCACTATTCAAGGGGTCATTTCAGTATAAAATATGGTAAAGGAGAAGCATGGAATTTAATGAAAAATGAACCTGGGTTCAAATCCTAATTGTATCCAAATTAGGAGCCCTTTGATCAAGAGTCTTTATTTAACACAAAAGAAACTTAGCCTCTCTGCTGTAAAATGAATATAGCATTTACCTCTTGGTATTTTGATGGAAAACTGGGCAAGGTAGTTCTTGAGCAGTGCCCAATTCTGGCAGTCAGTAGCTACCCAGTAAACTTTCCTCTGTATCATGTTTTAATCTTGGGAAAATAGAAACCTATATATGGAATGTATGACCATTTTTTTGTTGCCAAAATATTTTTCTAACAAGACAGGCCATTCTCTAAATCAGATTCTACAGTAGATGTAACTTTCTAGTTTTAGTTATTCATGCTACAATTTGTTTCTAATTTAAGTTTTTCCTCCCATTATTCTGTGAGTTTTAGAAGGCAATAGCGAGGTTGGGTTTGCTCTGATATCCCTCTACTGTCTAATAGTAAGTCCCAGGTGAGGATTTGACAATCACTCACACATACACATACATACACACACACAGAGAAAGAGACAAAGACAGAGACAGAGAGACAGAGACTGAATACATGCAGAAAGAGAGACAGAGAGACAGAGAGAGACAGAGGCTGAGACAGACAGACACAAAGGGACAATGCTGGACAGATACAAAGGAGGAGACAGACCATACTCACTTCTTGCTGAGATGCACCTGGCTAGAGATCTCACTCATTGGCATTCTCAGTCATCACACAGCTCCCTGGACAGTGACAGGCATGAATGAGCTTTATAAAAATGACTCTCCGTATTTTAACCATGACTAGAACACTAATGTGCCTTTCCTCCAGGATCTGTGGTGCAGAGGGGTGCTCACATAATCCCAGTTCGCTTTTGGACGGAACAGGGCAGGCCAAGGCTGCCTGGTGAACTTTCCATGAAAAACCATGCTACTTGCATTTGCTGGAGCAGGCTGTGGGGACCCTGTGGTAAGGTTTGTACGAAAGTATGTGAAGCGCCGGGATTTCCTGTGTGATTGCAGTGTGGCGTCCACTGCACACTTTTACTAACAAGGTCTCAAGTAAGGGAATCTTTGTCTCCCCAGTGGGACTTTCTGAAGGCTAGAATCTTAATGATATACACCTTCACTAAGTATTTACGTCTATTTTTTCCTGAGACAGAGATGTTAGGTACCAAATCTACCCTGCGATGGAAGCATAATATTTGTTTATTAATTTATCAAAAAGGTACTGTCTTCTAGGTGCCAAGATCAGGAACTCGTTATGTTTACCTTTCTTGTAACACTTCCTTATTTTATTTTATATTTATTTTATTTTATTGCAAGTGATAAAACAAGAAACAAGGAAGGAGATACGGTGTTCGAGAAAGGGTAGATGCTCTGTCTGAGGAACAATAAGATGTGGATAATATGGGTGTAGACTCTACTGGCAGTATTGAACAAATTTATTTACCACACTGTGCCTTCTTCTCATGAGAAACAGAGCGCTTGTGACTTCCTCTGGAATTCCCCGTAGCACACAGCAGAACTCCCCTCCTCACTGCCGAGGCTTTCAGAGATGCATGTCTTCGTCTCGTCTTTTCCCTCTGCCTTCTACAGAGTACGTGCGAGGCGGTTAGAGGCGTAGTATGTGACATGTGACATTTTTTGGCTGATATTCACAAAAAGAGAAAGTAATTAGCAAAAATTTTTGTGTGTCTGGGTCAGAACTGTAGGTTGTTATTTGATCTGCTTTCTTCCCAATTAAAGCATCTCACATATGTAAAACTTTAAGCTTGATTACCCCACATAAATTAAGAAATGCAAAACACTTTTGAAATCCTAAGACATTCTTACTTTTTGTAAATTACGGAGGAAATCAAAACACTTCTGCAAACAATTCTGTGAAGAAGTTTTCACAAGCTTGGCTGCACATTAGAACCACTAAACAGAAGGCCTTGACCTTGGCTGACATTGGACTCACCTGGGAGGCTGTCTTAGACTGCTCAATTTTGCTTTAATAAAGTACCAAAGGATGGGAAGCTGCTAAAGAGGCTCATGATTCTGGTGGCTGGAAGGCCCGAGCATCATGGCACCAGTGTGCTGGACAAGGGCTTCTGGTTGTATCACAGCATGGCAAAGCAATAAGGAAACTGGGCACATGCAATAAAGCAGGAGCTGAACACTGCAGATGGCTTTATGACACCCCGCTCTTAAGGGATACGTGTAGTCTATTCATGAGGGTAGAGCCCAAGAGCCCTACTTATCTGCTGCTAGGCCTAGCTTGTAAAGTTTTCACCACCGTGCTGGAGACCAAGCCTTGATCCAGCAGCACATTAGCTTCTGAGTATAAAACATGCCCAAACCAAAGCAGAGGCTATTAGAAAAAAATCTGTTAATGCTCAGAACACTTGGGCTTCTTTTCGTGTGTGTGTGTGTGTGTGCACTCCACTTGTGTGTGTGTGTGCGCACACACACACACACACACACACACACGCTATTGGGGAATTAATCCTGGCCTTTACACTGAGTTTCCTTCCCAGTTCTTTTGTACTTTTTTAAAAAATCCTGAGACAGATCCCACTAAGTGCTGGAATTACAGGCCTGTGCCATCAAGCCCATTGTGACTCCTTTAAAACTAAGTTCTTTGGGGAGCAGGACCATTATTAGTTTTTAAAGAACAATTTTCCTGGAAGTTCTTAATGTACAGACAGTATGAAGAAAAATTAAGCAGACAAAACACTTGCACTTGCAAACACATTTTACCATCTTGCGTTGAAAGTGGAGTCCTCATTTTTACCTAGAAGCTAGTTAGAAATGCAGAATCTCTGGGCTCCCCAACTTTGACGATTAAACAGATTGGGATAACAGGTGTGCACATTAGCCGGTGACAAACATTTATAACACTGGTCTGCATTTGGCTTGCTATTGAGAAGAAGAGTAATAATTAAATTTCTTAGAGGCATTGAGCAAACACTTCTATCATCATCTTATTTGATCCTCCAAACAATTTGTAAAGAGTTACTAGCCATCTATCCATGTTTTCCAGAGGAGGAAACTAAAGCTTAAAGAGGTAACACAACTTGTTCAAGGTCAAAGAGTGGTAGCCTTGGAATTAGAGTTCTAGAGTTCAAGTTCATCTCAGTGTCCTCAATGCATGTTCATCTCCATACTCCTAATACTGCTACAGATCTGACAATTATATATATATATATATATATATATATATATATATATATATATATATATTCCATTAGCATGTGTATATTATATCCATGAATGAGATAGACATGCTCTTTAGCTTTATGTTAAGGAAAAACAGTTTGCTGTCTGTTTCATGAGCCATGCAGTTATTAAATTTCAATCTGGCATTGAACTTCTGAAGTTATCAAAGGAGAAAATTGGAAAGGTTCTACAATTTTGAAATTTAGTAGACAGCACAGGTTCTCTAGTTCATTCAGAGCCCTTAATTAAAGTAATGGGCAAAGAACTAAGAAAAATCTTTAAAATTCATACATGCAAGTCTTTTGGCTAGATGATAGCAGCTAACAAAGTGATGTTGGAGTCTTTTTGAAAATTCTGGTGCAAACTTTGCATTTTATTTGCAGCCATGCATCAGTGAGAGTCGGCACCTGTCACATCTCCAGGAAACACAAAACAAATCATTTGCATCATCTCCCAAGATAGCTTCCTCTTTAAGCTAATTTTGTGCTTTTTTCCATTTAAAAACAGAAGTTTAGGTTTTTTCATTCTTCTTATACAGCGCATGTGAAAGGTGAGAGAGAGAGAGCGATGGAGAGCTGCCACGCACAGGCCTATTACGCAGGATTCCTGCCTGGGACCCGAGCCTACTCTGTGCATCAGCCCCATGCTCTGCTGGACAATGCATGGAGACAGCTCTTAGCTAAGAACCTGGTTTTCCTCTTCTGTGTAGCTTAGCAGTCAACAGAAGCAGCAGAAGAAAGATAAAGTACAATGCGTCAGGAGGAGGGGCTCTGCCGGAAGGGCCTGGTTGTCGTCCACCTCCGGAGGATAAAGAAGCAGGAAAACGTTAAGGACAGAAGGATGATGGACATTTTTTTTTTGTCTTCAACACATGATGATGTATAAAACCAAGCATTATTCCTAAAATGTTTCTGGGTTACAAGATATCCTTAGGTTTTGGAATAAAAGTATAAGAGTAAGAAGTCAACTGTAAAGCCACAGTTATCAAGAGAGGGGAATACTGGCCAAAGGCTGGTCACAAAGATCAATGGAACAAAACAGGTCTCGAAAGGGAGTAGCTGTACCTAAAGACTAAGCAATCCTCAATCTACACCTTGCATACCATACAAATGTTAACTCAAAATGAGTTATAAACCTAAATGTAAAATGCACAACCATAAAATATTTGGAATAAAATATTTTAGGTCTTGGGCTAGTCCAGGTTCTTAGATATGATACTAAAAGCATGATACAATAAAAAATTGATAAACTAGACTTCAACAAAATTAAGTCTTTGCTCTTTACAGACAGGCCACAGACTTGGGATAAAATATTTGCTAATCACATATCTAATAAAAGACATTTGAAACATTAAAAGAACTCTCAATAGTTTCAAGAAAGTAAACAATCCAATTAAAAATTGTCAAATGATAACAAAGTCGCTCACACAGAGGATCAACCTGCATCCAAATCCCATAGGAAATCAGGGACAGGAGAAAAGGAACCTCAAAATAGGTCAGAAGATAATTTAAAAATTTTAAATCTTTTCTTTCTCTTTCAGGTTTAAGTAATTTTCATAGGGTCTGATTTTAGGGACCACCAGCAGGAAGAGGCCAAAGTACACAGAAAGAAAAATGGTAACATGGTTGAACTCTGTTGTGCTCAGGGAGGGTTTTGAAAAACTGATAACCCTTGGGAGGTGTGATAATTTGAGAAATCTCTTTTCCATGCTAATGTGAGTTTGTGTATTCATATCTAAAAAATGCCAAGCAACTCAAATACACACTTCACCAAAGGTGTGTGGATGGCCAATAAGCACATGAAAATATGGTCACTACAAAATGCAAATTGAAAGAACAATGGGAAATTTCAACGTATATATTTGAATAATAATATAAAATCAGAGAACAATGTTGGTACTAAATGCTAGCAAGAATAAGGAGCAATTGAAACATTCTCTGATGATATGAATGAAAAAAATGGAACAGAGAAGGTTTGAGAATTTTGAGAATTTCCTATAAATTTAACTGTAATTTTCATGAGACCTAGCAATCCCAGTGCTAGTTTACCCAAGTGTAATAAAAATGGATATTCACACAAACACCTACAAGCAAGTGTTTACACCCAGTTTATTTAAAATCACTAAAAGAGGAAAACGATTTGTTTCTCAATTGGGGAACAGAGTAACAAACTGTCACACGCATACAATGCCCTACTACTCAATAACAAAAACCAATGAATTATTGGTATACACAACAGTATGCCTGAATCCCAAGTGTATCATGCTTAGGAAAAGAAACCAGATAAAAACAGTATTTACTATGCACGGTGTTTCCATGTGTGAAAATATCAGTGAATGTCATTAATTTGCACAATTAATATAAGTTAATAGTAAACATGCAATAAATAAGAAAATGTGTAATAAATGATACAGTTTTTATGACATTTGGAAAGTCTAAAACTGTAGTAAGAAATAGATCCATGATTTCTGGGCTTGAGAACTGGGGAAAATTTTTTTTTTTTGTTTGTCAAATAATGGACCTGCTCAGGACCTTGGTTATGGTGGTGCTTAAATGATTACACATTTGTCAAAATTTATAGATTTTTTTACAAAAAAAATATGAGAACCAAAGGTAGTGGCACATACTCGTAATCCCAGGACTCAGAGACGCCGAGGCAGGTGGGTCATAAGTTCAAGCGCATTCTGAGCAGCTTAACAATTTAGGGAGACCCTGCCTTAAAATAAAAAAAAATAAAGTAAGTTCTGAAGAGGTAGCTCAGTGTGAAGGTCCTGCTTTTATTCTCTAGTATTGCAAAATAAAAAGTAAATACATAGTGAAAATAAATAAAAATGTGAATTTTATCATATGTAAACTTAGAAATAAATGCTTGTGCAATGATAGGAAAATGTATCTCCCCTACTTCACTTCAAACTTCGTAGACAATGCAGTACAGAATCCACAGAGCACACAGGTCAGGAAAGAACTAGTAATTAAGGGTTTGTTTGAGCCATATTCAGTCCCAACTTTCCTGTCTTGGGAGACACTCATTTAAAAAAATATTAGTCCAGAGAAAAATAAAATAACTCCAGTGTCTATGAAGAGAGTACTTGTTCACTAAGTTACAACATGTACAGTGAAATATATAAATCCACTAACTTAAGTTAGCGATACTTATATTTGCTGATTTAGAGACTAAAAAGAACATGTACTGACTGAATGCTAGAATTTCTTTTAGTTATCTTTAATGATCGTTTTTATGAAATAAAAGTACAGAAAAGATACTGCAATGGGAAAAGTTCTGGGAGAAGTGAGTTAGGTTGAGGGAAGTGAACAGTCCCTGGGGACCTGGCAAAGTTCTGCTTCTTGCCGTAGGTGGTGGTTATGTCAACCTTGCAGTAACAGTAAATAACCTTTGTATTGGTCCCATGTGTTTTTCTCTATGGTGTGTTTTACATTGGAAAGACTTAAGAAGAAAAACTATAAGAGCTATTTAAATAAATAAAATCAACACTGCGAACACACCAATTACATCAGGGGCTAGACATTATTGACGACACAGCTACCACCTCCGTGACAGGTAACTGGTGTCTGAATCCTGGGCTTCTGAACCTCTTGTGTCCTTTTCAGCTTTATTGTGTGTGCACACGTGCATGCTTAAGCAATGTATTATTTATAAAAAGTATAGTGTGATGTGTATCATCCTTTTGGACTTGATGATTTTTAAATTCAAAATTGTGCTATGAAGTATATGGATATAGTGGCAGCATGTTTTGTCATTAACTCATTTTGCTAATATACCACAGTTTCTCTATCTAGTCTCTAAATCATTTGTATTTTTTATTTGTAATGATTATATGTGGCTGTCTGTATTATCTTTAAAATTTAAAAATAGAAATATGCATAGAGAGGGTATTAGATATCATTTTGCTGTAATTTCTCTCTCTCTCTCTCTCTCTGTCTCTCTCTCTCTCTCTTTCTCTCTCTCTCTCTCTCTCTCTCTCTGTCTCTCTCTCTTTCTCTCTCTTTGGAAACATGATCTCATCCTGTAGTCTAGGTTGGTCCTTAACCTCTATGAATCCTAGGCTGGCCTCAAACATTCGGCAATTCTCCGGCCTCAACCTCTTAAGTGCTGCAGTTACAGGCATGCACCAGCACAGCCAGCTGATGTTATGTGGTGATGGGCAATCGAAACCAGGACTTTGTGCTTGCTAGGACATACTCCCTATTCTTTTCTTCCCCCCCCCCCCCCCGCCAATTCTATTCATACGTATAAGTGCAAAATTTGAAGTTTACAGTGATCTTGAACATTTTGTGCACATACATATCTTGGCAAGGTTACAAGACCTTCCCCTCTCTCCTTTTGGCTCTCCCCTTAAACTCTACCCCCCAGTTCCCACTATTTTTCACAAAATAGTGGATCAAATGGGATATTTATTTCCAATCTTTTGAGAGACTTCGTCTATATTCATTAAGGATATTGGTCTACAATTTTTCTTTCTGGTTAAGTCTTTGTCTGGTTTTGCGACTAAGGTGATGTTCGCCTCCAGAAATGAGTTTGTTAATATTCCTTCTCTTTCAATTTTATGGAACAGTTTTAGAAGAAATGAGTTAGTTCTTTCCTGAAGTACTGAAAAATTCTGCTATTAATCCACCTGGTCCTGAGCTTTTATTTGTTGGTAGAGCTTTTATTACTGCTTCAATTTCTGTGTGTGTAATGGGGTTGTTCAAGATTTTTATGTCTTTTTCATTCAATTTTTTTTATTTTGTATGTGTCTAGGAAGTCGTTCATCTCTTCCCAATTCTCTAACTTGGTAGAATGTAAGTGTTCAAAATCATTTCTCATAATATTCTGAATTTCTGCAGAGTCTATTGTAATTTTACCCTTTTCATATCTCAGTGCATTAATCTGTGCTTTTTCTTTCCTTCTTTTGGTGAGTTTAGTTAGCAGTTTTTTCAATCTTATCCTTTTGAAGAACCAGGTTCTTGACTCATTAGTCATTTTATTGTCTTTTTAATTTCAATTTCAATAATTTCAGATATGATCTTTATAATTTCTTTTCTTCTACTTCTTTTTGGTTTAGATTGTTCTTGTTTCTCTAAGACCTTCAGGTGCATCATAAACATGTTTATTTGTGACGGTTCTGTTCTTTTGAATTGTGCATTTATGGTTATGAATTTTCCTCTAAGTACTGCTTTCATTGTGTCCCACAGATTCTGATATAATGTACTTCCTTCATCATTTAACTCTATGAAGTTTTTGATTTCTTCGCTAGTTTCTTCTGTGATCTATTGTTTGGTCAGTAGTATGTTGTTTATTCTCCATTTTTGTGTATTTTCTTTTGTTTCTTTTGCTGTTACATTCCAGTTTTATACCACTATGATCTGAAAGTATACAAGAAATTATTTCAATTCATCTGTATTTATTTAAGCATGACTTATGACCTAAAATATGGTCTATTTTAGAAAATGTTCTATGTGCTGCTGAGAAGAACATATATTATGTTGATGTTGGGTGGAAAACTCTGTAGACATCTGTCAGGTCTAAGTTTTCTATAGTGTCATTTAACTGTTGTATATCTTTGTGAGTTTTCTGTCTGCTTCATCTGTCTATCTGTGATAGTGGAGTATTGAAGTCCCCTGCTATAATTGTATTGGGGCCTATATGTCCTTTTAGATATAATAATTTTTGATCTTCATAAATGGGTGCTCCATAGTTAGAAGCATATATATTGATAATGGTGAATTCTTCCTGCTCTATTTTTTCCTTAATCAGTATATATTGACCATCTTTGTCTTTGAAATCTGGTAAGTCTAAGACTAATATAGCTACTCCTGCTTGTTTCCTGTGTCCTGTTTCTTGAAATATTTAATTCCATTCTTTTATTTTCAGTCCATGAGTTTCCTTGTGGGTAAAGTGTGTATCTTGTAAGCAGCAAATTGTGGGTTTTTGTTTTCTATCCAGTCAGCTAGTCCATGTCTTCTAGTAGGTGAATTGAGGCAGTTCATATTCAGAGTAATTATTGAAGTATATTTGGTATGTCTTGCCATTGTTATAACTTTCCAGCATTATTTTCTTAACTTACTCTTTTGTGCTCATTCTCCTGTATCTGTTATCTTTTTTTCTCTGGTGTCTTTGGTATTGCTGGCCTCCCTTTTGCTTTCTAAGTTTCCTCTATGTATTCTCTGCAACACTGGTTTAGTGGCTGAAATTTTTTTAAGCTTTCTATATCATGGAAAGTTTTACTTTCTCCTTCTAGGGTAAAAGATAATTTGACTAGATATAGTAGTCTGGGTTGGCATTTATGTTTTCTTCATGCTTGGGTAATATTGCTCCACGATCTCCTGGCTTTTAGACTGTGAGTTGAGAAATCTACAGTTATTCTGGCGGGCTTGTCTTTGTAAGTCACCCTCTGTTTTTCTCTTACAGCTTTTAATATTCTCTCTTTGTGTTGGGTCTCTAGTATTTTAATTATGAGGTATCTTGATGAGGATCTCTTTTGTTCGAAGTTGTTTGGTGTTCTATATACCTGCAGTAGTTCAATGTTCATTTCTTTCCTTAGATTTGGGAAATTTCCTTCCATAATTTCATTGAACATGACCTTAAACCTTTTTTTGTCCTCAGTTTTCTCCTGCACTCCCGTAATTCTGAGGTCGTTTCTCTTTGAGTCATCCCTCAGCTGTTGTCACCATTCTCTTTCTTCCTTTTTTGTTTTACATTCTGTACTACCTGTGTGTTCCAGCTCTTCCACTTCATCTTCAAGGTCTGATATTCTGTTCTCAAAATGCTCAAACTGGTTACTACTTCTTTTCCTGTGTGTTTTTTTTCACATTCTGAAGTTCAGCTTTCATTATTTTTATATCTTGGCTGAATTCTTCCTTGATTTTTGTTTTGACCTGTGAGCTATAGTAATGACACTTAGGGGAGTGTCATCAGGGTGGGGGAGAAGAAGGGACAGAAGAAAAATGTAAAGAGAGGGGAAAAAAGAAAGAAAAAAGGTAAAAGAAAAAAATTAATATAAAGGTGTAGCTAAAATCCAAGAACTTATTCAGGGGCTGGAAAAAAATAAGAGGACTATAGTGTAGAGGAAGAGGGTTAAGAACAGGAGAAGAAAAGAGAAATAAAGGATAAAAATCAAATCCAATAGACAAAAGGAAAGCCAAAGTACAAATTGATCAAGTCATCAACTAGCAGCACACAATTCTAGAACAAAACTATGAAGCAAACTGAGCAAAAAAAAAAAATAAATAAAATAAACAAAAGAGAAAAATAAATAAAGACTAATAGAACAAAAACCAGTTACTTCCCTATGAGTTTATGTGTAGTTGGTTTCAGATGCTGTTGCCTGGTGGAATACCCCACAATTCTCTTCCTCTCTGGTCAGGGCAGTGTGGGGCACACTTGGGGACTCGCTGCCTAGCTCCTCTCCCTGAGTGCTCCTCTCCTACTCCTCACAGGTCCTGGATGAGCTCTTATTGCAGTTCAGCCTTCCCAGCAGGGTGCAATTGGGGGTGTGCTGCTCAGGAGCTCCCCTGGCAATCCTGGTGGGGCTTGACACACTCTTCTTGCAGTCCTGTGTCCCAGCAGGACACAGTTGGGGTGCAATGCTTTCTGGGCTCCCCTTGCCCAGCTCCCTCTCAGTCGGTGGGGTCCCTTTCAATACCTGCTGGGAGGGCTCTTAATGGTCCGCTATTAGCAGTCAGCTGTTACTCTGTCACTTGGATTAAAAGGGTTGGGAAATTTACCTCTTTGGCTTTGTGCAAACCGTAGGCCTCTGATCTCTGACCCTTCTCCTCCCTGGGCTAGAGGGTAGGAGCCAGCTGCTGCTTGTCTGGGAGTTGCCTTCTCCAGCTCCCATTGCGGTGTGGGTGGGTGGCAGGGCCCCGGGCCCCGGGCCCCACACGGGACTTCTCTAGCCTGTGATGGTCGGGCTTTATTTTTACCTCTACTCCTTTGATCATGTTATAAATTGCACTTGTATTTTTTTATTTCTTTAGGAAAACTATTCTAGGCCTCCTACTCTGCTGCCATCCTGACCAAAGTCTCAACTACAACAGTTTTTTTAAAAAGTATAGTTGATATTCCAAAGAGGATGCATATATGTATGCAGATTTAATGCAACTTATTAAAAACTCGGAGTAAAATTCTGCATTTTTGTACATTCACAGAATTGAATGACTAAACACCACTATCTAATTTTAGAACATTTTATTTATGCCCAGAAGAAGTAGAGCCATTAAAAATAATTCCCACTACCGCTGCCTCTCCTCCCTGCTCTGGCAACTATTTCTGTCTCTGTGAATTTCGTATGCTGGACAATTTGTATAAAGTCATTACAGTACATGGCCTTCTGTGACTGTCCTCTTTCATTGAACATAGGGCCAAAGTTCATCTGTATTTTTAGCATATGTCACGAGTACTTCATTCCATGTGCGACTGGATCCTATTTGACTATATCACATACCACATTGTGTTTAACCATTCTTCATCAGTTGGTGGGTCTCTGAGATGTTTTCAGTTGTAGATTATTATGAGTAATGCTGCTACAAACACTTGTGTAAAAGTTTTTGGTTATATATGTTTTCAATTCTCATGAGTATACAAGTGGGAGTAGAATTGCTGGCTCAAATGGTAAGTCTATGTTCACTTTTGAGAGACTGTCAGAGTTGTTCAAACATATAATCTGCAAATACTTTCATTGTGTAGATTGTGCTTTTGTTTCTTGGTAATGTTCTTTGAAGCAAATTGTTTTAATTTAATTTTGAAGCCCAAATTATTTTAATTTTGATGAAGCCCAAATTACCCATTTTTTTTTCTTGTATTGTGGTGTGTTTAGGTGTTGTAACTCAGAAGCTTTTGCACAAGAAATAAATACATTTTAGTTCTTATATTTAGGTCTCTTATTTTGACTATACATGTGTGGGTTTATTTCTGGACTTTCAATTCTATCTTATTGAACTCTGTATTTGTTCTATGTCACTACCACACAGTACTGACTAGGTCACTTTGTGGAAGTTCTGGAATTGGGAAGTGAGCATCCTTCAATTTATGTTCTTCTTTTCAAGTCTTTTATTTTTCCCCCTGGTCTGGCTTCTTCAAAATTCCAAATGAATTTTAGCATAGGCTTGTCAACTTCAGCACACAAAAAAAAAAATGAAGCTAGAATTCTGATAGAGATCACATTGAATCTGTTTATCCATTTGGGGGACTATAGCCACTTTAATAATATTAAATCTTCCAATCATGAAGATACCTGCTTTTCCTGCTTGTCCATTTACATGTGTCTTCCATTGTCTTAAATCTTAGATATTTTGGAAGAAATTGCTGACAGCTTGAATGTGCAGTTTAAGAAAAAGTAGAAAATACAGAAGAGTTCTTAGATTTGAGGCCTGAGTCATCAGGACAATAAAGGTGTATTTACAAAACCAGAGAAGACTGAGGGAAAAGCAAATTAGGGATGGAAAACTCAAACTTGTGCTTGATGTTTGAATAAGATGCCCTTTAGACCTAAGTGGAGATGTTTTGGAGGCAGTTAAATCACAAATTGTTTAAAGTCCCAAGTAAAGATACATATATGGAAGTCACCCATGTGTGTTTCTCTTAAAGCTAACGGGGCTACCTGCCATCATCTACAGTGAGTCAGGGAAGAGAGGACACGTGAAAACTGAGATGTGGGGCGTGCCAGCACGTGCAGACCTTTGTGAGGGATGGGCACAGCAAAGATGAGAAGCAGGGTAAAATAGCAAATGTCAGTGTCTCTTACCGGCATCTTTTATTCTCTGTGTTCTGATAATTTTGATACCCTGGACACTTGTTGAGCCAGAGCACTTCCCAAGTTGAGCCACAGTCAAGAGGCAGTAAACAACTACTCAAGAGTGCACCTTTCAAATGCAAACCAACCACCCAACCCGGAGCCCACACCTTTAGCCACCTCTTTTACTGGGAACCTTCTCATTCCCAGTCGTTTTTCCTTGTCTTCATCCTCCTCAGTCATCAAACAACAGAAAGTATTTGTATTGTCAATCTTAAATCAGCTTTCCCTACTTCACCTATTCCTTCCAGTGGAATCCTCATCAGAGTCTTTATACATCAAAGGCCTGGACAAACTGGACATAAATTCCTTAAATAAAAAAGTGCTTTCTGTTGATTTTCAGGAAATGCTTTCAGAATCTACTCCTGGATGTTTTGAAACTGTCTTTTCAAGAAAGTTCAGAGGAATGCAGCTTATTTGGTCAACAACCTTTTGACATCAGAAGATCAAAATCCCCTGCTCAGACCACGATAACTCTCTCCAAAAAGGAACTTGGATGTGGAAAGGCGCAATTCCGTATGCCTGTGCAAAAGAACCCAGAAACTCCCCTTCTCCTTGTCCAGCCAACAAGCAGCCTCTCTCTTCTCCCTCACTATAAATTCCCCTGCTACCAATGCACCGGGGAAGCAGATTTAAGCTTTTTCTTCTGCCCTTGAACTCATTGTCAGTAGACCTCACAACAAGTCTCTTTTATTTTGCAAAAACAGTACTATAGTATTTGCTTCTGTGTGTTTCAGGCTTTTGTGCCTTTACTTGGTGTTGTCTCACCATACTTAAATATCAATAAAACCTACATTTTAAAACATAGTACTAGAAAGAATGAGTTTTTTAAAACAGTTTTTTTCTTTCATCTTTATTGTGTAAGCTTTTTTGTATTTTAAAAACGTATTTTTTAGTTTTTTTCCATTTTATTGATACATGTGAGTGCAAAACCTAAGTTTACATTGATCTTGAGCATTTTGTGCATGCATATATATATATATATCTTGGCAAGGTAACAAGACCTTCTCCTGTCTCCTTTCAACCCTCCCCTTTCCCACTTCTCACCCCACCCCACCCCAGTTCCCATTATTTTCCACTTTAAGTTAAGTGAGATGATTGTGATCTGGGTCTCTCATATCAGAGAAACCATTCGATGTTTCACCTTCTGCTTCTGGCTCACTTCACTAAGCATGATGGTCTCAGGTTGCCTCCATTTGCCTACAAAAGCCTCCATGCTGTTGGACTGTATAGATGCGTAGTATTCCATTGTGTATACATACAGGGCTGAGTGTCTTTAGAGAAGAGCACTGTGAAAGGAAGAATAAAAATGAGGCAGCAACCAGAGGGAAATGGAAGGCTCACCATGGACTGTACTTTGGTTTTTATTTTAGGAAGGTGGATGTTATAGCGGTATTAGCTGGGAGCTTTCCCCAACAAAATGCTAATGGCCCACCTTAGCCTGACCAGACAGTACCAAAACACAAATAGAACTTAAGCTGCACCAGCAGGTCTGGCACTTGCCAGCATGTTCTTATTTCTAGAACACGAAAGGGTGACATGTCACATAATTCCTGCATCATCCACCCACTAGTTTTAACTTCTCTTTCATCCTTGACTATCCTGGGGGACTTTCCTGGCACATCGCAAATGGAGGGATAGGCAATATTACAAAGAAACTTCTCAACTATCAGACCTCTGTCCTATTAATCTTTTTTTTCTGGAGAAAATATGCTCTCTGCATCATGGTTAAGAACTCAGGCTGCAAATCAAATCTCAAGTTTACAGATTCTTAGATTCTAAGACACTCGGCAATTTATGAAAATTTTGTGTTTTACTTTCCTTTAATATGTGAATAATTCTACAGCCATCTCCAGCTGATTCTTTGGGAGACACATTAGACTCTTACCTTGCAAATCTAGTCTATTTCCCAGTGTCGCAAGCACTCCTTAAGAAGAGACAGATGAGACAGAGGCAGATGAATTTATCTGGGAATGTTCTTTATTCACACAACAATCAATCCAATTCCTAAGTCAAACTATAACAAATCCATCAATTAATTAATTAAGCAGGAAAGCAAGTGTTGTTCTGCCTCCTAAAACTATTCCCGTCCTGGGCCCCTTATGCTCATCATACGACGTGTTCTTGACTATGGGCGACCACAGCCGACCTGCATATGAGCTTGTCAGGGGCCTCCTATCTACCTGCCGATAGCTGCCCGGCTGGACAATCACTCCTCCTTCTCCAGGAGGGGGTCTCGCTCTCGGGATGCTAGGAGGTGTAATTTCTCACTCGGGAGGCAAGGAGGCTGGGGACGAGGAGCAAGGTGCATCTTGCGTTCAGAGTCTGTGACTCTTACCTCCACCCTGAGCTTAGGACCAGGACGGTTTATATACTACTTTTATGCTCCCAAGCTACAGACAGTAATTTCCTCGGGGTCCACAGCAGGTGGGCAGGTGTTCTGGTTACCGATTGTAGGGTTCTGGTTATCGATGATACAAGGGCTTTGTCCGCAGGGTGCAGTTAGCGATTTCATCACACGGGGTCCACAGCAGGTGGCTCACAGCTTATCAGTATCATACAGAGCTTTAGGCAGTTTCCAGCAATTTACTCTTCACATTCTACCTGTGCTCCAGACACCCAGTCCTATTAATTTTATCTGCTAGGCACTTCTTAAATGATCTCTCTCCATTCTATCTTTTATCCTTTCTGCTTTTCCCACAGCAGAGCCTTGTCTCTGTCAATTTTCTTCACAGTCTCTCTTTGTCTTCCGCTAGTCAATGTGGAAGACACAAACCACGGTGTCATCCTTCACTTCTTTCCTCTCTCACTCTGCATCTGCTTCATTAACAAATCCTTAAACCGTATTCAGAATATTATCACTTCTCAGCTACTTCCTATTTTCCATATCCATCACAGTGATTATCATCTCTCCATGTGGTTTCTGCAATAGTTTGGTAACTGGGCTCAGATTCTAAACTTGCCTTTTTGTGGTTTATTCTCATGACAGCAGCCAGTGGTTCTGTACAGATAAAAGTCAAATGTCTAGTTCACACTCTCTGATGGTTCAACATTTCACTCAAAGAAAAGTCCAAAGTCCTTTCAATAGCTCAGGCAGGAGGGGCCTCAGACTTCAGCCACATGCTTTAGAGCATGGGTCCCCTGAAGCTACTGACTAGTACTGGTCCAAGTCTTTGGAAGGACCAGGTCGCTGGGACAGATGTGCAGGGAGCAGGAGCAAGCAAGCCTTGCCTCCGGTCAGCACGCTTCTATTAGGTTCTAACGCTGATTTGAGAGGAGTCGGAGCTTTGCCCCCTGCTCCCCTCCTGCTGCTGCTAGCCATCTTAATGCCGCGCTCCAACAACATACTGAATAACAAGTAACCTCTCCCCACCTGGTTCTTGGGAGAATGGTCTTCAACTAAACCAGTCCCTGGTGTCAAAAAGATTGTGGGTCAGTGCTTCAAAGGAACCATATGTCCTTCCCTGCAGTGTGAAGTGTTTGCAGGGTCCAGAGATGTCCTTTTTGACCTCTCCATCCCATCCTTCCCAATGTGTGTCTTTGGGGTGTTGGAATTCCCTGTCTGGATAACTCTGAGACTGTTTATAGGCCAATATGAGTTTTCAAGATACAAGTCCCAAGGATAGAACTTATTACCTAAATGCCAATTCCTATACCTATACACTTTTACTTCTCTTTTGGTAGACTACCCCATGCCCAGCCTCAGAATTCTTAACTCTTCTGACATATATCTTATTTCCTCAAAGCAGCTATTACCATCAAGCACGTTATAGACCTTACTGCTATATTACATTGTCAGTCATCTTCCATATAAATATAAGTACTCATGGAATAGACGGCTCTGTTTTTCTTACTGCCATGCATTCAGCCCCTAGGACAGAAGGAATGCTTTCTATATTTGTTGAACGAATAATTCCTTTACAAAGCAGGCAGAAAAATGTCCAGAATAATCAAATTCAGCTATGTCACACCTACCTAGAAGACTTTATGGCTTTCATTATTTACAAAGTTCAAGTTCTCCTTAGTGGGACCTTCCAGTCCTTCCTGAACTCTGCCCCTCTTTCCTCAACCACACAGAAGTACATGCACTTTCCGTGAATAAGATCTCACTGCAGCTTTGATAATTCTAATCTTGTTTCATTTTTTACAATATTATTTTTCCCTTACCTCAGTTTTTTCACTAGCTTTAAAAAAATCTAATTGTTTCATACATATCTAGTCAAGAAGACTTACCATCTTCTACTTGCTACTTTCTTCTTCTTCTTCTTCTTCTTCTTCTTCTTCTTCTTCTTCTTCTTCTTCTTCTCCTCCTTCTCCTCCTCCTCCTCCTCCTCCTCCTCCTCCTCCTCCTTCTTCTTTTGAGACAAGGTTCTCACTCTGTAGCCCAGACTAGTCTTAAACTCACTGGTGTAGCCCAGGCTGGCCTTGGACTCGGGACAATCCACCTGCCTCAGCCTCCCAAGTGCTGAAATTACAGGAATGCACCACCATACCCAGCCTAATATGGTGCTGGGGAATCAAATCCAGGGCTTAGACTTGGAAGGCAAGTGCTTTAACTGCTGTGGCATTCCTCCAGCCCACAATCTCCTACTTTCAACAAAACTTTCCTAACTATAACACCTTAGGTTGTTCCCTCTGCTTCAACAGTATTCTCCTCACCTCTAGAGTTAGTGCTTAACTCATCACTGTCATTCTTCACACTCATTGCAAGCGTCCCTTAGAGAGGACTGGTGATCTTTGGTCTAATGAATTGGATGCTTCCTATAAGACCATTCCTTTCACCAACCCTGCCAAGATCTCATCTACTAAAAGTCTACCCAGCTTGTGAGGCAACCCTGGGCCTCCTAAGCAAACAAATGCAAAACTGTTCCACTTCTGGAGTATTTCCTGTCTATCTTGTATTTAACAATTTATATTCAATGTTTTCCTTAGTAGACGTTTTGTTCTTATTCTTATCTCTACATAAAAGCACTACTATCAGTTTACTTTATTGTATCAGGAAGTTATTTTTTTCAGAGAAAGCAAGAAAACTTCTGTAACTTCTGAGGAGAGATTTATAAGCAGAAATGAGCAAAATTTTCCCTAAAAAACCTTGCAACAGAATCAGAAATTCCAGTAGGTACCAGCAGCTTCACCTCTTGATCTCTACAGTCCGGCTTCTTGACATTTCCACTGTCTGCTGGAATCAATTGCAAATAGATAAAATGAAATTTGTGATGCTGCTGTAATGTAGAAAGTTTTCATTAACTCTTAAAATTTTATTCAAATCATTTACTTGGTATTCATTATGTGCTAAGTTCTAGCATAGGAAAGTAAGACAACAACTAATGTTTTTAAGAAATTCTTTGGTCTTCAGAGTAACTGAGGCCTAGACAGTCTGGAATTACTTTAATAATCCTATCAAACCATTCCTTGTGTAATAACAACCAGCATAAAGAATCGTATATCACTGATGTTAGCCAAGAGGCCTAGAAGAGAGCATGTTTATGTGACACTTCTCCCTCTGCTGCACTTTGACAGTCTAACGTTCGTTATTTGGCTCCCCTGTCCCACCTCAAGTATCTAGCAATGTCCTGGGTGCCCATGAACATCTAGATAAGTAGACACCAAAGCAAATTGAAATGCCTGTTTTTGTAGCCAAGGATATAAGACAAATTGTAATTAATAGAACTTTTAAATAATTTAAATTTGAGTGCCTTTGGAGAAATGGTGCAGAACTGTATTTGTATGCTACCTTTTTAATTTTTATCGGTCCCTGCAGACATTTGAATTTTTAGGGGTGCTTAGTCAATGTTCTGCCCTCATGTGTGTGTAATTATTTGATCTCTAAACATTTTGTAGCATAAACTGCTACAGTTTTTAGGATACTTTTCTACTCAATTCAGTGGAGCATTGAAATTTGAGTTGCATCTTAATTTTTGGTCATTAAACATTGAGCTCTCGTTGCTTTGCATGTCTTTCTACTAGATTTTTTTAGAAGAATTCATCTAAGAAAGGGCTCATTCTCTTATAGACATTATAAAATAAAAAGATTAAACATAGTTAAAATTTACACAATTGAAAAATAGAATGAACTGGTACAAAAGGATTCCAAAAATCCTTGGAAGTTTACTAAAGGATGGCATTTTTCCCAGAGAGATGGAATTTAAACTGGCCTTTGAAACAGTGAATTTGAAGTGGAAGCTATTCCAGCAGGCATTGTAGATGACCTTGAAGCAAAGCCTTAAAGGTACAACTGCACAGGCTAGTTGAGAGGACAATGACTTGGCTGAAAATTTAGGTTGAGACGATAACCTCAAAGGCTTAATGTTAGGCAGAGCTGCCTACGAGGAGAGAGTCACAATTTCATATACAACATCATTATACCCAGTGAAAGTTTGGACAAGATTAAATCTGAATTTTTTTTCAATATTGAACTGGGGATATGAATGGAAGTGAAGGCAAGTCCCTCGATCGGGGGATTGCTTTGTTCATCTAGACATTTGATAACAAATTGAGAAAAGCGAAGCAAGGGAGAGGAAAGAGAAACTTAGTGTAAGACAACTAACAAGACAATTGATAGAGCAATTGGCAACTGATCAGCCATGTAGGCGAGAAAAAGGGAAGCAACAAGGTTGGCTGGTTTTAAGTCCAAAATGTCAAGACAATAACGAAGTCTTTAGCGGTTGGGGGAAGAAACGTAAAACCAGGAAGTGTTTTCAGAGAGAAAGCAGTGAGTTATTCTGAGTCGTGAGGTAGTACAAGACATTCTAGGGCTGCAGTCTAGTACAGAATTCAGGGCTAGATACAAAGTTAAAGATGTTATTTCTAATATAGAAATGTTGATATTTGGGAAGTAACAAGCTGTCATGGAGACAATATAAAAGAATTTTAAAAAGAGGTCTAAATTCAGGAATGCTCCAATACTTGAAAAGCAGAACTGAAAGGTTTGTGAAAAAGGCATAGACAAAAAGCACCCCCACTACCCAACATTGTGCACCCAACAGGGGTGGTTAGAAATAGATCATGAAGAGTGGAAGCTGGGAACCAATGCCTACGGCTGTTACAGACAGCTGGAAGGCATCAGAGGTGACTGGGGCTCAATAGCTTTTCAAAATTTCTTTAAATCTACCCTGGAATTCTATGAGTTGGCCTGAAGGCTGAGCCCAAACGCAGTAGAACAGAGTACAACAAGAGGTTAGACAGAAATTGCCTCATTTACTGAGCAGCCCTCACAGAGAGATGGAATAGAAATGACACCCAGCAATCTATGAGTTACAGACTAATCATTGCAAAATAATCACCTTGGAAGCACATGTCTCATGATACTACCTCTGAGGACATTTCCACCATTTCCTTTTCAACTCAACACGAAACTGCTTCTGTATATTATGCAAATATTTCATTTCTGTTGTTTCACCAAAAAAAAGAAAGAAAAAAGAAGAAAAAGAAAAGAAAAAATTCTCAACACTTCAACAAGCGCTCAATGAACATCTGTGTGTATAGTCAGGTACTATGGTAGGTACTTAACAATCAGGGAACTGAGGTAAGAAGCTAAGAAACTTTGAGGTAGGCTAAGTCATTTGCTCAGTGCCAAACAGAAAAAAAAAAAAGAAACTATAAAAATGGATTTGAACCCTGGCAGTCTGGTTCCAGAAATCAGATGTATTAATATAAGCAAGGCAGGTAGCTAACAGAAATTTGAGGTAGCCAGCTAGTAGGAAACAAACAGCTGGATTTTGGGTGATGAGAAAGAAATCAAGTGGTTAGTGAAGGGGGCAGCTGAAATGAGAAAGTGCGGTGCTGGGGAAAGATCCACCCCATCCTCATTTACAGGTTTTAAGAAAAAACAAAACAAACAAACAAACAAACAAACAAAAAACCCCTACCAGGCATAGTATCTTCTTGTAGTGCCCACAACTCTAGAGGCTGAGGCAGGAAGGTTCCACCTCTATACCTTGCCTGCCCCGTATGATTCAACTGCTCTCTCCTACTATGTATGTATGCCCAGGTCAAAAGCAATAAATAGCAATATTTGCACTTCCAATTTTTTCTTTGTCATATAATCATTTTATGTGAAAAAATTAGCTTTCTTTGTGGCACCAAATCATATTATTGTTACATAATAATTACCTCTGTAAGTTAGTAAAACAAGAGCTTTTTCAACCGGAAGGTTATCTTAGAGCATTGCTTATAAACACAAGCCAGACTGCAGCGTTGACGGCCTGCCAAAAAAAGATAATCACAAACAGATGTCACAGAAAAAAAATTTTAAGTTGTTAGCTATTAAACCTTCAAAAGCTCTTAGCTGAAGAAAATCTCAAGAATAGTTAAATTTTGGCAGTGCATGTTTTTCTGTGTTGAAAATTTTTTCAGCTCATAAAACTGCCCAGCAAGAATAAAATCCTATTGTTCTGGATAAAGAAGTAAGCGTGTTTGTTCCTGAAGCACAGGATCTGAGGCAGAGTTTTTACTGCCTCCGTTGACGGAAAGATAGATCCCCATCCTGGTGGCTTGAACATGATGTCCAAAACAAAAAACACGAGAAAACCCCAGCCCGCTCAGCGGTACAGTTCCTCAGCCTGAGGCACACCAACATGCTGCTTCTGCTGTGTCCTATTCCCGTACGGGAGACAAAGGACAGGAACAGGTCAAGTCAAAAGCGAAACCATAAGCAACCCAGGATTCTTTCTAGCTGAGACTTAGGAGGATGGAACAAAAATCATAAAATCTGAGGTTAAGAGATGTTAAGCAAGAGAAGAAAAGCCGTGGTCACGTCCATCCGGCTCAGTTTTCCTGTAATGGGAGGGAGAGTGAGAGCAGAACGGGCTCTGAGGAAGTGGCGGTTTCAGTTGTGCTCTTGGTAGGGCTCGCTCTGCGTGCAGGTGTCCCTAGGGAAGCTGATGCACACAGAGGGGCAGTTGAGGAGGGAATGAACACAGGCATGTCCTAGCTGGGTGCCAAGAATTTTCTTTAGGCATCTTTATCCATTTCCCGGAGCTCTGTGAAAATTACCACATACCGGTAATTTATAACCTCTGGCAGTTCTTTGCTCACAGTTTAAGAAGCTGGGAGCCTGACGTCCAGGTGTCACAGGACTCAGCTCCTTCCGAACACGTCTGGGCTGCTTCCGAGCTTCCTGTGCAGCTGGCTCGCGGCATTCCTTCCCTCGTGGCAGCGTCACTCCAATCTCTATTTCCATCTTCACGTGCCTTCTGGATGGACATGAATTTGGGGGTGCCATTCAACCTTCCGCATGCCTCCTGCCATTCTCGTGGCAACTTGTGGTCTAGATACCATCAGGCCCATTGCAACATGAGGACACAGTCAGTATTGAACAGTATTTCCTTAGCTGCATGCCTGGATGTGAACTCAAGTCCCTGTGGCTCCACTGTACTACAAAGCTGGTCAGGGTGAGAATCAAACCAGGCAGTAAGAAAGGCCAAAATGAGCCCAGGTTTAGATGACCAGTCCTCTCTTACCCTCCACATTCCCTTTGGACACCCAGGCGTGGGGACAGAGCTGGGCTTGCACTCAGCCACACGCACTTCCTTGTCCTCTCTGTGACTCCGATCACCCCACCTCCTAAATTTCTTCTTTAGAAGCAGGACACTCCCTTCTTCCTTGTTCTGCATCCCCTTTCTACTCCACCTCTTGAGCAAGAAGAGTGACTCCCAATGGGAGTGACTGTCTTAACCCAAAAGAGGGCTCTGTGGACGGAAGCAGTGCTTCCCCTGGGGCCTGCTTTCCTGCCCTTGGCTTCAAGCACGTGGTGTTTGTGGGAACTACCAGGCTTTTACCGTCATTCCTGGCCACAGTGGCTGGCTGAGGAAGGACAGACACCCCCTATTTCACTCCAAGAGTTTGGTAGTTTGGGTAGTCACACCCCACTCCACCGGAGTCCCTGTCCCTCTTTAGGAGTGAAGAACGTGTCCTGCCTCTTTCCTTCCTCTGTATCACAGGCTTCTTCCCAGCTCACCCTACCTTTTCTCTCCAGTCTTCTCTCGGGGCAACTCAACTCTGTTTTTCTATGCACTTAGCAAAACTCAAACTCAAATTCATGTCCCAGCACATTGGTCTTTCACAGAAATTTGTATGTCCAGAAAAAAACTGTTAGAGGGATAGATACTTGGGTTAACGGACGTTTCTGAGCAAAGGATGTGCAGATAATTTTGTACCACTTTTCATCTTTTTAAATTTTTATTTTGTTCATATTTTATTTTTTGCCTGTCATGAGCACAAATTGCTTCTTTTAAATACACAGAAACCATTTTTTTAAAGGCAGTAACAGAGAGTACAGTTATATTGATGAACAATAGGAAAACATTTTAAGAACTTAAAAAGGGCTCAAGTGCTTTGATTCATTTAATTTTAATTAGTTAATAAAATACACATAGGTCATTTGCTAAATTCTTAAATTAGAAAGACACATAGCCTTTTGCTTTGTTCCGTTTGTAACTGAAGATCTCTGAAAGGCATAGCTTGTGTGTGTGTGCGAGTGTGTGTATAGAATCACACTTCTTAATGTTGCCTTAATATTTGGTAATGGAAAAAACCATTATTTAGGCCATGCAATGTTGCAGTACAATATGCATAATAATGTTCTCATCATGTGCACAAGTATACTAGATCTTTTCCATTTTGTAGAAGGGAAAATTTAAGCATGGAAAGATCCCAGGGCCTCACCAAGCTCACCCTATGAGTACAGGGCAGAGGAAGGAAGAAGTGTTACAGCCACTTCTGTCTTACCTTTCCAAGATCCCTTCTTCCAAATACAGTGTTAATGTAGATGAACGCGGCGCAATAACATGTGGTGCATGGAACGCAGTGTGCTGTGGTGAGAATGTTTGTGTGAATCCCCCAAGACAGTGCCTGCCATCTAGCAGCTGTTAACGATTTCAGGTTTGAGAAAAAGGTATCCAGTCTTTCCCACTCTGCTTGGCCTTAGAGGGACAAAGGGGACACAGCTTGAGAATGAGAAATAATTGCACTTGCATATTGGGAAACAGGCAAAGAGCAAGAGCTAAGCTATGGGCGAGAACTGCAACGAGCCAGCATTTCACCTAGGCCGGCCTTAAAGACCTTTCCAAAGTCAGCAGCCAAGGTTCAGATGCGAGCTCATCTGAAATGCCGTGAAGGGGCCTGAAGGCTAGCCTGCTCCTTTGAAAACGGGGACACGGAATTTGTGAGGAGGAAGAGGGTCAGAAGTGGTTGGAGGCAACTTGAGGAGAAAACCTCACATGGGGGCCACCCTGAAAATTGGCCTTCTTTGTGCCTTAGTCTCCCTAGGAGCTACATAGGTCAAGATGGCCACCCTACATGCACTTGACTTAAATTTCTACCAAGTCTCCGGAGAAAGGCCTGTTCTTAACGAGGGGGAAGAAAAGATGTGAAAGTTCTGGCCAGCCTAGCTGAGATGCTTATTTGCACTCGGAAGGCCAGAAGTCCAGGTCTGGCTCACTGAAAATGACTTTTCAAAGTAAAGAAATGTTGTTACTGAGTTGATTCAAGGCACTGATGAAGTCTTTTTGCTGCCCAGCTTGACCCCTACCCTCCAGGTTGCTGGAGAATGAAGAGATACTGAAGAGATGGTTCCTTCTTAAGACGCAAGCTATTGAGCTCACAGAGGTCAAACTTAAGTAAGAGCTAATTCTGCCAGTGAGTATTTCAGGTTGTGGTAGGGCAGGAAGTGAGGGCAGAGAAAAAGGGACAATGGGAGAGATGAGGCTGGCCTGACTAGCTTCTAAGAATAAGAAGTAAAAGAGGGAACTTGGGAAACGGAGGAGGTTTTAGATGCCTGGAATGGGTATATACTGTCCTCTTCCTCCCTTAATCTTGGAGAAAATAAGAAATGCTTGAATATCTTTTAAGTTTGAGAGTGCCTTATAAAAATAACTATACTAGCTTTTACCTAGAGTTCTTTTTAAATCTGAATTTGTAAATGACTTTTTATTTTTTAATAGAAATTATACTTTATTAATTGAAAGTTATAATTTGAACAATGTTGTACATAAGAAGGTAGAAATGACTTAAAAGCATGCAAATCAATAAGTACACAATAATCAAGAAAAATTTAAATGAATTTCTGATTTCAATACATTGAGGGCTACATCATTCAGAAACTTGTTGTTGTTGTTGTTGTTCATGCATGAATTCCAAATTCTATAACACATTAGAGACATGCGGTTTGAGGAATTAATGAGAGTCTACGCCCGCCCCTTTTTCAGAGACTCACCCCCTTCCAAGCTGCCATTGTGCCTCTTTTCTGTCACTGTGGAAGCCTTTTTATGCCAGTATTTTTGTGGACTGCATAGGAAAGACACCCATCTATGGTCAGTCTTCTGTGTTTGATCCATTTCACTAAGCATTATTGACTCAAGGTGGCCCCATTTTTGCTTGAAATCTTCACATCCGTCTTGCTATATGGTTGCACACTATTCCATTGTGTATCAGTACCACATCTGTTTCAACCATTCCTCTATTGTTGGACAGGTAGGTTGTTTCCAGAATTTGTCTACTATGAATTGTGCTGCTGTAAACATGGACATACATGTGTCTTTTTATTATGTTGATTTTATTTCTTTTGGGTACATGTCCAGTAGAGCAGTTGCTGGATCAAATGAGATTTATATTCTCAGCTTTCTAAGAAATCTCCAGACTGCTTTCCATAATGATTGTAGCAGATTGCGCTCCCGCCAACAGTGAAGTAGAGTTCCTTTTATTCCACACCCTGGCCAACAATTGTTGTTTTTGAGTTCTGGATGTAGACCATTCTCACTGGTGTGAAGTTAAACCTCAACGCTGTTTTTATTTGCAGTTCTCTGATGGCCAATGATGAGAAACACTTTTTCATATGCTTGTTGGCCATTTGCACTTCTTTTGAGAAGCTTCTTTTCATTTCAGCTGCCCACTTCTTGATGGGGTTGTATTTTAGGGGTTTTTATGTTTTTGAGTTCTTTGTATATTCTAGATATTAATCATTTGTCTGAAACGTTACTTGTGAATATCTTTTTCCGCTTGGTGGATTGTCTCTTTACCTTGTTGATCGTTTCTTTTGTTGTACAAAAGCTTTTTAATTTAATGTAGGCCCATTTGTTGATTCTTGCTGAGATTTCTCGTGCAGTTGGGAATCTGTTCAGAAAAATCCTTTCTTGTCCCTGTGTCTTCTAAGATTTTACCTATTTAGTCTTCCAGTAAGCTCAATGTTTCCATTTTGATGTTCAGTTCTTTCATCTATTTTGATCTGATTTTAGTGTGTGGAGACAGGTACGGGTCTAGTTTCATTCTCTGCATGTAGAGATCCAGTTTTCCCAGCACCATTTGTTGAAGATACTGTCTTTTATCTAGTGAATTTTTTGGCTCTCTTGCCAAAAACAGGTGATTGAGGGTTTGTTTCAGTATTCTCAATTTTGTTCCACTGATCCTCCTGTCTCTTCTCATACCAGTACTATGTAGATTTAATCACTGTTGCTTCGTAGTATTTTTAAATACTATACAGACTCAATGCAATGCCAATCCAAATACTAACTATGTTCTTCACAAAACTAGAAAACACAACATTATAATTTATATGGAACCAGAAAAGACCCAGAATCTCTAAAACAATTCTAAGTGATCATAATTCTAGAGTGCTTAGAGGTTTCAAAGGTGGAGTTTTTCTGGATCTTCCATGCCTAAGGCGTGCAAAAGGATCTAGGGCCACTTTTAGGGATGAAGAAAAGGAAGTACCCTGAACCCTCAGGGTGTACAAAGATTACCACAGCTACCATGGCTCCAGGTGATGTAGAAACCAGGAAATATGGGAGCACAGGAAGCCAGGCTCTTGACAGAGGCCACTAACAGTAAACCCGAAACCAGATCTTTCTCTTTTCATGCCAAGGTAGCAGGCCCCAGTTTATCTTGTTCTGGGAGAAGGAGAAAGATTTGAAAAATATATGGAATTAGCATTTTAAGGGAGACTGACTGTCAGCTCCTCAAATGTTAAACATAATGTTCCAGTGTGACTCAGTATTCTATTTCAAAGTATTTATGTCCAAGTGAAATGAAAATATATGCCCACACAAAGTGTCTACACAAATGCTCACAGCAGTATTACTCCAAAATAGCCAAACAATGGAAACAACCCAAATGTCTAGAAACTGATGAGTGGCCAGGTGAAATGTAGTACGTCCATACCATGGTCCATAACTCAACCTTAGAAAGGAGTGATGTGCTGGCACATGACATAGTACAGGTGACCCTTGAAAACATTAAGCTCAATGAAACAACCGGGCCACAAAAACATATGGTACATATAATTTCATTTTTTTGAAATGTCCACAGTAGGTAAATCCACAGAGACAGAAAATGACTTACGGTTGCATAAGACTGGAAGTATGAGAGGAAGTAGGAGTGGTGACTGCTCAAAGGATGCAGGGCTTCATTTTGGGGCAAAAATGTTTAAGTATTGATGGTAGTGTTAGTCATGTCACTCTGTACATGTGTGACTTTCATAGTGTGTGAATTGTATCCCAAAATCTGTTAGGAAGCATGGGACTAGAGTGAGTCATAGTAATAAGTTGACCAAATTCTGAAATTTGAGTGAGATAAGACGATTGTCATCACCTAACAGAAGGGTTTGACAGAATATTATTGACCACTGTTAAGAAATTTTTAAAATTTTTAATGGATTGAGTCTCTTCACTGAAATTAGTGATACAAGGAAGGGCAGGATCTGAATTGCCCAGCACCGGGCTCTTCCTTCTTCGTCAGCTTGTCTCAGCCTACGGTAGAGCTAGAGAAAGATGAATGTGAGAAAGAAAGACAGGCCTGAGTCCTGGATATGTCCGTTTCCCCTGTGCTGGCTTGCTCATGCTACCTCAGGTTTGCCTGAACACCTGTGTGCACTTGGGATTTTTTTTTCCCTCTCAAACAGAACCCTGTTACCTCAGACAGCTCTCAGTGTACAGAGCAGAAGCCCCAGCCCCTCCAGCGTGCTGACCCAGGCCTGACCTCACCTGTAAGATAAGAGGGGAGAGGAACAGGAGAGACCCACAGAAACAAATGATCTGGACTCTTTCTAAAGTCTTCTCTTTCTTCTCTCATTCTGGCTTAGGAACACTGGGGCTCGGGGTACCGGTTGGACCTTAACCAGGTCATCTGTAAAACAAACCTGGTGTGCCCCTCTGCACCTGATGACTGAAGACTCCCCAGAGCCAGCCATTTCCCCCAGAGGCTAGGTAACTCGGGCCAATCAGGACACTTTCCTGTGACTGAACTGGACTGGTATCCTTTGGCCTTCAGATCTGGAGAAGCAGATGAAGTATCTGAGCCAAGTGGAGGAGATTTCTAAGCTCAAACTCAGGTAAAGGAAATCTGAGGTTCTCACAATGACTCTGGTTTTAGCTCAGTTAAAAGAAAAAAAGTGAAAGGGTGATTCATTTCTTCAAATATAATTAAAGGTAGGGTGGCGACAGCTGACTCATGGTTTGTGGTCAGGTCAGTTGTCCCCAGACCTCATGGTTTTGGGCTGAGCATCAGAATCCCCTGGGGAACTTCAAAAGCATAGGGTTGCTTGGGCACTACCCAGACCTCCTGATTGAAAATCTCCACAGCTGAGATAAAGGAATCTGGGATTAAATCAATAAATAAATAATAAAAACAACTTATCAGCTTGTTCTGAAGTAATCATCCCTGTTCTAGCTTGGTGGATCAGCATTAGCCCAGGGCTTGATTCCGTGACGCCATCATTGAAGAGAAATGGGTAACAGAGAGAAGAAGAGGACGAGAATCCAAAGGAAGCTTGGCTATTTCAGGATGTGGCTTATGTCTGCCCATGCTTCTTTGGTTTTCTTTTACAAAGTTAGTGCCGTGATTTCCAGTTTACTAACTGCTGGGTTGCGGAGGACAGAGCAATCAGACAGAAGTTTTCTCTCCTGAGGCAACAAATGTAATGGCAATCTGCTTTTAGGAACTATGGTAACTCATTAGCTGGGTATGCTGCCACATAGCTATGATCCCAGGTCTTGAGAGGCTGAGGCAGGAAAATTGCTGTGAGTTTGAGGTCAGCCTGGTCTATCTTGTGTGTCCAGGACTACCTGGACTACAGCGCAAGATCCTACCTCAAACAAACAAAACAACCAAAACATTAACAAACAATCAAGCCAAGAATATATGAGAACTGGCTAGAAAACACAGCAGCATGGCCAGGCTACACAGCAGTTGCTATGCAGGTCAGAAAGCCACCTCTGCCTCCACTTCTTTCCAGATATGTGACTTGACTGCTCTAAGCATTGGTGCTAAAATGTCTGAACTGAAACACAAGGCTTTGTAAATTTTATATTTTAAAATTATACAGAACGCTTAAGATTTATTGAGTTAAGTAATATAAAATAGGGCCTCCTGGCCATTTTATTTTGACTGGCACATTCAAGATTAGTAACTTATTTTTCTAATGACCATACTCCCTCTGAGCTCTGCACTAGGTAAAGTAGAAAATGGAAAGCAAAAATACAAAGAAGTTATTATGCAACTGCTGCTTTCCATAGCTACTTGTATAGTGTCGTGAGCCCATATGTGTATGATGCCTGATTATCTGCTCATCCTGGGATGTTTATTTGTTTATTGAATATTATATTCTAGCTACTTGGATTGGAGAGGTGTACAAGACATTGCCACTGCCTGGAAGGTCGGCATCCAGAGGGAAGAATGAGAAGTGGACAGAATCATCACAAACTACAGAGAATGCTTGTTCTCCAGCGTGCTCTGACAACTTGTCTTCTGGGGAGCACAGAGCACCTGCCTCTCAGGGCAGGATGGAACCTTGACGCTGGTGAGAATGGGAGCAATATGACTGCCACAAGAGAAGTAGCTACTACAACCCCTGTGGAGATCAGTAGGGAGATTCCTCAGAAAACTGAAAGTAAAATTTCATTTAACCCAGGTACACTTCTGGGTATCTTTCTGAAAGTGTTAAAGAAATCTTATAATGACACACACATCATCGACATTCATAGGCAGCACAACTTACGACAGCTACATCTTGGCGACAGTGTACATGTCCATAAGTGGATGAATGGACAAAGAAATGTGGCATACATACAAGTGGTGTATTATTCTGCCAAAAAAGATAAATTCGAAGCACTTGTAAGAAATGGATGCACCTTGAGGCCATAATGCCTAGTGAAGTAAATCAGACAAGAAGAGTTAAGTGCTGAATGGTTTCACTTTTATGAGAAATGCAAAACATAAATGAGGCAAAATAAAAGTAGAAAACAGGAGGTACACCGTGCAGGATGGGAAGGGCTAGGACACGGGCATGGTGGAGCAGGGGGTGAGGGCAGGAGGGGTAAAAATGATCAATATGCAATGTATATACCATTTCGCTAAGCTACCTGTAATTACTATGTATCACAAATGTGTACTAGTAACAGTAAAAAAGAAGTAGCTCTTAGGTCCTCTATGGCATGGGGCATAAAAGACAACTGACCGACCCTAAACGGAGTGGTCTAAGAGTGTTCCCTTGTTTTACTAAAAAAGAAACTGAAATTCAAAAGAGCTAAGTAAACAGGTGGCCCATGGGAACGTGAAGAACCTCAGAAGCAACAGGGGAAGAGGACCAGAGTCTGTTCCTCATCAGCAGCAGCCACTTCTGCCTTTCCCACTCTCTGTCACCCCTCTCTGGCTCAGGCCTCGGCACCTTGGCTCTCGCCCTGCAGTATGCCGCAGTCCAGGGGTCATGATCATACACTCTGGAGCCAGTCAAATCTCAGTCCCACCCCCTTAGTGGCCCAGAGACCTTGGGGCAAATGACTTCAGCTCTTGGGGCCTGTTTCGTTGTCTACTAAATGGGGATTATAAAAATCTTGCCTCATAGACCTGATGTGCAGATTAAAAGAGTTGATGCATGGAAAATGCTCAGAACAAAGCCGCTGGCAAGTGGGAAGTGCTCAAGCCCAAGGCCCTGGGTTCAATTTCTCAGAACCATATGAGCTGGGTGTGTTGGTGTACATCTGTAATCCCAGCACTTGGGGGGTTAACACAGGAGGCTGCCCTGAGTTCCAGGGAAGCCTGGGCTACATACTAAGTTTGGGACCAGCCTGGACTGCAGAGTAAGATCCTTTCTATTAAAAAAATTTAAAATTTTACATTTTTCCAGAGCACAAAGTAAAGATTATCCAAATTCAGGACTTCAGAATAACTGCAGTTACTATTTTGGGAAATATAATTCTCCATGGCTGTTTGGATACATACATACAAATGAATTTTAATAAATGCCGTTATATCAGAATGCAGCTCCGTGAACTGTTTTTATCATTCACTGAAGATTTATGAGCCTTTTTCCACATCAATCATTATAGATTTCATAATTATAGGTAGAAACTAACAAGTGTGTCATTGCATGAGTACACCACACTTGCTTAGGCCATCCTATAGAGATGGCCTGTTAGGTTGTTCCAACTATAGTTCTATTGATTTCACAAAACATTCACCCCATGAAACATCCTGAACAGTCAGCCCTGGGCCTTTGTCTATGGTATCCTTAGGATAACTTGCTGTGAGGGGATCAAAGAGCACAAATCTGAGGACATGTGTCCCAGTGGAGTAATTCTCACTGGAAAAGCAAATCAGCTGGCTTTACAGGCCTCACGCAGGTGTGGCTTGTGCAGGAACTCAGCACCTAGTTAGGCCAAAGAATAACTAGGCTGAAGCAAGTTCACGGGAGGGCACATATTTGAAGTCTGTCCCCTAGTACAGATTTTAACATGTGCTCTGAGGTATTTTTTTCTGAACCAAGAGGGGACTCTGTGGGAGAATTTACTAACCTCTTTGTTAGACCTCCAGTGCCTTATAATTTCTCTGAATTGATGGCTTTTCTAGGAAATCAGATTAGGGGAAGTTCAATTGGCTGAAAAATGACACGTAACTTTTGAGGAACCTCCTGAAATGATAATATCCGTGAGTGTTTTACATCAATCAGGATTGGAGCATATTTTTCCTGCCCCCAATATTCTATCTCCCGAAAGTAAGCTGAGTATCTCCTTAGCAAGTGAGGCTACGACATGAGGCAATGAATGAGAGTAGCAGAAAAGAGGCCCGTAGGTTCCACCTCCAGCTGGGGTAGTACAGGATGGGGGGGGGGGGGGGACGAGAGGTAAGGGCCACAGGAGGACCATGTCGAGGCACAACCATGCTGGACTGGATCCTCTCTCAGTTAGAGGAAGGCAAATAAATGTTTGATCCCCACGGCCTGAGATCAGCCAGTGTACCACATTGTACTTTCAGCCTTCCTTCCTGATTCCCACAGAGGCAGTTTTAGGGTGGAACATTCTGTCACACAGGCTTGGGTGGGTGAGGAGTGAATGAGGATCAGTGGAATGTGCCACCTGTTGCCACTTTCAGTCACTAACTGAAGAGAAAAGCAGAAACACTGGCTAGCAGCTACAAAAATCTGCCCCTTGAATGCCGGGGCAGTTCAAGCCCTTGGGTATGTTAACCCAGTTCACTATCGTAACAACCCGGGTAGGCAGGTGCCCACACCATTCCTATTTTATAAATAGGAAATCTGAGGCCCTGAAAAGGTAGATGATTGGTTTAAGATCGCATATCCAGTAACTGGGAGAACTGAGACTTTACCTCCTATGTGAACTCCAGGTTTCTTTTATTTACCTCGTTCTTACGGTAATTCTTATAATGATGGCCATAGGTAATGCTGTCTTCAGCCACTCTAAAGGTAAACAGATTAGACACGGGGTGACTCTAGAGACTGATGGGATCAATGTTGAGCAAGCAGACGAAAGGGAAACCTATCAAGAGTGATCAAGCCAGCCCAGTGGTGCAGGACAGATATCCTAGCACTCTGGGAGTCTGAGACAGGTGAATCACAGTTTGAAGCCCAGCCTGGACAATTTAGCAAGACCCTGTCTCCAAATCCAAAACGAAACATGGTCTGGGTCTGTAACTCAGCTTGAAAGCCCTGGACTCAATACCCAGTACAAAAAAAGTGATCTACAACTGTTATAAAAAGAAGTAAATGGAGTCACAACTGGCCTCTGGGATTGGGAAAGAGAACATCCTGGGATTCCAAGCTGGGCCTCACAGCATAGACTCTTAATCCCAGCACTTAGGGACGTTGAGACAGAGAACTACAATTTTGAGCTCTGCCTGGGCAACTTGGCAGTGCCGTGTGTGTGTGTGTGTGTGTGTGTGTGTGTGTGTGTGTGTGTGTGTGTGTGTGATGATATAATGGGCTGGGAATGTAGCTCACTGTGAAGGCCCAAGGCCCTGATTTGGATCTTCAGTAAAACACACACACACACACACACGCACACACACACACGCACACACACACACGCACACGCGCACACACACACACACACACACACACACACACACACACACACACACACAAAGGAAAAAAGCATGAGGTTCCAGCTGGAAGACTTTTAATATTATCTGAATCTCACGTACTTTGTGTTAAGAGCAGAATCCACACTGTTACCTTCATTTCACTCTTTGTCAGCCCTGCTCCCTTTCCTCTCCCTTTCCCTTCTCTCCCTTCTTACATGCATGTACATGTTCTGCGTGTATATCCCATACACAAAATCTGTCTTTACAGATTTTTAAAAAATTTCCAGAAGTTTTAATAAGTCATCTGATTTAGTAAACATTTCTCTTTTATACAACGTAAGTCCAAGGTCATAGAATCATGATCTCACTTCTTAAAAAACACAGGGAAATAATCTTGTCAAATGCACTGCGTCAGACTCATCAGGCTCCCTCAGATGCCTGAGCTCTGATGTGACAATGATGTGATGTACTAAAAATAGAGAATGGAAGATGTACTGAGAATGGAAATGATCAAAGAGTAGACAAAGTCAGCCAGCCATCGTGCTTGAGACAGGGAGGAGCCTGGCATGGCGGAGGACTGCTCAGGAGAGGGACCACAGTGTGTTTCCCCACAGATACACAGATGAAGCATTGACTTCCTGCCCATACCTACACTAGGCAGTGAATACCTCTTCTCCCCCAGCAAGAGATTTTAAGGATATTCAAATCAATTAAGCACAAGATCACAAATAAAAGATGTTTGAGGTGTCTTTTTCTGCTAGATATGTTGCATACCTATATGCATGTATATGTATTTATTCATTTTCATGAACTCTTGAAGTTCAACCAGAGCGTTCTCATAATCATCCTGACTCTGAGGAAGTAGCTCAATTCTGACTTCACCATCTCCCCTCAGTTCATTCACCCCTCAGTTCCTTACTTGTAGCTCTTCTCTTCACAGCACCAAACTTGAGAGTTTCTTAACCCTGTCTGCAGAATTTCTTAGCTTCCTTCACAAAATCCAATAAAAATATTAAAGGGAAGCTTCATTCTGAGCTTCATGATCCTCATCCCACAATTATTCATTCTAGCAATTTGAATTTTATGGATCCATTGTCAGTGAAGTTCCAACTGCTTTTAACAACTTAATTCTTTCAATTGGTTTATCCAGAAACACCAACCTGCTTGAAAAACAATTAGTACATTTCTTCTTTCCAGGCACTATGATGAAATTGTTTTAAGAACAGAAAGAATCCATATTCATGAACTCTGAACTTCCCGGGAAATTCAGAATGTATTTAAAGCTCTTCACAAAAGACTATCATGAACAACAAACAGCACAAATGACAAGTGAGGCTAGAATAGCGAAAGAAATAAGAAGACCCAAAGTCTAGAATCTTCTCCTCTCCTTAGGCACAAATCAGGAGGAAAGTGTGTTTGCTCTCAGGTTTTTCTAAGGTATGACACCCCACAACGGCTGTTCTTGCATCCGTGGCCAGGTAGTGCATCTACTACTGTAGTAAAGTTATTTCATAGCACAGCCAGATCAATCACGTCCCTACGTAAAACCCTCAACCACTTCCCATTACATGTAGAAGAGAATCCAAACTCTTCACTAAGGCTGTCAGGTCCTTAACTTTAACATCTCATTTTGTGCGCCTCAAGCCCTTGATCACCACCTCCTAGCTTCTCTGGCCCTCTTCTCACCCATGAACTTACTAAACTCAACTCCACTGCAGTGCTTCAATGTACAATGCATCACTTTTTACATCACTAACTCCACTTAAATGTCACCTTTTGAAAGAAACCCCTGTCTCAACCAACCTAGCTGAAGTTGTCCCCAACCTTGATGACTGGCACTTTGCACTCACAGGGCTACTCATTTGTTAGTTACATCTCCATATCCATCCCCTGACCATGATGTGAGTCCCATGAGGGTCATGTGCTTTTTGTCCTCTCTCATATCCTCAGTATCTTGCTGAAATAAATGCTCAGTAAACAGTACTTGAGGGAAATAATGAGATTATCTTTATACTTTTCTAAATTAATTTTCGATAGTTAAACAGTAAAATTTCCAATATTGGAAGACAAAGCGATTTGTCTCTTGGAGAAGCATAACTATTTGAAAATTAAGACCCAAGGAAAGATTATCCTAGCATTCCCTAGGAAGCACATCATGAGATAATATGATGAATTCCTCCTCAGTATATTTAGACCATATTCAATAATCAGTTTCAAAACGTTGTTTCGTTAAAATATCCTCCGTAGTGTCCAATGATATTATAGATGCTGAAATTTAATGTACTCTTCTTGCTAGAATAACAGTGCGATCTGCTGTTGTCTAGATGATCACCAATAGTCAACTCTGATACTTCTTCCCCATAGCATATGTATATTCCTCTTTATTCTGGGAAAAAAGATTACATTTTGCAGCCTCTTCTGCAATTAGGTATGATCAGGCATGCTAACTACTGGAATGTGAAAAGAAATTATTTGTAGAATTTTCAACCCTGGTTTGTGGAAATCTCCCAGTGAGATTCTGTATGCACTCTTAGTCCAGCCATATGTATGAACGTCTCCAGGGAAAAAACTTAAAACCATGTGTAGAAGTTAGCAGGGCCATTGCCTATCTGAGCCATTGAATGACAAGGAGCAGACGTCCCGCCTATGTGGGCATTGATTATGTTACTTTGTTTAAATGGATTTTGCCCGTGTTTAATACAGAAGATAGTATTCTTTTACCTACCTATATGCATTTGCATTCTTACACTGCATTAGGCCCTTGTCATTTAAAAGTGTTGGGACAACCTGGATGGATTAGGGAACAACCCTCTAATCTGTAGGGAAGAGTTTTGTATGTGATTGCCGTGTGCACCAGCTAACTGAGGAAAGAAGACCCGCCTCGGATGTGAGCGGAATCGACCAATACACTGGTATCTCCAACTGAATAGCAAGGAATGAAGAAGACCACCCAGCTTCTTATTTTGGGAGAGCCCGGCTTTTGCCATTGTGTCTAGGTAATGAATCCCCCAGCACAGCATCGCTCTGTCTTTGCATCATTTCTGGACACCAGTCTCCAGTCACTCCAGTCTTTGGGCCTTTGCCGTCACCACTGGACACCAATCTGTAGCACAGGCTTGCGGGGCTGCCCTGCAGTGAACGGCCAGACCTTTCGCCTCAAGCTGGTGTCATCCTCTCCTCATAGTTGAGCAGCCACTGGATTCTACAGCTCTGGCATGTGCAGGTGGCCATTTTGGATTCTTTCATTAGACTCTACATTGACCTAATCCTCTTATATATAAATGTTTAATTATTAGTGTATTATATAATTATGTGTTAAATATTTATTATATATGTAATTTATACTAATTTTGTTTTTCTAAGACTCCTAATACAGTCCTGTTTTAAAAATGTACATGTATTAACTCATGTAACTATCATAAAATCTTGTAAATACTACTATTGACTCCATTACAGATGAGGAAATAGAAACAAAGAAGTAATATACTTGTGCTCAGGTAAATAGGAAGCAGCAGAGCCAGAATTCAAAACCTCAGCCTCGCCAGGCCACAGTGTTCATGATCTCACTCTACTAGACTGTTCCTCTAACAGGGTTTTGTTAAGCTCACTGTTGACATAGGTATGAAATAACCAGCTAAGCCATTAAACCAAACTTTGGTCTTTCCCAGCATGTTTATGTTTCCTAGGATTATGAGAAATACCTTGACATTTGACATAGGTTATTTTGGGTTGTAAGACATTGTTTCCCAGCTAGTGTTTGGTAACGCAGGTCTGTCAGTGTAATTTTGAGTGCATTGTTACTTCTGAATTTCTTCCTTTTCAAAATCAGTCCTGAAATAGGGAGGTGGAGTAAGAGATGTGATTTTTTGATTAGATGTATATGTAGGGATAAGAGTGGGCAGAAGAGCTTGAATTAATGACTGGCCAAGATACTGTATACAGAAGCAAGATTATAAAATAAATCTGTGACCACATCCTAGAAAAGGTCAAGAAAAAGCCTTAAAGGACTGTTTGATCTGTAATATAGAATGAATCTATAATATGAATCAAATGATCTGTGAGCTAAAATAAATCTTTCCTTTCTTAAGTTGTAAATGTCAGGTGTTCTGCCCCAGCAATGAAAAAAGAACTAAAACGAATTGAACTAATAATTTTCTAAAAGACTGTGCCACTGCTATAGCAACTCTCAACGACATGTCATATGTCATTTAGCTGGCATCTCAAGGACTGCCCTACACTGTCACCTTGTCATCTTTGTGGATCCAGTAAGGTGTTGCTCCTACCAGGTAGAGTCCAGTGGAATAAGGGGAGAGCCTTATAAGGTAGAACATATTGACGTGAGGCCTGTGAACCAAATTTAGTCTCTTCTCTGTTTTAATAAACAAAGGTTTATTGAAAATTGCCACATAGTTGTTTTGTATTGTATGTGTAAGGTTGCTCTTTTACTACAAGGACAGCTGAGTGGTTGTGGCAGAAAGGATCACTGAAGCCTGAGATGTTTACTCTTTGGCTTTCTACAGAAAATATCTTACCACCCCTTTTGCAAGGAGTGAGGGGGTAAAGGAGGAATAAAAGCTAGGTGGGAGAGTCTGCGGAGACGTGGAGTGAGGAAGTCAGTGATCAGGCTGCATGCTTCAGCCAGAGTGAAGATATCCAGGCCCACTGACCAAGAAAGTGGTCTAATGACAGAAGTGTGTTTAAGGAGGAATGCACTCACTTTATTATAAATACTGAGAAAAGAGGACTGAAGCCAGAAGACAGGGATTGCAGTTGGAATATGGCCACAGTTAGTCTAAGTGACATGGTTAGGGTTTGGAGATGACACTGTTATAGTAGGAAAAAAAGTCATTTAAAGCTACACAGGTAAGTGTAATTTAATTTCTTTTGAAAAATAATATGATATTTGTTTTAGTTACTTTTTCATTGCTGGGGCAGAATACCTGACATCCACAACTTAAAAAAGGAAAGATTCATTTTAGCTCACAGTTTCAGAAGATCTCAGTTCACCTATGGGCAGCTGGCATTGGTGGAAATACATGGTAGAGCGGGAGCCGCATGACAGCTCTTCACAGCATGACAGAACATAGCCACGTCAGGGAGGCGGGGCAGAACCAGCACGTGCTCCTCTGGATCAAGCCCTAGCTACCCACTTCCAGGCCGGCCCCACCTCTCAACAGTCCCTGGATCCATAGGTATCCCACCAAATCCAAACACGTAAGGCTTCTGGGGCGCACTCCACATTTAAACCATACCAGTATCCTGTATTCAGCTAATTTTAGAATAATAAATAAAGAAGAGAAGATATGCCATTGATAAATGTCAGAATCATATGTGGAGGAAGGAAAATACATACAAAGAAAAATATAGGAACAGAGTAAAACATGGAACGAAGGCAAGAAGGAAAAACAAAGGGAGTCAGACAGGGGTTATTGTTTACACCGCATTAGTACCCACTGGATGGGGACGGGGAGGATTGCCATGGAACGGCTGAAAGTGTCAGTGAAAATCACAGCTTCAAGTGCTATCCTAGTTCCCTAAGGAAAAGTTCAAACACATTAATACTGCTTTCATATTTTTTTAGATAAAAAAATTAATGAACCAATCAATGGAGTAGAATATAGTCCATAAGAAAACAGATAGACAGGTAAAGAGATAACAGATAGATAACTGGTGATAGGCAGGAAGACCTAGGTGTGGGTGTGGACGTAGAGGTGGGGATAGAGATGATCGCCTGGCTTATAAAGGAATCATGTCATGGCACTTTGGAGGCACGTCTGAATTTCAAACATCACTACTGTTGTGCTTTAGAGACATTACTAAGTGAAATAGGTTACCTGACACCAACTCTGCAGTTACTTGAACACAAACGTGGTCATACTATCTGCTATAGTTTGGCTCTAGAGTGTTCCCCAAAAGCCTAATGTATTTGGGCGTAGGAGGATAACCATGGAACCGTGTGCTGTTGGAAGATGAGGCTTGGCTGGAAGGGGTTGCCGTTCGGGGCTTGATCTGGAGGAATTGTAACAACCTGTTGAGAGTTGGGGCCAGCCAGAGCAGAGCTTTCAGGTGTGTGTCGTTGATTTGTGGGCCAGGAAGTAAGGGAGGGGTACCCAGTCTGGGTGTGAGGGGCCCAGTTGACAGCTTGAGATAATTAAAGGGTAGAGGAAGAAATGTATTACAGCGTCTTCCCTGGGAGAGGCTCTGGCCTTCCCCTGAGCCTCCAAATCTGGCCTGGCTCCTGCTGTACTTGTTTTTCTGTCTACAGTGGGGTTAGCAGCTCTCCAGACTCCAGCCATGTGCTTCCACCACTGCCATCTGCCCCTGAATGGACTGTGAGAGAGACTTTCTGAAACTGTCAGCTAAAACAAGTCTTTCTGAAGTTGTGGGTGTAGGGTATTCTGTCACTGCAGGGATGTCTTTACCAAGGAGGCATAAACACCATCATCTGTTCACTCCAGACAGAGCACAGCAGCTAGGCCACAGGAACCAACACACCAATGTCCAATTTGGAGAACTGAGGAGTTACTAGGGTTATTGACAGGAGTATGAGTGAGGAGTTAGCTACGGAGTCACAGAATATGTGGAATATATACGGGGATATATGCAAGTAGGTTACTTACCGGCCTATGGCTGAATTGAACAGGCAGGTGGTTTGTGTCTGGATTTCTGACAGTTATTTATGTATTTTGGTTTGGTTTTGGAGGAGGAACTGTACCAATAAATCATGATAGTCATTCTACATAATTTCTAGTGGATCCAGTAGCCACTCAGTGACTTTAATAAAAATGATACTGGATAATTTATAGTATGTTGACCCTGTTCAGTTAAAAATTAAACTGAGGAAGTATTTTATTATATTTTGTTTTCAACTTGACTAGAGAATACACAGAAATATTTAACTTGAAGTATAAAAAGAGGAATTGCTTTCTACTAGAGAGATGCTCATTTTGAAATTAGCAAGAAGTAAGACTTCTTTCATAAAAACAAAACATGGTTTATCCAAAATAAACATTTACTAAATTGCCCCTAAATAATTTATCTTGTATAAATTCAGCATTGTAGTAGCTCAACTTTTACAGACTGAAGAGACTCAAATGACTCAATAAAGCCAGAATTTTAGATGTGTAAATTAAAAAAAGAAATTTGAGTTAGGTTTGACATTATGAAAAACTGCAAATTTGTTAGTTTTTAAAGATAAATAAAAATTAAGCAGCTTAACTTTTAAAACACTTTAAAATTTAAATAAATAAAAGTCTTTAAATTTTTAAAGTAATTTATAACAGCAATAGTGTGGATGAATGTATAGCTATTGGACCTACAGTAATATAAAAAACATTTATTCCTGTCAAAATATCAATATACACAAATTTATTTCAGGTTTCTGAAGCACTGGGCATTGTGCTAAGGACTTTTGATATGCTGCCTTATTAAGTTTTTCTCCTTTTCACACAGAAGAAAACAAGTTCAACGAAATTAAACAAAAGTCATACACACAGCTAAGAAAACTGGAACCTGAGCTTGATACCATGTCTTCAATGCGTTCTCTGATTCTCCCTAAACTATGAGCACATTTCCCAATACATCTATTTTTTTTTTCATTCAGTTACATGGAATGAAGCAATTCTTAAAGCAGTAAGTTCCCAGTGTTTTTATTTTTCATATTTTTTTCTACTGTCTCCCAAATGTCAGAATTATTTAATCATGTTCTGAATTCCCTAAACATCTTCATAAAGAGATCCTGTTATTTGATTTCATATATATTAACATTCAAAACTCACTCTACGCTTGCTAAGTCATCTATGCCCAGAAAGAAGAGTAGACTGACAGGTGAAGCCTACCCTTTGTCATGTGTCATTTCTGGCAGTTGATTTTTTTTTATTATTTAGGTCTAAAGTGGCATTTTCACAAGAAAAATTCGAATCAGTTTCAGTTATGCAGATGTTGTTATCTCCTGAGCAACTTCTGATTTTCCTGAGTTTTCTTCACTGCAAAGAATTTAGGTGAAAACAACTTTCCGCGTCTTTGCAAGTCTGTATACTTGATCTTAAGGCAGCCAGCCAAAGTTTCCCATGAAGAAGCCAAGATGCTCAGAGGGGAGATTTGGGAGATTTTAATAGTCACCAGGAACGCTGACCAAAAGCCCCATGTGTGCTATGCCAAAGCTTCATTTGCAATGGTATGTTTAACTCTGTTCTCAGATGGTGTAAATTGAGATAGTTTTGAAAGCTTTCCCAAAATCCAGAGCTATTCATCATCTCACGTCTGGGAAAGCACAGGCAATGAGTGGGTTTGGCCCATTTCTTCTTCTGGAAGGCTGTAGTATCACTTATCACCGCGCAGCTTCAAGTCCACGGATGCTGAATCTGAGGCCACAGGTAAACTGATCAGACTTCTACAAGTTAGGTCCTGTGTTAGGAGGGAGACCAGTCGAAAATGGGTATAATTAAATGAAAAGAAATGATTTGACTCAGTTGAATTCAAGTCCAGATTGAAATCTAAGGGTAATTCAAAGGAGCTTTTAGAACTCCCTCATGTTTCGCATTTGTATTTCAACTCTACATTAGCAAGCGTTATTGTTTCTTCTAAAATTGCATGTTTTTTCATTGCTCAATTATGAAAGTTAAATTAGGGCCGGGAGCATTGCTCAGTGTTTAAAGCACAAAGCCCTGGGTTCAATTCTGGAGCACCATATAAGCTGGGCATGGTCGTGCACACTGAGGCAGGAGGACTGCCGTATGCTGGAGGCCAGCCGGAGCTACATAGGGAGTTCAAGACCGGACTGGACTGCAGAATGAGCCCTGTCTCCAAAAAAAAAAAAAAGTTAAGTTAAAAAGTATGATAAATATATTATACTTTTTAACTTTAATAAATATGTATTTATTTGTAATAGGTTACAAGTTTCAAAAATCAAAGGGTGGAAAAGTTGTACAGTAAAATTCTTCCAGTAGAAATCCAATTTGTCACCTGGGTGGCAAGCGGCTTTACCAGTCTCTCATGCATCTTTCTAGCCATAGATTTTTTGCCAACGCATGTTTGTTGGTATATATGATTTTTTCTTTCCCTAAAGCACTTTGTATCTGGAAATGTGTATTTATATGTATGCATATTTATATTGAGAGAGAGAGGGAAAGAGAGAGGAAATTTGCACATTCATGCCAAATATCCACTGTGCAAACTAATTATTCATAACATGTATATTATATATACAATTAATATAATGTGCAAAGTGCAGTATACTGTACTCTCTGTTCTGTATCTTCCTTTTTGGCTTAAGAATAAACACACTTGGAGCTCTGATCTATATCAGAACTGATACGTTTTGGACTACCCGCTGTAGTGCTCTAATGCTTGGAGGTACAACATTTATTTAACCAGCTGCCTTATGGATGAAGACACATTATACATGTATCATTTTGCACAAATAAGAATGCAGCTGTGGGGTCAATTTTGAAAGTGCAGGGTCATTGACAATTTTGAGAGATATTGCTAAATTATCTTCCCATGGGTTTCACCCATTTACAGTCTTACCGGCAATGCAAGAGAGAACTAGATTTTTTTTCACTGTAAAATTTATACTTTAGGAAAAAGAAAGAGGCTGCTTTTCTCACCCCAAGGGAGATGGAGCACCTTCCTCGCCCTGCAGGCTCCAAGCAGAGTGGCCTACTTTGTGAAGGACTTTAGACCTTAGGATTCCGCCTTAGTCCCTTTCATATTGCTCCACCAAAATGCAAGGCTGGGTATTTCGAAAGGAAAAGAGGTTTACCTGGCTCACTGTTTTGGAGGCTGAACAGTCCAAGCTAGGGAGGGTACAGCTGGTGAGGGCTTGAAGCTGTGTAACGTGTGGAGGGCGTCACGTGATGGGACCACGGGTGACAGCAGTGAGCCAGCATACAGAGAGAATCACATGAGTAGACACGAAGGAAGAGACTCAGCAGAGGATACTGCGCTCACTCTATAACGATCAAGTGCTTACTTTACCCTGTGAGGGCGAGACCTAACCTGCTTGCAGTTTAAAGGCATCAATCCCTTTTAAAGGCCTAATTGCTGTTCCGTGACGATGTCACCATCACATTACCATTCCACTGTAGACCAAGCAGCTAGGACACGAATCTGGGGGGGGGGGAGGGGGGGGACCTTATTCGGACCATGGCACATTCTCATGTCTACCTTAAAATTTGCTTTCTGCTCTCCTCAGTATCTTGAGACATTTTCTCAATATCTCATATTCTCTGACTCCTGAACTATTACTTCTTTTTTCATGAATTTGTGTGTTGTCTCCTTAGATTTTAAGCACCGTGAACACACCGAATATCTTGAATCCCTCACAATACCCAGTCAAGTGCCTGATCTGCAGCAGGTGCCCAGTGCTTGGAACTCGCGTTTTGGATACGCGTAGTGGAATTACGAGAAGCTCACGTGCGGCTGCAGGGTGTGGACTGGTATCTTGTGTGTCCCAGCTTGAGCGAGAGCTACGGGAGGAAATGTTCCGCCCGGCTACGCAGAGAGAGCGGAAGTGGATGAAAACACACGGGAAAAAAAAAATCGATATTTTGAGGTTCACTGGAATCCTGCCACGAAACTTTCTGCTGGTAGACTCCTTTACTTTTCGTTTTGATGGTTTTCCTCCGCAAAAGATTAACAGTAGAGTGCCGCCCTAACTCATTTTCATCAGTCACCCACCGGAGTTTCAAAGCACTGAGTGTGTCTAGTTAGTCATTTGGTTTCTACTAGGGAGACTATGTAAGTGTAGAGACTGGCAGGAGCCTCACCTTCTCTTCAACCAGGGTCTCAGGCTTCTCCCTGCGGCACAGGCCCCTCCTGCGGGAGCCAGGGTCTTAACATTTCTGACCTTTCAGACCCCACTCTGGGTTATTTCTGATCTGTCTCCCGGCCTGCAGAACTGACATGGGATTGAGCTCTGGGGCTGAGGGTGAGATTTTACTTCACATCATCAAGAATTACAATAAAATCCTTTGTTTCTAAAACTTCTCACAGTAATATCACTGTGCTTTTTCTACTTTTTAAAAGTTCCATTTTTCTTTTAACTGTGTTGACTTGGCTCTTTAGGTAAGCACAGAGACTTTTCCTAGTCTATCTCATGAACAGCAATGACATTAAATGAGATAACATATGAATGTCAGCAAATGATAACTATCATGATGAATTAATAACAAAACCCCTTCATTAGCAGCCCATTTAGTCAAACTTTGACTTCTTTCAAAATGTATGTAATACTGGAAATATTTATGATGGAAGAAACTTGCTTATCATCAATGTATAAATTTCCTTGAGTCTTTAGTAACATGCAAAAGTTAACTTTTTTGGCTTTAAGTAGGAAACATCTTTATTTTTATTTTCTTCCCCATTTTTATTAGTATGTATTTGTGATACACAATGGTTACAGTGTACTTGAGAATTTTGTGTACAAACATATTGCCCTAACATCATCCCCTTCCTCTTACTCATCCCTGCCCTGGCTCCCTCCCTCATCCCCTTTGCCTCCCAAACGTCCCATCTGCTTGACTCTATTACTTATTTATACTAGTGGTTTTTCATATTAGATAAACATGCAATACAACTTTTATAGCCAGGATGTACCTGTCTTTCTAAATTTGGTTAGAGATATCAATAGCGCTAAAGCTAATTTTGAGTTTTCAGCTTTAAAGTAGCACGATTTCTAAAATATTTACGTAAAAATATATTTGCCCCACAGTGGTAGACTGCTTCAAGCTTGTAAAGAGGGCTAGAGTACAAGTTTAATGAAAGCTGTGGCTCATTTTCAGACTGTCTTTTTGATATACAGCCCCTCGCCCCGCCCGCCACCACTATGATAGTTAATCTTGATTGTCAACTTGACAGCCTTGGGAGATGCTTAGGAGATTAACACAGCCCACTTCTGGGGTGACCACGACGATATGCTCTTGGGGATCACGTGTGGCTCCTGGCCCTCTCGCTTTCTTCTGCTTCATGGCACCTGGAGGTGATCAGCTGTGCTCTGTCATGCCCTTCTTCCTTGGGGTTTCTGTTTTGGAGTCAGCTAACTGTGGACTAACACTGTGAGCCAAAATAAATCCTTTATTTTTTTCTTTTAAGTTGTGTTTGTCAGGCATTTTGGTCACTGCAATAAAAAGCTGACTATATACCCTCCAAAGCCACAAAATTCCACCTGGTATCATGACCACCAAGGCCAGACAGGAAAACTTGTTCTCCCACCTCTCCATTACTGTTACTACAAAGAAACTTTTTATTTAAAGCTAGTTGAGAGTCTGACAGATGCTATTAGAAATAGCCATCATCATCCTTTGAGAGTATCTGACTTTTAGAATTGATCAAAAGTTCCTTTAACAAAGAAGGAATGATAGGAAACAAAAAGATAGAGTGCCATTAAAAATGGAGAAAGGCGTGAAGGGGACAGGGCAGAAAGAAGGAGTGGAATGGAAGGATTAAGAATCGCCAAGATATGCCAACCCGTATACCAAGTCCCCCAAACAAATATAACTCTGATGCATTAAAAATACCCTAATAAAAGATAAAAAATACAGGACAGCAACACACTAAAATATTTTTAAATTAAATTTGATAACCAAGTAATTGGCCCAGACTAATTAAGAGATCTATACTTTCTTGAATAAGTATTATCATGTTTTAAAACAGCAGATTTTTTTTTTTTTAATGTGGTCCTACAAAGCTCTTAGGCCTTAATACTGAATTTGGCTTAATTCTAGGTTTTCACTTCCTTTTCAGAACCTGAAGACTGAAATAAATCTAGTTTCAGACACACTGGCTTGCACATCCATGTTTACAGATCCGAGAAAGGGCTCTCTTAAAGGAAAGCCCCTTCATTTCCCTAGTTCCCTTTGGCTCTACTCTTTCTCTCCCACCCTTCTCCCTCAAATCTCCAACAGACATGACAGAATTCTGACTCTTTTCTTGTTTGTCCCAGAAGAAGTTACAAAGCATAAAACAATGACATTTTTCAATGTTATTTTTAAAATAAATGTCCATTTTTTTCATCATGTCAGAGTCCAGAGTATGCTGTGTACATAAAAACTATCTAGAAAGGGGACTTAAGATACTTCATATAACTCTGTCCACTGGGAGGTTACACTGGGAGCCTTTTTAGAAAACACAGAAAAATAAGAAACTAGGCACAAAATAAATAATATTTTATTAAATTAATACACGAATCATGTGTCATCTCTTCCTTTGTTACTTACAAAAAGGGAATAAAGTGCTTTGCAAATCCAACACCATAGAAGGGGTGTTATGATTCAGAAATACGGTGAACGTGTGTAATGGATGCATGCCTTGCTCAGCCAGAATGTTAACTTGTACTCACATAAAGGACACTGTCACACAAGTTATTGTACAAATAAATATGTGCAAATACATAACAAAAGGAGTCCCTTGGAGATGCTATTTTTTTTCCATTTTGTCACGTGGCAAGACAAAAAAGATGCTGATAAGTGGCCAAGAAGGAAAGAAAACTCTGAGGTGCCCCGAGGGGGAATCTGGAGCTCAAAACCTCTGGAAAATAGTGTCTTAAGAGGCCTCCATAGTGACAAGAGCCAGTAATGTTCAAGGGTTCAAGCAGAGATAATCGACCTCTCCTGGAGCAAATTAGAATCTAGAATAGCCAGACACGGCAACTGCTAGCTTTCCAGAAAGAACATGTAATTACGCATGTGCGACAGCTAGGTAAAGTTTATATACAAGAGAAAACAGAAAATAAATAGTTGCAGGCAAGCCTCTTCATGCAAAGTTAGTAATAAGGCTACTGCTGGTACCAGATTGGTTCAGCGTACCCAGGAGAACCTATGGGTCTCTTTTTGAGCAAACACAAAGTAAGCCAAATCCAAACTCAGCCACTGAGCAAGTACTCAACGAATGACAGTTGCCCAATTGTATACGTGGTAGATATACAGCATGGGCTAAGTCATATGAAAGAAACCACACGGCTCTGGGGAAGACCACCTTGAAAAAAACAACACACAGTTCCTAACTTCTAAGAACTACAGGTTTGTTCTAGTTACTGCATAAAAAATAATGTATTAAATAAAAATAACAAAGTGCATAGAAGATGCATAATTTTTTACCACTAAAGGAAACAATTTTAAATGCACATTTAACATACATCAAAGACTATTTTCATCAAAGACTATCTCAGAAGAATGCATGAACAAAAGGCAACAGCAGTTGCTCCTGGAAGGGAAAAGCAGATGGCTAGAAAGATGAAATGGGGTTGTTTATTGTATATTTGCTTTCTATTGGACTTTGATTTTTGGATCATGGAAGAGGATGGATTTAAAATTCAATAGCATTTAAACAGAAAAAGGACTGCTGAAGCAATGCCAGATTCTACACCGATGCCATATGACAGACACAAATCAGGGGGAATATAATGCTGCCAAAGGAATTCAATAGTTCTTTCGAATACTAGCTCCCATACACCAAGACTTCTCTGTTAACATGTTTAGAACGCCCAGCTGATACTCTGTACTGATGATATCTGTACCCTCAACGCTTGTCAAAGTGCAACGTATATGTAGTATGGTAAAGTACTTTCCAAATGAATGATTTTCTTAAAGTATAGCTATAAATTGTGTTATAAAAGGATAACAAGCATGTCACAGTAATTTGAGGGCCGCTATTGACTGCCACGAGCAAGTTATTCAATCTTTCTGCTTTTTTGCCTACAAAAATATAATTGGGATGACCAGGTCAGGGTTGTTACTGGGATGAAATGAGATTGTGTGAGTAAGGTACCACACAATTGTAACTCTGATATTTACATAGAAATGATACTTCAGAACATCCTTGAAGTCTGAGAGTCAGATTACTCAAGCCAGCCCAAGTATTACTGGGCTAGTTGAATAAGGTAAAACCCATATAAACCATTTCTGTACCAATAGTTACAGAGGACACAAGACCTCACAAATAAGATGTCTTACTGAACAAAAGCAGTGAGTAATGGAATTTTAACACCTACTACAATATATCTCCTAAAGAAGTGATTTATAGCCCCATTCACATGACAAGAATATACCAAATTCTCAAAATAAATAGAAAAACTCACACTTAAACTCAGTTGCAATTCTCCCTGTGGCCCAAAAGACACATGAAGACATTGAGTGGATGCAAGAGGCAGGAGCTGGCAGTTAAAGCAGGAATTCCCAACCAGTTTTTCTAGAATGAGCCCTGGACAATCTGCTCAGAGGCTCCTCATTCGGAAGTGTTTTTTGTCCCTTTCACATACACTAAGGGAGTTTCCAGGTTATCCTTTCTACTCCACTTTTCTTCGTTATTCTTCTCTTTCCACAGGTTCCATATTCAATGCTTGGGCCTTTTCATTCATGGCCATCTGCGTCCTACAGGCCCTTTCGTTCATGAACTCCCAGACCACAGGCTGAGAACCCCAACGTGAGGACCAGAAGATTCAGTGCTTGTTAAGTCTCCTCAAACTGTTTATCTGGAGGGTGATAACAGGGAATTAATTTCATGGATAGGGGACCTAAGAAAGAAAAAGAACAAGAAATCTAAGAAAGCAAACAACTCACAATTGCTAGATCATGTAATAAATGTTCAATAAGAGAAACAGGCAGGTCACATTCAAGCCCAAATACTCTTACATGATAAAAGTGAGTAACCAATCTGGCTTGCCCAGGACTGTATTGGTTTTAAAACTAAATGTCTGATGTTCTGGGAAACCTCTCAGTACTAAGCAAACTGGGAGGGTTCATCCCCTAGGATAATACACACATTTATTAATTAGTTTTCTAACACAAATGAATGCTTTGAACCATATAATGAAATCTGCCTGAGCTTGTCTAAGTTAATTAGACTACTTTAAACTTGGGCGCATTCTTATATTTGGCTTCTGACTATATTAAAATAAATTAGAAAACTTAATACAACTTCCTTCTTAGTTTAATCAGCTGGATGAGATTTTTCTGTCCTTTTATAAATGTAGACATTCGTAGCAAAATGGGTTGAAGCAAATAGATTAAGAGGGTCCATGATCAAAGCTACGTTACTTACAAATTTGACTTTTTGTCATCAGCTGGGGGTTCTTGGATATACTACATTATCTTTTTGTCCCTCTGTTTTCACTGCCATGAAATGGAATAATTTCAATTTTCATCTTTGATTTTTGCTTTGGTGGTTTGGAGAGATTTAAGTGAAATACCTCGTAGGACATAGAAAAGGGTTGATAGTGTCTGACACACAACATTGTTGAATTAATTAATTATTGATTCATCTAAGTCAGTGTGGTTCCCTCTTACAGACAGCTGCGTGGAGAGGACAGTAGAACCTCTCCCCTTCTCTCTCCACAAAGCTGTTTACCACTCTTTACTCTGGCGGGCCATCCCTAAATCTCCTCAGACTGTGGTAAGAGTTCTTAGAATTAAAGTTGTGAGGCAATGAGGAGCCAGCACTTCCCATAACCAGTCTTCTCTAAAAACAAGAAGAGATTGTTACTAACAGATTTCTCCTTGTTCTCGCTTTCGCTTTACATTTTCTTCAGTTTCCCACTCCCTTCTGATAGCCTTACCGTTTTGTTTCTTTGAGTTTGTACCTTGGATGCTGCCTTTTTCCACATCTATTATGCTCACTGAAGGGAAGAAAAATCATTTTTATTCCCATGTAGCACAATTCAACATCCTGTACTGTGACTGGAGTTTGAATTCCAGGATCCAATGAAACATTTAATGCCTTGAGAAGTCTACTGAACCCCCTTATTGCAGAGCCTCAACTCCACAAGGTTAATAAATTCAACAGTTTAAGACATGTTCTTTCGTTTTCTCTTCCTCCCTCCCCTCCCCTCCCTTCCCCCCTTCCCTTCCCTTCCCTTCCCTTCCCTTCCCTTCCCTTCCCTTCCCTTCCCTTCCCTTCCCTTCCCTTCCCTCATTTTTCTCTCCCTTTCTCTTCCCATTTTCACAATTACTTCTTTTTATCTTCCTTTCTTTCCAGCACTGAATATTGAACTCAGAGCCACACAGATGCCAGGTAAGGGTCTACCATCAAGCTACATCCCCAGCTCTTTAAATTTTTTATTTTTATACCAGGTCTTGCCAAATTATCCAGGCTGGCCTAAAATGATTTATCTTCCTGTCTCTCAGCCTCATGACCAGCTGGGGTTACAGGTGTACACTATCACAATTAGCCATCTATTGGCTTTCTAGCCATTGCTAATGCCAACTGGTCTTTTCTGCAGGGGCATATTCAAAATGCAACTTGGCAACAATCATTTCCTCGTGAAAACCCGCTCCATCTCAGGCTCTATCACTGAAGCTTGATCCTCAAATCCTGGCTATCTCAGTTCAGTTAAGCCTGTTCTTTGGAAACATCTGATCTCTACCTTCTCAGTTACTCCGCTTTGCTGTATTCACCCACCCCAGAGGGGGTTGTGGGGAATTTCTCAACAATTATTGGAATCCCCTTCTATATTCTACTTCCTTATTTGACATCAGGCAATTCTATATAAAGAACATTATTGGATCTCTGATGCACATCTCAAAATAATGGGGAAAAGGTTTGCACTGAATCATTTTTAAATGAAAGGAAATTATTTGAATATACTTATTTGCCTAGATTTTAATAGTTCCCATGAGTAAGCAGAGAAATAAACACATGCAAATTATTTCTAAAATCACTTAACATCCTCCTTCAGAAACCTTGCAAAATACTCTGGTAAAAATACTCTATAAAAGATACTATTTTGATTAATAGGGTATCCAGAAACTAGCTCAACATAAAGTTGCAGTTAATGCAAGATTCAAATTCAGCTGAAACCAACAGACATTATAGTGCTTTCACCATATAAGTCTGTGCTTGTTTGCATAATGGAAAGAAACTCTATGGTATTAGGTCTTCAACTCCCATACATACTGATTCTCCCATCCCACATTGCTGTACAGCCAGCCTTCACCCAGCAATTCCACTCAGATTCGTGATGACTGTTGCTGAACTGGATGTTTCGTTGGCACTTCGTAAAGCTAAGTCAGCTTCCCTGCAGCCATCATCCAACTCTTACTCTTTAAAAATGCTATTAAAAGGATTTAATGCTACTCTCCAAAGTAGCTAATGCTACAGAGCAGCAAAATGAGCAGGACTGAAGGAAGAGGTGGCTCAGGCTCCAGGTTCCCTCCCCATGCCACTCTCTACCCAGCATGATTGAAGTGGACCGTTAGAGTGCGGGCTAACAATAATGACCGTAAGTCAGTGTTTACCGGGGAGTTCCCACCAGCATTTTAGACAAGGCAGTTCTCTGATGTAGGACTGTTCTGCATATGGCAGGATATTTAGCAACTGTAGCTCTGCTCCTAAGTGCCACTGTGACAACAATAACATCCTCACACCCTTCCCCAGTGGAAACAGTCACAATGAAGGAAATATCACCTTTTCTCAGGCAGAGCAGTACCAGTGCTACAACAACGAACAACAGGATGACTCCCAAAGTTATGAAGTGATTCCTCTTATTTGGGAGAAGTACAGCAGGTGGCTCTGAAAAAATAAAATAAAACTGAGTAAAAATTTTAACAAAATCATAGAAATCAGGAAAACAATCTGCCCTGGAGTTTTAGTCTAACTTCAGGTTAATTTTCTTAAATTACAGAAGTTTCTGATCACTAGGTGGCTGAAATGATGAGATAGCTCTAATAACAAAATGGCATCAGCATGGACAAGTAAAAGGAGCCCTAGCTTTGGACACACAAACCTGCGGTTGAATCCCGCTGCCTATCACCAGTTTGGAAATGCTGCGAAACTTCTTGTGAGGCTAATGTTTATAAGGTGCTTAGCACAGTACCATAGGTAATGTCTGCTCAGCACTAAATTTCAGCCTTAATTAGCTCACTTTTTCTCATTTTCATTAATACAGAAGCTAGCTACTAACAATATGTGGCCAACATGGCCCATGCATGGCAGAACCTGGACCGCCAACGGCACCATTATGGGGCGTCTGTGTGGTCTCAATCAGAGACAAATGCTTGTTACCTTTCTCCAAAGTCTGAACATCTCCAGATGCCTGGTTGTTGGCATCTCTCATTAGTGCTTGTCTATGTGCAGGACAGGGACCCCATTGCATGTGGCTGTTTGGGGAGTGCCACTCCCACCCCTCACTATGGCAGTTGCTGCTTGGCCCACTGTGGAATGAGACCCACATTCTAACTACCCGGTCAAGACAACAGCAACAAGCTACAGCTCACAAGCACTGTTCACATAGATTTTATATGAACTTCACAATGACTTTATGATTTAGGCACACCAGGTATTAAAAACAAACAGATCCCGAGTTATAGATGAGGAAACAGACTCCAAGCTGTTTAATGAGATGCCCCCTAACTGAGTCATCATACCTCAGCTTTTAAATGGCAGGAACACATTAATACACCTCTTAGCGAAAGTCAGTCTCAACACGCTGCTTTTATTTTCTGAACCTTTTTGCTTTTCTTGTTCACAAGAACATCCTAGACTATTTTTTTAGATTGGTTGACTTTTCTATCCAGCACTTTGTTTGTTTTCTCTAAAGTACTGGGATTATTCCTGTTAACCTCTACTGGGAGAGGGAATGGTGAGAAGTGGTTCTCTAGGAACACCTTTGGTTTACATTAAACCATTCCACTTTTTCAAATGATCTGAGCCTCTCATTAGACTGTGTCTGCCATTCCCCCTACATCTTTAGGGCTGTAAGATACAAAGCAACGTTGAATTTGTGATGACAAGAGTTTCAAAACCTTTTCATACATTATAGCTCATTTTATCCTTAAATCTTTCCCTCTGGGGGAAGTGAAGCACATAGAAGTCTGGTATTTTGACCAGAGAAGCAAACTCACATATTATAAACTAAGCAGACTGCTTTGAGTTGCAATGCCATAGATGCCTTGGGAGAGGCATATGGGAGAAAAGCATCTCTCCTGTTTGGATTAGGACAGAAAAGTACATTCTACCTGCTTTTTGCCACAGCCGCTTTGATCTGTAAGGTCTGAATTTCTGAAACATGGTCTGAGTTGAGTGTTACTCTCAGGTGTTTCCCAGGCTCCTTAGCTATAACATTTCCTACACAAAACCGGATTGCCTGTTTCCTAGAGACTGTGACCAGTGTCTCATTCATAAATACATGACGTCTATAGAAAACAGTCAGAAATACTTGTTGAATGTTTATTCAATAGCAATATAAACAGAGGCAAGGAAACAGCATGTATTTTGTAAATTTCTACTTACTTATTCAGCTATCTCCGAATGACTACAGTGAGCAGGCATCATGGCTAGGCACATTTTAATTAACACTTTCAGATTAGTACCTGGGATGATCAACTTAGCTGTGTGGTTCTCCCCTGGACCCAGTCTCCGAAAAGTACAGTAGAAAATCTCACTAGCTGTTGTGTTGATTCTCAGTGTGCTGGTCACATTGAACAGCTTCTCTTCTCTCTGGGAATTGGTGACAGTGGTGCTGCCCTTGAGGATTTGATGATCACTGTTCGTCCAGATGACAGCAGCTTCAGGGTAGCCCTCAGCCTGACATGTTAGTTCATGTTCAGAAGTTACTGGATCCACGGAAATTCTCTTGTCAATTTTGTGGTATGGAGCTAGGTCAGAAGCAAACAGAAGTCAGGGCTTTCTCTTAGCAGAAATTAGATACGTGGTTTGGTGCAGTCTGTATTAGCAAGGACATCACTGCAGGCTGGTTCTCAGAGAAATAGCTTACTATGCAGCAGCCTCAGCAGTGAGGGACCCCTCCTAGTCTGCCTCAACTTTTCTGTTCAGACTTGGGCCAAGTTTGGACTTAAAGGAACAACTGCTTTGCTATTAACATCATGCTGGCCTAGAGCACTCTAGAAGGCTGAGTCAGGAGGACTGCAAGTTGAAGCCCAAGCTGGACAACGCAACAACTTAGCAAGACCCTGTCTCAAAGTAAAAGACAAAAAAGGTTGGGGATGTAACTTAGTGCAAAGGCCTTGAATTAAATTTCTAGTAATGAAAATAACAATAATACATAAAAATAATCATGTTAGGGATGGAGGAATGGCACAGAAGTTAAAGTGCTTGCTTTGCAAGCTCAAGACCCTGAGTTTGATTCCCTAACACCACATAAAGCTGGGCATGGTGGTTTATGCCTATAATCCCACCACCTGGGAGGCTGAGGCAGTGGGGTTGTCCTGAGTCCAAGGCCAGCCTGGGTGTCACCATTGAGTTCAGGACCAGAGCAAGACTACAGGGCTACAGAGCAAGACCCTGCCTCAAAATAAGGAAAAATAATAGTCATGTTGATATGTTTATTAGGCTTAAACTAAATGTCTATAATAATTTCAAGTAATCTGCCATCTTTAAAGCAGTATCCTTTATATTCAAATATAAAATGTGTCTACTTATTCAAGTCTTTGTATGTTTCTCAGTGCTACAGTTTCACTTAGAGCCCCATTTCTTCTTAAATTTATTCTTGTATGTCTTCCTTTTACTGCTGTAAAGCTGTCTTCACTAACATGACCATTTCCAGCTTACTCAGACTGCACTTATTAACCTGATTATGACGTGTCACTTGCTTTTTCAATTTTGAGTCAATAATCTGCAATTAGGTATGAAAAGAAATACTATATCACTTGTAAACATGGATATATGTGCCTAATGATATTTTAAAAGTTTACATGTATTTTTAAATTGAAGAATAGTTTTAGGTTTCCAAAAAAGCTCTAAAAACAGTACCATTACCGTATATCCCTTGTCCAATTTCCCCCATTTTTCACATTCTATATTATCCTGGTACCACCATCATCACTAAGGCACTAACATTAGTATGTTACTACTAACTAAACTCTATAATTTGTTCCATGCCATCATTTTTTTCTTAATATGTACTTTCAGATCTAAAATACAACTTGGGTACCACATTATAACGTTTATTTTTTAAAGTTTTGAAAATGTTGGCTATTTTAAGTAATCACTTAACTATTTTACTTAAGGCATAAAATTTAATAAAAATTGAGGTGATACATTTCTGACTCTTTTAGGATTAGCATACCCAATTTACTGACTGTTTAGGTAGATTGTGTACTGCATATTTATAACAGAAGATCTTACTCACATTTCCTCATTACAAATACCTTAACTCATTTCTATCCTTTTGGCTGCATCATTGTTTTACTCCTAATACTTTAGTGAGCTAAAATGGCCAAAGCCTTAACTCTCCATTCCAAGGGCACAATAAAAGCTACGTGATATAATGATACTTAACACAGATACTTAACACAAAGCAGGCAGAATAAAATAAAACTGAAAAAATAATGGTATCATGTTTTGGTTCTCTTTTATTAGCCCATCAATAAAATCAAGGTGATTATGATTTCAAAACACAAAAATAGTATTTTTTGTGAGCAGTTGAATTTCCAATCTTGCCCCTATAACAAAACTACTAATTATACTTAATGAAATAATATTACCATAATAGAGCCCAATTTGTTGTTGTTGTTGTTGTTGTTGTTCTTACTGTAATTTTTTGAGACAGGGTCTCGATGTGTAGCCCATGCTGGTCCTAAACTCAGTATAGAGCCCAGACTGGCCTCGAACTCATGACAATCCTCCTGCTTCAGCTTCCTGAATGCTAGGATTACAGGCATGCGCCATCACGCCCAGCTTCATGTGGTGCTGGGAAACTGAACTCAGGGCCTTGCACTTGCAAGGCAAGTGCTTTAACCACTGTGCCATTCCTCCAGTCCAATTGAGTTCAATTTACACAGCATATAGCTTCATTTTGGGGCAATTAAAATTCAGATCCAAGATAACTGTCAATGATAAGATGTTAGGAGTAAAATATTTGTTTTTTATGCTCCTATTATCATTTTTATGGAAGAAGATTAAGGGAGGATATTGTTTCACATGCAAGAACAAATATTCTACTGCCAACGAACAAGTGGATTCATCACAGAAGAGATGATTAAATGTCCCCACATTAGTTTCTGAATTGGGCCCTATACATGAGCATATTAGAAAATATTAGAACCTTCATTTTGTATTTTTATTATATTAATTGTAGAATTTAATCTTCATAAGCTTTGTTAGTTAGTGCCATATCTCATTTTATCACATGACGATCTTACAGGAAGAGGGGAGTTTTACATTACTGAACGGAGGGCAGTGACTTACCTTGGCATTAGTTATGAATTTCCATGTTCTTATCTACTTTAACTAAACTAACCAAAAAAGTAATGTTAGAAGTGGCTTTTTATCAATTACTTTATAAGGTTTAAAAAGTTAAGCATGTGAGTGAACCTGATGAAGCACTGACTAAAAGCCCTCAAGATTATCAAGGCCATCTTCCTTCATTAATTATGAATGCCAACGTGTACATTATGCCTTGACTTATTGGCTAATGATAGTGAAGCATCACAATTAGTAAGACATTAACTATGGTTGGTTAAATTTTATTTCGTCCTTAGAAATGCCTATTTTAAAACATGTCCAGGAGGTATAATGCATAGGTTGGACCATACAAGTTGGTGACACTTACCCTCTTTGCCCTTCATAAATGGCAATTTTTTATGATACAACCCACATGTCACTACCAAGAATATTCTTTATAGTTACACAAACACATCCTGTGTTTTATAAGTTTTACAAATTGAGTGGGTAACTTTTTTGCAGACTCCTGGTTTACCAGACCTAAAGCACTGTGTTAATGTTGGCTGGTCAAGACCCAGAAAAGCTCAAGATAGTTAAGAAGTCATTATACAACTCGATACATAACACCGGCTTGGAGAGAGAGAACAGACTGTGATAATGGGCACAGGCTTCAGAGCCAGATTGTGTTTAGAAGCCGTTTTGTCACTTACTCCCGGGCAATTTGTTTAATTTTTTTGGACCTCAACTTCCTAATCCTTAAAAAAGAAAAACTATAAGTCACATATTACTGAAACTAGGATGCTATTTATTTAAAGAGTCATTTGGGCTTCAGAGATAGTAAAAAATGAAAAAGATTCCTAGACCAGATGCAGCATCTACCTTACAGAGGAATAGTGAGAACTAAATAAATTAAAATAGCAAAAAGCTTAGGACAAGCCATGCTTGGTGATGCAAGTCAGAAATCCCAGTGCTCTGTGAGGCTGAGGCAGGAGGACTGCAAGTTTGAGCCCAACCTTAGCAACACAACTTTGTGAAACCCTGTCTCAAAATAAAAAAGAAGGGCTAGGGTTGAACCTCAGTCCTAAGGCTCTTTTTGAATCTCCAGTACCACAAAAAACAAAACCAAACAAAACAAAAAGTTTAGTATAGGATGGAATACTATAAGTGCCACATAAGTGTTTGTTATTTTTACTACTATTGCTGCAGCAGTCGTTTTCACTGCCACCACTGCTGCTGCTATTAATACTACCAAACACCACCACCATTGCGGCTACAAAAACTTTTCTCTTCCGGATATTGCTCAAGTGTACTTCCATGGTACTTTAAAGAAAGTACTGACAGTTCCTGAAGAAGAGTCTTGGAAAAAAATGTCACGTATTCACACCTGTTAATGTTTCAAAGAATTTAGGCCAATGCTTCTGAAAATTATTCATGCATTCATTCATTCAACAAACTTTTTGTGGGCATGCCCTAGTCACACTGCTATTCTGTCTACTATATGTCAGGTCCTAGGGATTTCAATGAATTAAAACAGACAACATCGCTGCCCTTGTGGAGTTTATGCTCTAGAAGAAAGGGAAAGAAAAAAGATAGGTACAATTATATATATATATATATATATATATATATATATATATATATATATATTAAACATTGATATATATATATATATATATTAGATAGGGATAGAAGCCACAAGGGACACTTAAACAGGGCTGGGGATTTGAAGGCAAGGTAAAGTGGGTGGGAAATAATAGCAGTTAATCTTTGATCAATGTGATCTTCATCAGGGTAGCTAGGTATATTTCAGGTGCCTAACTCCAATTAAGGACCTGAAGGTATTAAGTGAACATTTCATTTCTCCCAAAATTAAGTTCAGTGATTAAGAAGAAATATTTTCAATTAAATGTCTAATGCTTGAAGACTCTGGTTTTACATTAACCAACATGAAATAAATACAGATGAAGAATTTGATGTTTATCCCTTGGTGGTGTGTATGGGTTTGGGTAACTTACAGGATTTCTCTACCTGGGTTCATCTTCAAGAGAATAAACTTGCCCAATACTCCAAAAAAAAAAATAGGAAATAAAAAGAAAGGTGCAGTAACACTCAATGTGATCATTTCGGTTTTGAAATGCTTCACCTTTGAAATCCCAGTGAGTAAACTCCCTGTGGGGAACCTGTTATCACACGTTAGTAATGATGGGAAGAGAAGCCCAGAGCATTACTGTGAAATCATTTGCATACGGAGGTGACTCAGAAGTTCTACTTCCCCCAGGAGAGCTCAAACCGGCTGGCCAGCAAGTTTCCACTGGCAGCAGGGCCTCAGCACACGCTGCCTTGTTTTCATTGCAGACAGTTCAGACTCTCACTTTAGCTCAACTCAACTCCTAGAACTACAGTACCGAAATGACAGGATGGACTGGGATTAGGACGTCTACTCAGTAGTAACTTGTAAGACAGGATGGAGACTCAAACAAATCAGATCCTCAGATCTGCTTGGTAATCTGCTTTGCTCATCAAGCACTCCCTGGAAAAACCATCAGTGCCAAATTTCCTTTTATACTGAAGAGATGTTATACAACCTGGAGCACCCAGAATGAACTCTTCCTTAATGCCTTGCATAATCCCAACAGGCTGACTAGAATCCCCTGGAAACAGAAAACTAAATTCCATGCGTCCTTCTTCCCGTCAGGATTATGTTCTTATTTTCCCCACCCTAGATCAAGCAGTCTGGCTGCTCAGGAGCTAAGGCTTGATAATCTCTTTAAATCCCTGGAAAATAATAGTAACCTGATATTTACTGGTGAAGTAAAGAAAAGTTGTGAATGTAAGCAACCCCATTCCAAGTTTGCTTTCATGAATGTTGTGAATGAAGCAGCAGTTGGTAAAATATATTTTAAAAATCAAGTCTCCTTTACAAATAACCTTTTTTTTAAAAACACTGGTAGTAGCGCTTGCTGAACCAGTATCAGAGGTTCACATAATATTCCATAAAAGGGATGCAGTTCTCCTAACCTCTACTTCATTTTATTTTTCGAGTTTTTGTGTGAGGAGGAGTGGTACTCAGGATCTTTTACACTAAGCTACAACTACAGCCTCCCCCTCCCCCTTTTTTGATTTAAAGATGGATTCTAAGTTGCTAAATTGTTCAAGCTGGGTTTGGACTTGCAATCCTCCTGCCTCAGCTTCCTGGAGATATAGGCTGGGATAAGAGGTCAGCACCACTGAGTTTTGCTCAGCAATTCTTTTTGATAAATGCAAATTCTTCCATCTATATTCTTGACCTCCAGATTGATGGTAACTAGTTCAGAATAGAAAGATCAAGGGGATGACTTAATTTTAGCAAATATCAAAAGGTTATCACGAAAACAAAAGAAGCAGGCAGATACTCTCCAAATTATGACAGAGAGGACAGATTGCAGCTCAATATTAGGGAGAAGTTTCAACAACCTATGGGAACAAGGTTCCAAATGACAGGAAAGTCTTTGGAAATACATGAACAGAAGATTCTTTCGGGGATTTCTGGTTTTTGTAGGAGTTTGTGGGACTCACTGTCCATGCCTGGGATCCTATTTTCTCTCAATTCTATGAAATCAACAATGAAAGCAGAGGTGGTCAGCTAAGGTGTTTTCCTTGTTTTACTACCAATGCCAAACTTTGAACTCAAGTGACCTGATGACATATTTGTAGGTCAGTATATAGTACATTTCAGTTCCTCTTCAGCAGCCTGGGATAATGCTGGCATGGATTCTCAAGGTGAACATGCACTAGTTGAGCATAGTCTGTGCCCTTTCTAAAAAAGAATGGCTTCTTCTGTGTTTGATATGATCACTTTTCCCTTTAGAGATTGACTTCACGGTTTTTTGAGGGTGAACCTTTGCACAGAGAGCTTCAAAGGAAGGAAAATGTCAAGCTTAATAGAATATAAAACAGCAATGGAGCAAAAACGTTCTGGAAAAATATGCAAATAATGTTTACTGTTTTTACATGCCCATGCCATGGTGTGGGAGGGAGGCAGGATGTTTGTACATTTTATTCTCTTCTATACTCTCTGAATTATTTGCGGATATATATTATTTTTATAATAATAAAAATTAAAAATCTGAAATTTATTTTTTGGAGGAAACCTGGACACAGTACAGCTGAACACGGCTCTGTGTTGTTCGGTTCACCTACAGTCAAATGGGAGGTGCTCAGGAAGTGCCCAGTGAATGAGGGTGCAAGAGAAGGAACGAAGAGGTCCTTCTTTGGAAGGTGCGTCTGGACCAGAAATGAAAAGCTCTCAATGCCCGACCTATGGTCGGTAGAAGTCAAGTCTCTCTGCCTGTTAGGTAATAACCCTTACCGTTGACCTTCAGAGTGATCCTCTTGTAGTCCGCGCCGCCGTAGCTGATCATGCAGCAGTAAACGCCGGCGTCCTGCAGCTTCACGTCTGTGATCTGCAGCACGGCGTTGCCCTGGAAGAGCTGCTCTTTCAGCAGCCGGGCCCTCTGCCTGTAGCTCCGGTGTTGAACCTTGAGGTCTTCCTTGCCATGCACAAACTGAATGATTTGTTTGTCCTCCTTTTCCCAGTACACAACTAGTGAAACCAAGTCCAGTTGTTTTCCCACTGGGAACTTGCACTCCATTGTCACATTGCTGCCGTGCTCTACAATATACGAGTCCTTGGGAACTGTGACCGTAAATGCTGGAAGAAAGATGACCAGTTCTTAGAAGGTGGGAGATTCCCCAAGACGTTTACAAAACGGGTATAGGGCTTATGATCATATTAAGTGGCTAGAGGAACGGCTCAGTGGTTAAAGCGCTTGCCTAGCAAGCACTAAGTCAAGGGCTACGTATCCAAGTTCAATTCCCCAGTACCACAGAAGCCGGGTGTGGTGGCTCAAGTTTGTTATCCCAGCACTCAGGAGGCTGAGGCAGGAGGACTGCAGTGAGTCCAAGGCCAGCCTGGACTCCACAGTGAGTTCAGGGCCAGCCTGGGCTACAGAGTCAGACCCTGTCTCAAAAAAAAAAAAAAATCACTTTAACTGGACAGTTACATAATAATTTTACTTACAGATTCCTCTACACTACATATTTTATCCAGCAGGATTGAAACCTTTTTTGGGGACACTATATCTGATCTATGCATTAAAATAATAAAATTGGCTAAATACATCTCTCTATAATTCTTAAACATACACTTCTATAAATTTAGGGTGATGGAATATTTATTATATAGTCATATAGATTTAGTTTCTCTTTTCTTCCTCTGTATTTTTTTTTTTTTTTTGTACTCGTAATTGGGCCCAGGGCCTTCATATTAAGCCTTTTTGTTTTTATTTTTAGTTTGAGACAGGGTCTCACAAAGTCATTAAGTCACCCCGGATCGGTTCAAAATTGTGATCTTTCTGCTTCAGGCTCCAGTAGACTTGGTTTCACACAGACATCCTTAGAACATTCTTTGATTGAGCAAATGTTTGTTGCATCAGCAGTCTGAATGGTAGATTCTGATAGCATTTTCTCCTTTATCAGTTTTCTGGCTGGAAGCTTATGGGTACAGAAATTCAGAAAGTGTCTCAGGATGTCGCCCTGGCAATTTTCTCACATACTGAAATTCAAGGAGTATCTTTATCTGGAAAATCAGGTCACAGAGCCATCAATATACAGATAATGATCCTAGACTTATTTGAAAGAATCAACTGAAAGTATATTAATAAGCCATTTCCCAGAAATTTTCAGTAATGGGAAATGGCTAATAGGCTAACTTTTTATTGTGTATTTTCTCTACATCTTTATACAACAAGACAGGTGACTTGTGTATGAAATAAGGAATAACAGAATGTTCTGTGTATAAACATTATGACAATCTACAAGTACTATTTTAGTTTCAACTCATATTTAAATATTTAAAATACAGAATCTAATAAAAGGTTTTGGTGCCTTACCGTTCAGCAAGTGAGAGTAGGCCAGGAATATGAAGACATTTAATATTCTCATCTTCTATGATCTAATTATGAGAAACACAAAAAGAAGATCACTTGATTAAATAATTGAATACAATATCACAGTACTGTACTTGGCAGTTCTAACTGAATTAGTTCTCATAACAAGCCAATGACTGATTTGTAAGAGTGGTGGAAATACATCAGGGAATTTGAGAGTTCAATACCTTCATTTAATAGTCCAAAAAGTCAAGTGAAAAAATTATTATAAGGTAAAAAATGTTAAATTTAGCTAAATACCCTTAAAATTTGTAATGCATACTCAAGAAAACGGTACATGCAAATCTCTCAACGACTTAATATTTTCCTCTGCATTATAAAATATTTAGAAATCCATACTTGTCCCATGCAAAACTTGAAAATGAAGAGAATCTGACTCCCACCAATTGGAGACTTTTCCCTTCCTACAACTAAATACTTAAGTCTTGCCACTGAACTACTCAAGATTTCCATTTCACTAGCCCAGGTAGGCCACATTAATCTTTCTTTTGCTTCTCGCTTACTCCAAATCACAAGTGCTGCTTCCTCTCTAAAGTTTCCACTATTGACGAAGAAGTGGGAAGGAAAGTTAGACCTGGTCAAGCTGTTCTAAGATATAAATGTCTGTAGTCGCTTTTATAGGAGCATCTGCTTAGCCTCTATTCTTCATTATGTCTTCTCGCTTCAAATTTTACTACTTCTCTTATTCACCAAATAGTGATTGAATATTATTCACTATTTTAGAGACGAAAGATACAGCCTTGAGCAAGAGAGAATAAAACCATTGTTCTGTAGCCTAGATTCAAGCAGAGGAATAAAAGGGCACTTGTACTATGCTTCAGCCCATCTGTTTATTTATTAAAATATTTTCTCTCTTTTGTGTTACATTTATACATCTTGATAAGAAACTCAGTTTTTCCTTAGTGTGTCTCTAACTTCTATCTACATAAAAAAATCAATAGTACCCATATATGAAGTAAAAGATCAATGCTATTAATGTATAAATATTAAGAAAAACCTTATAAAACCAATAAGAAAACTACACATAATCTAAGAGAAAATGAGCAAAATTTCCTAACATCAAGTTTAGCGAATAAAAAATACAAGTAACAAATAAACACAGAAAGGATGTCCAACTTCACCAGTGAAAAATATAGTTAAGATATAAGGTATTGGCCTGGAGGAATGGCTCGGTGGTTAAAGCACTTGCCTAGCAACCTCAAGGCTCTGAGTTCAATTCCCCAGCACCACGTAAGTTGGATATGGTGGTATACATCTATAATCCCAGCACTGGGGAGGCTGAGGTAGGAGGATTTGCCATGTGTTCAAAGCTAGCCCGGGCTAAATAGTGAGTTTAGGAATAGCCTGAGGTAGACTAATGGCATCAATTTATTACAGTTTTCTTCATTATAGAAATAACATAACTATATTACAGGAAAAAATGTGAGGAGAAAACCACTCCCGTTCCATCATTCTCACCCAGGGAGCTTCTGATAATGTCTAGAAAGGCGTTATCTGGCAAGGCATTGTGGGCATGCTAAAATGAGGGGAGAAATGTTGCTACTGATATCCATGGGTAGAGACAGAACTGGGATGCTGCCAACACCCTGCCAGGCACAGAGTTGTAGCTCACAACAAACATATACTGGCTTATACTGTCAGCAGTACCAAATTGAGAAATGCTCTAATCACTTTCTCTAAATATTTTTGCTTCAGTCTTTTCCCCTATGAATCTTTTTAAAAAGTGATTATTGTCTTATTATACATTTAATGCTCATTTAAGGTCATGATGTACTTTTTATTTGCTGCATGATCTTCATAAACATCGTATTTAATGGCTTCTTAATATTTAAATCCTTCATTGTCAGGTATTGAGGTATTGCCACTTTTTAAAGTTAGGTGTTTATGGATCCAATAAATATTTATTGAGGATCTGCTTTGTGCCACACTCTAGGTTAGACTCCACGAATAGATTTCCCCAAACAGAACTGTGAATCAAGGAGAAAGACTATTTTCCTGGCTCTTGATACAGGCTGAATATTTATACCAATATATTGTATCTTCATCCAGTGCTGGTAGTACCTAAAAGTTTTTCTAATTTGACTATTAAAAAGTAAAACTTGTGGGTTTATGTATTTATTGCTTATTTCTTTAGGAATTATCTGATCCCTTCTTTTGTTTGTTTCTGCCAACCTATACAAATTATTTGTGATATAAACATAAAAAAGGTAATATAATGGAGTCACCATCCCCTTGCTACTGTTAGGGGCACAATTCTTATTACTGACCTCTGCATCTACCCTGTTCATGGGGAGTCAGGAGGGTGCCCAGGTCTGTGTGGGAGCAAAGTTCGCTGAAGGAGACGGCAGTATCTATCCTTCTCTTGGGTCAGAGTTGATTATACTATAATTATAAAATATTAGCATGATTTTATAAGCCTAAACACACCAAGCAAGAGAAAAAACTAAGATAAACAAAACTCCACTGAATAAAACACAGGGACCTTAAGTATACTAGTAGATTACATCCAATTTTGCTACTGTTTGCAGCATACTATGGTGGAGTTCTTATCCTTTAATAAATCCAGTTGAAAACTTCAGGTGTGAGAAGGCAATGGATTAGTTCCAATGGTCACCCTACTCTTCTTCCATGCCCCTCCTCTACAGCCCCATTCCTTTGGGGGTTCAGCTGTCTCCAGTGGAAGAAGAAAGAAGTACAGACAGCAATGTAAATCAGCTTCCAAATCTCACATAAGAGCAGTTGGTCTGCGGGGCGGGGGGCAGGGGATGCTGACGTCTCCTTCTTCAGGCAAGAAATATTGACCTTCTGTGAATTCCCAGACAAGAATGAAGACCTTCACAGAACAATGAAACATGAACTGGGGGAAAAGTGATGGCTAATCAGGATGGGGAAGTCCGCTGTAACGCTGTGGAACTGATACTGCTTCACCATCTTCCTAGGGTAGGGGGGTTAGGAGGAAGAGGCAAAGATGCAAGCTTATTTTCTCCAAGGAAAGAGCAAGAATTAAGAGAGTTGAATTATTAAACCTCTACCAAATCTTCAGCCTCCACTAAACTCCACCAAACTCCCTCCTCACACAGGACACGCTTCTACATTCTCCACATGTGCCTTGCAGTGTTTCTGGGGCTTCCTTGAAGACCACACCAACTGTTGTCACATAGCTTTTGTCCCTTCTCTTCTGCTGAAAAAGGCTTTTCCCTCCAGTATTATAGTTCTCTTTAACTCATGTTGAGTACTACCACTGTCAAGTGGTATATCGTTTCTAGCAATTCTTTTTTGTATTTCTCAACAAGCCTTTCTAATAATGAAATATTCTGACTAAAGCATTACACTTCTAAGAGTTTACCTGAAGGAAAATTATCAGTAGTATCCCAGAGACACATACACACTGATGTTTGATGAATGGTTAGATAGTAAACCACCATAAAGAACCTTTCTGTCCAGCAATAAGAGATTAATCTCCTTTGGTTACCCAGCATAACAGAATGCAGAAATTAATTTTCTGGGCTATTTCATTAGGAGAAAAGCGTCATCAGTATACTCATTTTTCAGATTAAACAACAATTTAGAACAATGGTACTTTTCACTCCTGGTGTTAGAAGACACCCCCTAAGCAAACTCTGATAGGAGTCGAAATCCTTGTGTCTTAAGAAATGTTCCGACAGCCATTCTCAGGCTCGTCCGCTGCACAGTTCTACCACAGGCTTCAGAGTCTTGGGTCCTGGAGCAGGAGGTGGCCTGGGGAGATGCAGCAGGAGGGATGGCTTACTCGCAGTCACATAGCTAGTGAGCCGCCCAGGGACCCAGGTGTCCCAGAGTCACTCTGGGAGCTTCTCTCTAGACCCAGCTACCTACTTCAGAGTTATGGTCATGAGTGCGCAGTCACATCTAATTCTGGCATCAGAGCTAAACTGAACCGTGCCTGAGAAAAGGCCAGCTACAGCGCCCGTTCTGATCTCAGGTCTTCCCCCCACTTTCTTCCGTCTCTCTCCGTCCCACGGAAGGCACCTGCAGAGCCCTGATCTTTGAGGCGCCCGAGGCGCCGGCGGAGGAACGCTCCCTACCTGCGGGCGGGGACGCGCGCTGGGCTCCGCGACGCCGGCTGCGCCCGGGACGGGGAGGCCGGCGGG